>WAAE01020322.1:0-80246 GCA_013400495.1 Nicator chloris | reverse complement strand
GGATCATCAAGCTCCAGCTGCTGTACCGCTAGACTGGGTTGTTCAAAACCCCGTTCTGCCTGAACACTTCCAGGGATGGGGCACCCACAGCTTTTCTGGGAAACCTGTTCCAGTGCCTCACCACCCTCACAGCAAAGAGTTTCTTCCTAATAACTGATTTAAACCTACTCTTTTTCAGTTTGGAACCATAACCCTTCATCCTATCACACGTACCCCTGTAAAAAGCCGCTCAGGTCAGAAAACTCAACCAAAATAAAAGAAGTTCCCACTAGACCACCAATAATTAAAGATCTAGGAGGCGGTGCTTTTTTCAGATGTTGGTGCTTTACAGAGTGTGATCTGCTAATTGTTCCAGCTCTAACTAGGGAAATAACTCAGCACATACCTAAACCCATCCTTCTTCAGGTCAGGATTCAGTCCATGCCCAAAATGTGAAGAGTTATCTGTTTGGAAAAGGTCAAAACAAGCAAAGCCAGCCTGGTAACAGCTAGGGAGACATCCATCTCCTCCAGTGTTCTTGGTCCAAACAGCATTCCAGGACTTGAGACTAATTATTTTCAGTGGAGAAAACCCAGGGATCTGTGATCGGGACAAGCCACCCCCTGTCCCATCCACCTGCACCCTAAAAATGACCTAGTAGCAAACCAGACAAAACGGTGCCTGATTCTTTAGCAGTTGTTTCAATTCCTGTTGCACTGCAGTCCAAGCTGTAAGCAATGAAGAGAAGATAGCCCTGCTGTTACTAAATGCATTTTTTTTTAAGTTTTGTTTTACTTTTTCAGTTTTCATGCACCAAGAGACCTTCACATAGCTTTTATTTCCTCATTTTAATGGGAAAGCATGTGACTGTGTGCCTGCATACACACTCAGTGCCTATAACTACTACTGGGAAAGAGCCAGGAAATAATAAAAAAAAAGCCCACAAAGTTTTAGTTTCCTCACACTCTCAAGCACACTTTAAAGAGTATTTTTATAGGACAGGATTTAGGACTGTTTAAAGCCATCAGCTTCAGACTGTCAAACAAGGGTAGTGAAATTTCAGTTTGCCTTTGTGCCCTGGCTGGGCCTCTGTTGCAGCAGAGGGAGAGAAGCTGCCTATATGAGGCACTTTATGTCCATGTCTAGATAGGTGATTCAGACAACAAATGAACATACATTTGGTGCCACCATCTTTTACCAACTCTGGAGTTTAGTTTCATTACATACTTTTTGTTGGCGTCTCCAGCAAATCACACCATTGTCACCCCCTCCCCTTTCCAACAGTTTTTAAGATTGGGGATATGTGTTTGGTTGGTCACTGCACAAATGAGGTGATTAAATGCTGCTTCCAATACTAAAACTGGAGTCTTTAGTTCTGGGTTTCTCATAATAACACCAGCTGAAATGAATATCAAGTTTGGTAATGTGTAGTAAAGAAATTTTTTTTTTTTTTGCCCAATAGCTTCAAAACTATGTACAAAATCCATACCAAACTGCATTTACTTCTCTACAGGTGCCAAGCCTTTGAGGAATGGGACAGATCTCAGACAGACATCCCAAAAGTCTGACTAGGTATCCACCTACATACTTTACCATTTTTACAGGGAAGAATAAAGAAATAAAAACATCCATCTATATTGATGCTGAGGCTCTGTAAAAAGCTTTATGAATGTGTAGCTATTCCTCAGAGTCAAATTTAGTAGTACCTGAGGTATTAAAATCTGGATTGGTACTTTGAGTCTCAAACAAGCCAGCAAAAAATAAATTGCTGAGATGTGGATCCATATCATCTCCATTTGATGCCCAGCATGTGGGCTGTTCTTGCATTAGAGGTACATGGTACAAGGAAAGGAAAACATAATCCCAAGACATTCTTCTGCCTTCTGTTTATGTTTCCAGGGCTAATGTGCTTATGGGAGCAAGTCTGCCTGGAAAAGGCCTTGTTCTTGACTGGCCCCTTCTGTGTAGCAGCTGCTGAAAAGAGCCATGCAGTGCAAGATGAGATCAGAACTCTGATTTGTCTCCTATTCCCAGCCTCAGCCCAGGCTTGATTGTCCTGTCTCTTGCACAGGTAGCCTAAACCTCTCAGATCAGCCCTGCTTCAGGAAATGGGGTCTGAACGTGGGATGGAGAGGGAAGAGAGAGCACAAGGTACAGCTCCTTCCACATTCAGGCAGGATGATCTGAACCCCTTCCTGACAGCTGAGATCAGTTTGGGCAAAATAGCAGACTATGTGAAGCCAAAGCCCAAGGCTCAAGTCTAGGATGAAAATACAATGTAAATATAACCATTCAGAGCTGCAGAGCATCTGGCATGCTTGGGAAATGCCAAGGGCACTGCACAAAACCTCTGAGAGCAAGTATTGGAAAAATTTCAGGGGCATTAGCTGTGCTCGTGTTGAAAAGGCAGGGAAAATTAGGTCAAGTAGAACTCCTATTGGAATGAGTGTCAGAGCCATTATGGGCACTTCTGAGCTACACTGTGCTGTGCTCCATGATGGTTTTGATGTTTTGGTGCCTTGTCAAAGATGCAGCCGCATGCTTGCTATCCACCCATCCTCAACAGAGCAGGGCAGCAAAGACTGAGACCCCCTGAGGGCACCATAGGAATAGTCCTTTCCAAGCAATTCTATAATCTACAGGATTGTTCTTAAATTTTACTTCAAGTGATCAGGACAAAGAGGAGTCACTCTATAGGCTTAGTTACATTAAAATATTTGAATATAAGTGACCAGATATCTCTAGTCCTTTCCATACAGGCTTGAATCCAATATTTTTACCAGGAATACCCAATACAAGCTAAAAAATGGGTAGATTATTCCCAGTAGTCTCACACTGTAAGGCAGGTAAATGAGACCAAGATTGATTACATGACTTGGCCAGGTCAACCTGCAGGCCAGTGACAGAGCTGAAAGCAATGCTGTCATGTCCTGAGTCTCCTCTGGATCCATCAAACCACAGCATCATAATGCACAAGGCAAAGTTCTCATCTTGTTTAACATAGAATGACAGACTACACTCGAATGGCCAAACATGACGCCTTGACAAAGAAATAAAAAAGGAAGTTGCTTCAAAGCCTAGAAGAATGGAACTATCCTACTATAAAAAAGAATTCACTTTCCCAGAAGGCATGTATTTGCCAGTCAGTGTTTCTCTCCATACCTTCAACATACCAAATCAACACTAGAGCTTCCTTCCATCTTTCTTCCCGTGCACTTGCATTTGTATAAATATTCCTCTCACCTATCTTACATAAAAACTTATTTTTAGCTCAAGCAAGACCCTATGTCTGAGTCCTTTTACCACCATAAACCCATTCTGATCAGAGAAACATTAATAAAACCTTCCTTTGCTTTATTTGGTTTTCTCTTCTTGCTGACAGGGTGCATTGAGCTACATGATAAACATTTACAGCCAACATTAGAAAAGAAATGAGGACTGTAGTAGAGTCTTGCTTTTTGTCTTTCACTCATAAGACTCCAGCAAATATAACTCAAATTTCAGGTGCTTTGGTGGATTGGGTCCCCAGCTCACCTTTCTGTGGTCTCTAATGAAGATCAGCCTCATACTGTACTTCCAGTGGTGGAGAATCTCTCACCTTCGTTTTCAAAGTCACACAGGTTACAAACACCAGAGAGGATAAGCAATGACAGAGGGGAATGGTGGGAGAGGCTGGCAGTGCTTTCTGCATAGCAGCTGGCAAAGAGCCAGTGGTGATTTTCCCAATCCTCAGCACTCATCATCACCTCCTTCTTCAGCTCCTGGTGTGTGTGAAGGGTCAGGAAAGGAAGGGAGGCAGGGTAGCACAGCCACGGCAAACTGTAAAAGCAGTTTCCACAGCTTCACAATAGATTAAGCTCTGAGATGATAATGACTATGTCTAGCAGTTTATAAAGCTGGAAAAGGGAATTGAGACATCTCCAAGCATGTCCCTGAGCCTTGGGAAAGAAGCTTCATTCAATATGGTTTTGTTTGCTTTCTTTTCTTATTGCTGTGGGATTAGGAGCCTCAGTATTTGTTGAAGAAGAATGAGGAGAATAGTCAAGCAATCACAATGCAATTAGATCTGACTCAGAGAAACTCAGGTGATGATGGTTGGGCAGGGAATCATCTAGGATACTGGAAAAGGATTGGAAACAGGAAATCAGGGGAACAGTAATGCTAATGGCAAGCGAAGTTTAGAAGGGACAATGGGCTGTGGGTGAAATCAGCATGCTGGGAAGGAAGGCACTTAAACATGCTGATAGACCAAAAGAAACTCAATGGTGAAGAGGGAAAGCACCCTGTATTGGAATCAGGTCTGGTACTGTTAACAGAGTACTTTTGCTGCTGCCCAGGTTAGCTGGGCACCCTGCATCTCAGAAGATGGTCGAGCATTTATTCTCAGTTGGAAACTGACTTTCAATAGAGAGGTACAACATTCATTTTTAGGATTTGTTTCCTTCACTTAGTACTTGAGTTGGAAAGTCTATCCCAACCATGAAAGAACTGTATGATATAGTGAGAGTGAAAAGAACAATTCTGAAGTTCTTAAGAGTAGGAAATATCTGAGACGCAAGATCACACTTAGAGCTCAAGGCCTCTTTATAATTAACATGCCCCAGTAGAAACGGGGAAGAAACTGAGTCTGTACTGAAGATCAGAGACACTATATTATGATTTTTTTATTTTAATTGTGTAGAAATTATGAGGAATAAGGTATAACCCTATCACTTGGAACTACTTGAATAAAGTCTTAGTTAATGAACCAAGAACAAGTCTACATTAGGAAGATGTACTGGGTAATTATTTCGTCTCCCACATGTTTTTTTTTACAAACTGCTTGGACAGATCTGTTCTTTAACCTCTTGACTCTGCAGAATCATCTCTCTACCTCTTTCAAACTGCTGTAGTACTATTGACTTTAATGAAACTGGGCCAATTTTACCATCTGGATTGGCCCATGGCTACTTTTGAAAAAGGAATTATTTTCCTAAAGAAAAAAAAATCCAACCCAGGATTAGTTTCCAAAGGTACTCTTTATAGTATACATATTAGATTCATGTGCTTCTCTCAGCTTCACAAAGAGCATGGGTGAGAAACAAGTTGCATATGCACAGTTCAACCAGTGTTGCAACCTACATGGTAAAATCAAGAGTGGAATATTAGCAGGACACCATTCTGGCATAGGTAAAGAAAGAGAAGGGGCAAAGATTCTCCTAGACTCATGTGTGTGACAGCTGCACAGGAAGAAATTTCTGTCAGGCATATTTGCCACCATAGGAGAGCAAATGGTGTTTGAACTATCTCTGCTGATTTACTTTAATTACAACCCATGGTTATTCTCCACCTGCCATCTTGATTTCTTTTAAATCCCAGTGGAAGGTGAGGTGATGGACAGCACTGAGACAGGGATGTGCAGACTTCAGGCAGAGATGAAGAGGAAGCAAGGCTCTGCAGGCCACACTTTCTGTGACAGCAGAGGCAGGTGTGAGAACAGACTGCTTAGCAGCTCACTCTAGAGCAGGTCCCTGTGTTTACCCCTGAGAATGGTTAAAGCCCATGAGGCTCTTTGATAGCATTAAATTTACATTATTTAGGAATACTGCCTTCTTGGCATACAACATCAGCAAGAAACTGAAATAAGGAGAGGCTAAAGGCATTCTTAAATTCTTAAAGGACTACTTCAGGTCCCGAAGATTTATCGCCTATGGAGAAAAACTCCCCAGGCATTGCTCTGACATCTCTGCTAGCAACTCCTCCAGGTTTCCCAGTTTTCTGTAGTGAACTTGTCTTTCTGGAAAGCCTTTCTGGGAAAAGACAAGCTGCAACCTGACCCCTGACAGTCCCAGGGAGTGCATAGGAAAGCTTCACCATCACTGAGGAGCAAGGCATACTTTGACTTTGAACTGTAGCATTCCAGCTAGCTATCTTCCAGAAAGCAAAAGGAGTGGGAAATAAATGGAACGATACCGAAATAGCTTTCTTTACTGAAATAAAACCAAGTCCAAATAACAGCATTCGAGAAACTTCCAAAACCATTTTAGAGCCACAAAAGTACCTCTTTGAAATGTCAAAGGAGCGGTGTCTCCAGGCTGGCAGCTGCTATTTACATGTCGTACCTGCACATCCCATTAATGCAGATAGTGGAAATTCAGTGCATAATATTTTGTCACAAAGCAGAACAGTCAGCAGGCTTGAAATTCTTTGAGGCAGCCATAAAAGTGGAAAATTGGCAGATGGAAATAGAGTATTTTCATAACCGCATCACTGCATGGAAAGAAACGGTAGCTCTTCATCCAGTGCTTAAAAGACCAAAGATGATGTGCATCACAGCAATCCCCACCATTGTGGAGCTGAACTCTATCGGGATTTTCCATGGGAATCACATACAGCAAAGGGAACCTTCACAGAGCATCAAATGTAGGGGAAATAAGAAATTGCAAAGGTAATTCAGAACACTCTCTGTTCAGCATCCTGACTTCTCTCATACACACCTTTCCTTCCTGTGTTATCTTCAGACCATAAGAATGCCAAAGAAAAAATCTATTATATCTATCTACAGAATTGATTTTACTTGTTTGGGCCCTCTTAAATGCAATGAGAACATATTTTTACTACTTTTATTTTAATAGGGAGGCCAGATACTGCCTCATCTCCAGGGATTTCATTTCCCCCTTGCCCTCTGATGGGCAATGAAAAAAGAGAAGACACAGCACACTTTACTACCCACAGTAGGTAAATAATTCTCCAGAGCTATTAAGACAGTACCTTTCACTGGAAACAAATTCATCAGTCCATGAAGTTTGCTTTTTTTCTATATATTTTGCAGTCACCTTTATAGAGGTGACAGAAGTGAGTTAGCCCTGCCATGCTGGCACAGGGACAGGATGGGACTCTCGTGCAGATACCTCTCAGCATCCTGCACATGTTCTTCAGGCCTTTCAGTCTCTTCAGTTACATAGGAGCAGATTAACCTTGCCCTCCAAAAATTTTAAAACATCTTCTACTGAATATAGTCACTGTATTTTTAGATTCATTCGATCCTCTGAGATGTGAGAACTTCAACAGGGGCCTGAACCCTGGTGCGCTGTGAGACGCCTCTCCTCGGGTTCATAATTCATGTCTCTTTTCCAAGTTTTGCTGTGCAAATTCAGGTACACAAACTCATGCCAGGTCAAGCATGTGAGCTCAGCAATTTCCCATGAGATCTCAGATGCAACATTTACTGTAATATGCACATTTCTTGTTCTTCTGCCTCTATGGTAGAAATTAATGCACCATTTAAAGCTCTTGCTGGCAGTATGGCCAAATTGGTTTAAACAGCTGCATCATCAGTTTAGTAGTTTCTTTTTTTCTTTCTGTGTCATTGCAAGCAAGGGAATGAGCTGACAGGTAGATGCATCTTATAAATGGCTTCATTACCCCTTTTTTCCCTGCTGGCCAATTTTGGGTCCTTTCTGCAGGGAGTGGACTGTGCTTGCAGTAAGGAGCTGAGAAAATCTCTTGGAAGATTGCTTTGCAATTGTGGCTGTCAGTGAAGAGGTTAAGCAGATACACAAGGAGCAGAGACAGGTCTGACTGGAACTCTGAGGCAGAAACCAGTAAGGAGGACTAGCAATAGCTCTGAAGTGAGGATAAAATCTATTTTAAGCAGCTGTTTTTAAACAGCTGTTCTTTGAACCGGTGTGCATTTTAGTCAAGCTGAAATTGGTTACAGAGTTATACAGAAGGAGAAGAGGGGGAGAATGATTTATTTACTTAAAGGCAACGAAAGATATATCTGCAGAGTTTTCTGACTCTGCACTCTGTTGTGTGGAGGTTGTGCCTCCAATATAATTGGCTGGGAAAGAGGGTTCCTGGAAGTGGACACAGCCACTTCTTCACCACTCAGGTATGACCTGGAAGAATGGATCACTATAGCACTGTGGGCACATGAACACTCAGGTGCATTACACAGAAGTGCTTTATACTTAGCAATCTCATTCTTAATAATTTATTTCTTCTTCTATTTTCATACACAACCATCCTTGTCCTCCTAATGAGTTTCCCATGACGACTGAATTTGGATCTCCCATAACAAAAATCATAGTGAATCTATTATTGATTAGGAATTAGGGCACCTCTGGGGTTAATGTTAATCTCCTGTTTAGGCCACCAGTGGGAAAAGACAAAGGCTGTCCCTGTTCAGTAAGAGTTTCCACCACAAGGACCCAATTCCTCATAAATGATCATCATAGAATTCTTCAGATTCCTGTATGGAAATTCCTGTACTTGCATGCTCACTCAGCCTCATGGAAGTCAAGAGTGCTGCCTGGAAAAGGGATGCACACCCACGCACAAGAAGAGGTGCAGCATCATCCTCATTGCTGCTAATGCACCATTGGATTCCCTTCAGCAGCCATATCTGCATTTCAGCAGTGGGGTGGGCTTTTCTCTTTTCTGTTTCCTACACATACACCAATCTTTCAAATGCTCCTCTCTAATCAAGAAAAACAAAGCTGTACTGTGCCAAATGCTCGGTACATGCACTGGCTGGTGTAGCAGTTAAAACACTAGCCTATAATTAGACAGCTTTCAAAACTTTCCTTTTCCTTCTGTTCTTCCCCATCCCACTCTGACAAAACTGCTCTCTCCTTTCTCACTGAGGGGGGGCAGAGCTCTCCTCCAGGCATGCATTGCTCCCTCTTAGTGGTAGTGGGAGTCACAAGAGAACATCAGGGGAAGAATAAACCCTTAAGGCAAAGAAACCTTTGACGAAATCCAGCCATCCCGTGCTAGGGCTCTGTATGAATTCTAAGAAGTTGGATCTAAGGGAAATGAGGGCATATTTGCCCAAGAATTTCTCTGAAGTGCAGAAAAGTCTGTTTTACTCTGTTGTGGCTCTGAATGTGATGAAACCTCAGATAACGCTTGCTCATGACCAGTACGTTGGTCAAAGTGGCAACCTTATCCAACTCTGGTAAAAACTGACGAGAATGTAAAACATAAGTTGATCCCTTTTCTGTGGTTTTGCCAATGTCATTCTGGTCTGTATCAGGAGAACTGTGGCCAACAGAACCAGGACAGTGATTGTGCCCCTGTACTGGGCCCTGGTGAGGCCACGCATCAAATCCTGTCTTGAGTTTTGCACCTCTCACCACAAGAAGGATGCTGAGGTGCTGGAGCATGGCCAGAGAAGGACAATGAAGCTGGTGAAGGGTTTGAAGCACAAGTCTTACAAGGACGTTAAACATAACCAGATGTGTGTAGGCAAAAGCAGCCTAATAAATAGCCTAACTTATATCTCAGTGAAATATTTACAAATATTTACTTTTTTGATTCATCTCTGTTAGTAACAGAACACCGATATGATCCCATTCTCCTATTTTCCTCTGGCTCCCAATTAACAGAAGAGTTATAACCTCTGAAAAGGTCTCTTACTCAACAGCCCATCAGGAAGAGGCCAATGATCCACGCAAAGGAACCTCATTAGTTAAACCACACATTAGTCAGCATTCATGCAGGGACCAAAGGGAACCAACCTCCGAGAGAGAAATCAGACAGCACTTTGTGTCTTTCCTTACTGCATCACATTTCTGCTGTCTTATGCTGGAGACTGGCTAACTCCCTAGACTTCTTTGGAGTTCTTCCAGATCTACATCACACAACTTTTGATCTTAGCACTTCTTTTCTGGATTAAATGGAAAAACTCTTCTGATATTTGTTAATTTCTTTCATTATAAGAGGATAGCTTTGTTGTGTAATTAACGTGCTGGTAATTAAAGATTCCAAGTTGATGTACTAATTTCTCTCTCTCTCTCTCACACACACACACACTCTTTCAAAATGTTATCAGCAGTACTTGCATTAACATATTTTTTTCTCCCTGTTCCCTTTGGGAGTTTATTAAGCTTTCACTTAGTCTTTTTCTCATTTCACAAATATACACACATTTCCTTCACTCTTCTGAAAATTTGCTTCAGACTTGTACACTTTTGAGCAGCTTGACCCAGCTCCTGTGCAAATATAGGGGAATCTTCAGTGCCATTCATTTTTTCAAACTTTTAAATGGAAGGTGAAAACTCAAAAGTTATACTCTCTTTTTTTTTTTTTCTCCATAGATACAAATTCAGATATTTCTTGTGACAGCGAGACCATTCATGTACATGCAACAAGTCAGCAGAAATTGAGATGGATTTATGACTGTGGATTACTATCATGAAGCTCTAAGGAAGTCTTAAAATCATCCTATGGACAGTTCATTGCTTGTGGAACATTTCTTTTTAGTGACCTTAGGTCAAGGTGTAGAGGACTGTAAAATAACTAGGTTTTTTCCCAGTGTGATAAAATGCATAAAACAGAGTAAGTTAGCAGACAGCAGAGGATGGTTCATCTTAGTTCTTATTCATTTTCTGTCTATCATTTCCTTAGACTTTTAAAATATTGTCTTCCAAGATAAAAGTTTGAACTCTATGGCTGAAAGCTACAATGGGGAGCTTAGTCTGTGTTGCCAGTGAGTTTAAAAGCTAAAGCATAAGCCCAGGATTTTTGTATTCAACCTTACAACAATTGTCCTCCCTTGGTACCTTGTACCTTGTTACCCATGCAGCAGCATTGCTCCCGTGGTTATAAGTCACAAGCAGCATAGTCTTCTGCTCTCACTGTTGGTATTACCTTTCTCTTTTCCAGCCATAACACATTCCTAGGACAATGATGTTAGGGATTCAGCCCTGGTAAGTCCTTGGTGGGCAGTTGGACACCCTTCTTTAAGCTCATTAAGTTGTAGCTTCACTTTGCTTCTTGCAGTTTAAATGTGTGTGAATCCCTTAAAAAACAGTCCTAGTTTCTAAGCTGAATTATTAATATTTAGTGTTGTCCTACTGCCCCAGCTGTGAAGGGTGAGGAAGAAACATGATCCAGACTTTGAATCATAAGCTTGACTCAGGTATTGACCTTGACCTGCAACTTCAAGTTGTCCAAAGTCAATTCCCAGTACATCCTGAGTCTGAAAATAATAGCTACCCATTCATCACCACACTCTGACAAGAGTACTCATTCTTTTTTCCTATCCCTTCACTTTCTGCTGCATTTTATCTTTCATCTGCATTTATTAGCCTGTCTTTCTTTGTCTGGGGAAAACAAATTTGCTGGAATCTATGACCATAGTGGTAAAATCACAGTGTTTGGTTGCATGCCAACTTGATGCTGCTTAGATAATAAAATGGGCTGGGAAAGAAACAACTAGGTTTGTAGCTCCCTTATGTGTATGAGTTTAAAAAGGAGTAAATCTGCATTTTTTTCCTCTTCTGTGACTTTGAATTTCGCCTGAGACCATGGATGTGATCCCTGCTTATGTTCCAGGCCAGGAGGAAGGGAGGAAAAGCTGCTGTCACTGCCAGAGCAAACCCAGGACTCTGTTTCTGGGAAGTGAGATTTTGCTGTATGGTTGGAAGGACAAACTTGAGGCAGATGCAGTTTTAGATCTTTGCAGAGATTGTCCAGCCCGTACAATGTGGGGGAACACAGTCATATCCAAGCTGTTTCAGGGATGGGAGTGATCCAGCTGTGGTAACACAGAGCTCCAGGCAGGCTAATGCCTTCTCTCTGTTGTCTCTGTGCTTGAGGGAGGAAACATCTCATGCTGTGGTAAACTTGCATTACACAAGTATTTATGCAAAGTATTTCAAGTGCTTGAGCGGTAAGAAATTGCTGATGTTTGGTGTGAGAGAGCCTGATGAACGGCCTGTTGCTTTGTCAGGTAAGATAGCTGGTGCTGAGGAAAAGAAGAAAAATACACCCAAAGTTCCCATTTCCCATGCTTCCCAGAGTTGAACCTTTCCATTTCCACTGACAGGCTGCAATGGGAACTACATGCTAAGATAATATTTGGTTGTTCATTTTTCACATCTTAAGATTTCATCTTCAGGAGTAGACTGATTTCTTTGGAAGGGTGGAAGGATAGGATATGAAATATCAAAATACCATCTTAACTGAGCCACACAAGGTGCCTGTAACTAGAGGACAAGATTATAGGTCAGGGGAAAACCCCAAAACTGATACAGAAAAGCTGGATACATCAAAAAACCCATGTAGTTTTTTACACAGGATTAAGCTCTCAGTCCTGTAATTTATCTGTCATGTGTTTAATGCTGTTTATCCAGGAATAAGGGTCTCTGTGGGATCCAGTCAACTGAAATAAAGGCTGTATGTAGGACAAGGGTGTCTTTGCTGAAGCAGACGTGGGGAAGGAGAGAATCTATGATGGGAACATATGAGATTTTTAGACTGAATGGAAAAGATAACCCATAAGGCTCCTTTGTAGCAGCCTTATTTTGTTTACTTTTATACAAATCACAATGTGCCCTCCATTACTCTGATTGACATGGGAGATTTCCATGGAAACAGCAGGACTCCATTTCATTTAAACTCTGATGCCCAAATTCCCTGTCAAGTGGAAATCAGTGTGTTGGTAACAGGAGACACATTCAGAGTACCACTTAGATATATTACTTGTGCAAAAGTCTCTGGAGGAGTGCAGTGATCTGTCCTACCCCATCACTGTTCACCTGTGCATGATCTATCACTTCACTCGTCTTTCCTTTCTTTCTTCTATTTAGTCAGCACTATCTTCAGTTGCATTGTTCACTTTCTCTGCCTGACCTCACAGGGAACTATTATCCTCCCTGTCTGGGGGGTTATACACAGAGAGAGGGAATTGGCAGTTCCTGGATAAGTATCCCAGTTCTCTACTCAAAATGAGGAACTTTCATGTAACTGGGAAGTAAGGCTTATTTATAAACTGGAGCAAAAAATTCTAAAAAACTGAGAGGCAGACAGAATTATTTAAATACACTTTTTCATGTCCAGCTGAGGGAGGAGGGGAGAGAAGGGATGGAAGAAAAAGAAGAACCATGGGTTCCTTGCAGCATATCATAGCCCAGATCTTTTCTCAGTTTATCTTCTCATGTGCTTTTAGCAACTACCTTTTTTGTCCAACTAAAATTGGTCAAGATCTTTAGATCTCTTTCTGTGGAGCCCCCTTGTTAAAGGTAAACATGGTTTCCTGTGTGCTTCATCCCAGAGCATGGGCTCACCGAGAGAACATTGATCCCACACTTCTCAGCTGTCTACCTTCCACTGAGGAATTAGAATATGACCAGCACTCTCCACAGCTCTACCCATCTCCAGCTCTCAGTCATGTTCCTTTGTCTCCCAGATATGCTCCAAAATCAGAAAAAGCCAGGGAAGAAACAAAGAATGCACTATGTTGGTGTAAGAATGGAAAGGAGCTGTGAGACCAGTCTGGTGAATGTATTGATATTCTACAGGGTGAAAAGATCCCTTTAGAAAGCACTTTGTAAAAAGAGGTAATGTGGAGGGCATCATTGTGGGGTCACAGGAAGACCACCACACCAAGATTTTTTTCCTTGAAGCGTTCCCTTTGACGACAAAAGCTGGGGACACAGTCATCCTCCAAGGCTATGAGTCCTGTGGGTTATGAGGGCACAACAGTCCCACTAGGGACACACCTCAGTAGCTCCTGCACATGATGCTCTCCCTCCAGCTAAATAGTCCCCTGCTATCAAGTCTCTGCAGGCATGATCCCAATTCCTCTCCCCTTGCCTTCAAACCCTCTATTCGCCTACACCCATATGGTGGCAGAAGGAGCTTAGCTCACTGACATTTTTAGGTGGCCCCTGGACTCAGCAAAGTCCATACAAAAGGTGACATGCAGAAAAGCTTCTTTTAGTCTTCAAAGCCTGAGAGACCAAGTCTAATCTTAGGAGGACTTCAAGAACAATACAGGGGTTTGATATTCAGAGTATGAGCTTTTTCAGAAACGTAGTTTATCCAGCCCTTGCCATCAGATTTTTCTTCTCCCTTTTTCTGGGTACTTTCCAGGCTTTAATATATTTTTAAGTGAGGCCCTCAGAGAAAGGCATAAGTAATTCAGACAATGGTGTCAGAAAGGGAATTGTTTTAATGGGAAAGAGGATACAGAAGAAGGGAGATGTATTGGGAGGCTAAAGAATACACCCTAAATTAATGTAATTCAGTATAGATGAGTGTAGGACCCTGGAGCCCTGGATTCCCAGTCCTGGCCTTTAATCACTGCATATCTTTTCTTGTCCTAAACAGTAAGCAAATCTTAGGCTGCAGATAAAGGTTTCAAAGTAATCATAAATTACTGTCAGTCCTTCCCCTTGGCTGGGATAAGGGCTCGAGTACACATCCACTAATCTTCCTAAAGTCTCTTTTAAAAAGATTCTTGCTATTTAAAACCTTGTTCATCTTCTCTGCATATGTATCTTGTATCTCTGGCTGCTGGCTAGTGGAACCTCATTGTGCCTGCTGCAACTCCATACTGTGGGAAAACAGAGAAGTCCTTCTTCTTGCATAGCTAAGACAATGGAGAAGCAAGATCAATTTATCTCAACATAGCAAAGCAAAAATATCAGCCTGCTAGTTTATTCCTGTCAACCTCACTTCAACATTACAAATTACACTGTCTGCCCAGCCTGTCAATCAGGAGCTGTAATGCATATAGAAAGGTGGTTTCTCTTGATGAACAAATGTTTCCAGGGTGGGAGAGAGTGGGAGAACCCGACCAGCCTCACAATCAGGTTAGGAAGGTTTCACATGACAAGAAAGACCTTAAGACCCTGCAGTGCCAAAGGCAGCCGGGAAGAGAAAACAAACTGGAGACAATGCTGAAGAAAACTCAAGAGAGAGCACTGCTAGAGTCCAGCTATTCTTTATATTTCAGAGGAACATTACTTTTCGTTTCCTGTGACCACCTGCAGCATTGCCAGGGAAAGCCCAGGTGATCTTTGCATGCCCTCTGCAATCCCACACGCCCCATCCCTGCTGTTTGCAGCTTTCCCAGTCTGCTCCAGCAGCGGCATTTCTTGTGCTGAGCAATGTGCCTCTGAACCTTTTCTGCCTCTTGACATAGCGTGGCTGCATCAAGATGCACAGAAGGGACCATTGTGGCCTTCCAAATGAATCAACTAAGCCCTGTTCTGCCATGAGTCAGGTTTATCTTCTGTGGGGGAAGGAGAGGGAGGGCTTTATGTAATGTGATAGGACCCATTGGGTCCCCAATGTCATTGATGAGAAGAGCAGAACATGCTGTTATTTGCAGGAGGTTTTGCCAGTAGAATCGGAGAATCATTTGCCCTGGGTAGCCTGTTCCAGTGCTTGATCAGCAAAGGGAAAACTGGAAACCCCTGAATTGGGAAGACAGAGGTGGACTAGGACAGACAAATAACATTGTGACAATGAAGTGTGAAGGCTTGAGACAACCCCCGTCCCCACACCTGCAACTGGAATTTGGAAATCTCAGTCTCACTATTTCAGAGTGTCTGCAAGTACCTGTGAAACCCACAGGCAGCTCTTACCCCCTGCTAGCCCTGCAAGGCTTTCCAAGCACTTAGAGAAATAATAATGACAGGAGCAGCAACAAAATTAACCAACACCACCACCATTCAGAATTATAAGACTTCAAGTGGTCTGTCTTAGAAAGTGCCAGAAGTCATCATCATACAAAACTTAACTCCTCCCCTGTTCACACATCTACTTTTCCCAGGAACTTGCATCTTGTGTTACAAAATACTGCCCTTTTACAATGAAACCTGGGCTATTACTATTATTATTATTATTATTAATTTTCAATACTAATTTTAATCCAGGTAGAGTAAGGCAACCTAACTAGGATTAGGCTTGTCTGTTCTAGAGGCTGTACTGAGAGGAAAAAAATAGGTCTGTGACTAGGGAACTTTGATTAAAAATCAAAGTTAGTACAGGGAAACTCCCATGGTTTTTTGGTGACAAATGGTGATATTTGCTCTTAAATTTGTCTGGATCAAAATATAGCTGGAAACAAGCTGTCAAGAAGCAGTTCTGTGGGTCCTTACAGATTAGCAACTGCTGTGTGGAGTTGACAGAATTACTATCTTTAGCACCAGTGTTTTGCTAGCTCTGTACTTCCAAGTAATTTTTGAGCCAGAACTCTTATGGAATAGAATAAGTGGCATCTATCCATTGAGCCATGATCTGAAATATTAAAATCTCAGTCTGATGGAATGGATTTTTGTTTCCCCTGTGATGATATGGGATTGCCTTTTAAAGGGAGAAGCAAGATATATCAAGCAATTCTAGTGAATTCAGAAGCATCTCATTTGAATTTGCCACGAAACTGATGAGCAGAAGTTAGGAAGAAGTGGGATAAGCTGCATCATCCCTTCTGAAAAATCAAAAATCTACATTTCCCTTCTCTAGCCACTGAAACTGGGTCTGCCTGCTGCTGCCGTCACATAACCACCATAACTAAACAGCTTCATGTTCCCTCTACCTTCCCAGGCAGCCACAAAAAGTGGGCACATGTGCTACACAGGATGATTAGACAGAAGAGTTATCAGTGTTAAACAGGTAGTTCAAGTAAATGACTAAATAATTTTCTGAACGATGTGTTAGTGTCGCCCTGATTTTTAGCCTTCTGATGTTTATAGTTTTCTAAATTCTTTCTCATAGATTTGGCTGTAATAAGAAAATTGTTTGTGCTAGTTTATCTTTGTTTTCATTCCTTCCTAGAGGACGAAACTTCTTGATAGACCTCTGTTTTAACCTATGTGATTGAGAGGTGTTAACTTTGCCCCCCAATCATTTAGGCTTGTCTGAAATACTATATAAGGAGTCAGTTTGAAAGAGTAAAGAGGATTTAGCCTTCTGAATGTCACAGAGTTCATGTGATTTATTTCATGTCCTATTGAGACATGTTAGCTTCCTGAAACTCTCGGAGGAAAGTCACAGAAACTATATTGGCTAAAAAAAAACCTTCGAGGGGTTGTCTTTCTGTGATGCTTTTCTTAGAAGGATAGTTCTAGTGTCAGTTAAAGGGGGCTTCTGACACAATGTAGTTTTCTCTGCATGTGTGCACTTGTGTGTTTGCAGGTAATACAGGGATTTTCCTATTAATGGCAGCTAACTAGTAGATTGTGCATATCTATGGCATCCCTAACTTAAACAGTCACTTTCTAGAATCATGCATGCATGAAATTTTAGATTGGGAATGTTATGTGATTAATCCTGAAAGTATTTCTCAGTATATTTTCATCTGAATTTTGAATGTAACCAGCTAAGTCATTTTGATGCACACCAGGATGTTTTTATGTGGCCTCCCTCGGCAAAGCAGAGACATTGGCTACAGTCTGACCATCTGAAATTTGAACAGACTATCTAAATGAACACCACTATCACCTTTGATCTAGGAGTGACTGACACCGTGCTATATCTAGCATTTAGAATGGAATAAGATCTTCCAGCTGGTGCTGATAATGCTGTGTTGTGTTTATGCCTGGCAGCTAACTGCTATCTTCCAGTGTGTTAGATAAAGCTTATGAGGTTGTTGATTTATTAAGAATGGATTAATTATCCTGGTAATTAGATTAATTGTTTTTGTTTATATCGAAGTAAATTAAATGAATTGGGTTAATATTTATTTTATGTTACATTTCTTCCTAATTATTTGATTTCGCAATTAAAATGCATAAAATTGTAAAACAGGAGACTGGAGGATGAGGTTTTTTTCTCTCTCTGGAAATCAGGACCAGGTCTCTGAGGAGTTCTGAAGAAGGTAATGTCAAGTAATTGTGTGTCCCAATGATAGCATATGCAATGAATCATTGGTTACTCCAACACTTGTGACACACACCTACAGAGGAAATAAAGGCCAGGTTTGTGAAGATGCTTTGGTACCTAACAATAGATAATGAAATTTAGTTTTGTTTTTTAAAACTATGACATGTGTCTGCATCTTTAGGCACATTAGCAGCAGCTTTAAAACTCTACACCAATTAGCTTCTAAGAATGCCAGAAAGACTGGGACAGAAATAGTTCGGAGAGAACCATGTTTCCCAACCAAAGGAGGTAAAATTTATCGCATTTTCAACTACATTTTTAAATTTGGATAAGGAGAAAAAATATTTAAACTTTCTCAAACTGAAAGATTTGGCAATTCTCTTTATTTCTTTTCACTTTGTACCAATTGTCAAATAGGCTGAATTTTCAAAGTGTTGATACTTAGGGGGGAAAAAGAAGCCTGTTTATATTCTCAGCCAGCTTTGATACAATCCCACTGGCAGCACCAGCAATGCACATCTGCTCTAATTCATATTTGTAACTCCCCCCCTCATACTGGTAATTGTCACAGCACAGCTGGTCTGTAGCTGGACAGATAAATTTGGCCATAAATAAGAAACCAAATTTGGCTAGCCTGGCTCCATATAGAAAAGAAGTAAACAAGTCCCTGGGTGAGCAGTGATAGGACGGATTTGAAGTCAAGCCGGGAACCCCAGCCAATCCCATTCAATCCTGAATGCAGACATCTCATTGGCCAGGCAGCTGGGCGGTGCTGAGACCTTGACCAATCAGGTGCTCAGGCACGGGAATTTGAACCCCCTATAAAAGGGGGCGGCCGTAATAAGTCTGGGCTGTTTGTCCTATGGTCCCCAGTGAGTCCTGTTGTACGTCTGTCTCCAACCTACAACTGTAATGCAGTAGCTAATGATTATCAGTATGGTGCTCTACAGAGATGCATGTATATACAGACTATTTTGGATATGTATGTAAGTGGGTGTAGATGTCTAAAATACATAGGAATGCATTCCACAACCTGGACAGGGGAAATCAAAGAAAACGCACAGAAGTGAAGGTGGAAAGCCTGTACAGCAACTCCAGTATAACATCTGACACTCCTCATCCACCAATGTGCTCACACTCATCACACCACAGCAAACAGAAATGCTTCTGCTGCTCAGGTCATGGTGACCAGAGGCACTGGAGGAGCTGCAGGGATGCTACAGACAGAGTTTGTAATAGTGCCAAGAGTAGTGCTGGTTTTCTAGACTTAGGTTTGCCACCTGATATGGCTGTTGCACCTTTCCATAAGCTGCATAAATGGTATTCCACAGCAAAATGAAAGAACGCTGCAAGTGGTAAATAAATATTGTATGACCCTGCAGGTATACGCTCTGCTTACTTTCCAGATCTGTTCTGATGATTTAGCAGAAATGTTCTGCCAGACAGCTGCAAGGGAATATAACATAATGGTTATGAAAAGTGAATTTTGAGCTCTCTAGAGACCTTCATCCCAGAGTTCTATTTGCCCAGCAGAGGAAGATAAATACCCCTGCTAAAAACAAGTCAATGGTCCTGTGAATCCCCCCCATACCACGTGTGCACAATCAGTCTGAAGCAGCAGGGGAAATGGCTTTGGAGAGAAACAAGTGGACATTTCACCAGCAGCTCTCTCCTGCCCTCTTATTTGCCCCTGAGAGGAATCAGTGACCAGTGATATCTGGTCCTTTGGCTGCTTCCATACAAATGGGGAGGTGAAGGAGGGGATTTCCCTGTGTGCCTGGCCAGTGATGGAGCTGCAGCTGGGGAGGAGGTGGAACACATCAGGTGGAAACCTGAGTGGGAATGTAGCCATGCCAAGAGCTCAAGCAAAGGGCCAAAGGGCCCCAACATGCACAGCCAGCAGCAGAATAAGCAGGCACAAAGGATTTGGGTCTCCTGGGAGGCACCAAGGTCCTGGCTTGCAGACTGGACGCATCTGTCACACAGCTTTGATTTTGAATGCTCTCTAGGGGACTGCCTGAGGATAAGCTACACATGCAACATCACTCACAGGAAATATTCAGGGAGTAATGTATGACTGTGAGGATTGGTCTTCACACAGCCTGAGAACAGGGAGGAGAGGAGACAAGAAATTTTGGCAAGTAAATTACTCATCATAAAATGCATTCTTCCATCCCCCCCAACACACACAGCAGAGTTTATCCAGAAGGTGGCTATTGCATGTACAAGAGAAATGGAGGCTCTAAGGCCTTTCATCAATACAGGACTGCCTTATTGAGTCATCCTGATGATGAATGCCTGAAGCCTGCACAAAAGTGCAGTGCAATTACTGCTGAGTAATAGCAGCAGGTGGAGCTTTTCAGCTGCAGCTGGCATGTAAGAGGTGATGGTGAATCAATCAGTGTGGAAGAGACTTCGGTTTGAGAGAGAGAAAAAGAATATGGAAGAGCGTTTTTCCTTGAGTAGCCCCTGAATTTAGGGAAGAGAGAGCTTAAATTGGTTAAGAGTGTTATGAGTGACTGGAGTCGACTTTATTGTTCACCAAAGCTGCACCTGAAAGGAAATATATCTGACCTCTGTGGAGCAAAATGGTAACTATACCTGATTAAACAAGGAGGAGATAAAAACTCTAACAGGGCAAAGGAAAGAAGTGAGAATTGAGCATGTATGCTAGAACAAACCCAAATAATTACAGCAAGTGTAGTCTGCTGATCTTTCCAAGAGTTCTGGGACCTTTGGGAAGGCTGTTTTGGGTGCCATGAAGTTTGTCAAAGTAAAATGCCAAAGAAGGTGAGAGTCTGCAACGTCATTTTCTTTCAGTCAGGATGTCATTTGGTGTTTTGAGTGGTTTTCTGATTCTTTTCTGGAGAACATGCCTTAGCAGCTCAGTCTCTGAAAGCACAGCACTGCCTACAGTAAAAAAGGATTTCAAGGCTTAGCTGGTACTTTCATGATGAAGAGTTGCCCAATTGTGGCTGACACAGATGTACCAGAGGAAAAAAGGCAACAAACCCCCTGTTGATTCTTGCATGGGGAAAGATTCTTTTTATATGCTTGAGCTAACCAGTGAGTCCAGCCAAGGCTGCAAACAACCGATAGAGCAGCTGGAGCCCAGCCTGCAGAGGTCAGTATGCTGAGGCTGTCCATGTTTCCTTCACTCACCACAGCCCCTACAGCCCCACAGCAGAGCAGGGCTAGGACTGGTGGGCTGGAACAGCCCCTGAGATGCTCTACTCTTCACATGCTCCACGGGCAGAACGGCGTATCTGTGTTCTGCTGGTAGTTGACATCCTGTGTTGGACAGTCTGGTCTGGAGACTGAGAGAGACCTCATCAAAATCAGATACTGGGGTAAAGAGTAAAAACACATTTGAGGAGAGAAGAGGGAAGCAGAGACCACGGATAAAATTGATGTGAGGCCTTATCAATCTTCTGCTTGAAAATGACAGGTGGTGCCTATGAAACCTACTTAAAGTTCCTGTGTGTAATAGGGAACATTCTTTTTTCCAGAATCCTGAAATAAACTGGACAATTATATATTAAAACAGATTCTACTTCTGTTCACCTCTGTTTTAGATGTCTGAGCTGTGCATGTGGGATGATATGTCAGGCAGAAACAGCAAATGGATTATTTATTTCTCTGAAGGGAAAAGGCTTCACCAAAAGCAAAGGAAGCAGAGGTTCTCTGCTGCTATAGTGCTGACTGGAAATGAAGAATAAAGTCCCACTTTGTCTGGAAGTGGGCTACCTTAAGGCATGTCACCCTGTGCTCAAAGCACCAGTGTTGGAGCCTAGAGACCTGTGCCTCAGTCCTGAGTTATGCCACAGGCTATGGACTACTCTGGGAAAGTTGCTTCAATGCTCTGCAATGCTGCTTGTCTGTATGTAAAAGAGTAGAATTGATAACTAACTGATCCAGAAGGTTATTCCAAGGTTGGTGCTGGTGAATCCCTTCAGTGCCTTATGATAAAAGTTACTATAGAAATGCTTATTATCATAACCTCAGTCTTCCCCAAAGGTTAATACTGGCAGAACATAAGGAACTTGCCATCAAGAGTCAGGATGTCCAGATTTAGGCAGAGACTATTTAAAGATCAGGCTTGTATCTTGCATTAATTTTTCATGAATTTCTCTCTCTCTCTTTTTATTTTTTCTTTTATCAATAGGGAAAAAAAATAGGAGGCGGATGAATGAAGAAAGACTCTTGTTTTTCCCCAGCTCAATGTCCTCTTCATTTGCTCCCATATTCACTGCCAGTTGGCTATTTAAGAAATGGTGTGCACATTGATCTACTTTAGGACATATATTCTTCCTCTGGGGAAGATGCATAAGACAACAAGAATACAGGAGGTCTCTAAAGCAATTTCAAACAAGGCATGAAGATACTTATAATTGTCCAACCAGTGCATGAGGAGAGAAACAGTCATTAATCACTAGTGCTTCCCTTTCTTTTTAGCATGAAAATAAGCCAGATATGCCTTAATAGAGGGATAGGTGAGAGAATGGGCCAGATGGACAAACTGAAATTGAAATGGCTGACAGCACACCTGGCTCTGGCTGACAGGAAATACTCTTTAGCATTCATGCTGATACTGAGTGAATGCAAAGGACATTTCTTCCTAAAACATGTGATAAGAAACCCAGAAGATTCATGGTAATGACAAAGTTTCAATCACGTGGTGTCACTTAAAGGAAACACGGACCCCAAGTCACTGCTCTTTCCCTCCAACCCTGCTGGAAGGAGAAATTCTTATTCTGCTTGGCTATGGTTACAGATCTGGGCTGAGAGGTCTGCAGCTGCAAAGAGAGCCTGAGTAATCAGTCCAGCATTCATGTGACAATCCTCCTTGACTACTGGCTTCCTGGGAAAAACGAGACCAAAGACTCTGGTCTTCAGCGCTCTTCTTGACATACAGTGAAAGAAAAAAAAAAACAAAAAAAAACCTCTGCAAGTTTGTTTGTGTTTTGTTCCTATAATAATACCCATTGTGGGAATGGATAGAAGAGGATTAACAGTGGCTATCCTCTCTTCAATCTAATCTCCTATTGACTGAGAAACATCGCATAGGGACGTCTTGAAGGAATTAACATAAATCCTTTTAAAAACTCTTCAATGCCTTCTCTTTTCCCTTCCCCCTCCTCAACCCCAGCCCCTTCTCCCTGTGCCCCCTCATGCTGAATTTGTGGCAGAGGACATGGCCAAGGAGGAACATGAGTAATCAATTAAGATGCAGACTTTACCATTTGAGATGCATTATCATGGTCCCACTGACACCTCCTGAAACACAAACTCGATCTATCACATTGCAAATGAATTCAAAGTGGAAGATTAAAGAGGCAGAGAGGCACACAGACTCAACATAGAATTCAATTTAGAAAAAGAAAGAGAAGGGTGAAGAAAAAAGCACAAAAGTAGGAATAGCAGAAAGAAACCTGCCTCACCTGTAGCCAAACTTTACCCTCTGTCCTATAGTTCTTCCAATGGAATCAAATAGGCAAGGATAGTTGGGGATAGTCTGAACCATTACCTGGGAAATAAATGGGGTTTTGACAATTTCAGGTACAACGAAAGCATTTGCACACAAAGACACTCTCTGTTTTCTCTTTAGCCTCCCCAAAAGGATTTCTCAGGCCCAAATGGATTGAATGAATGCAAAGCACTTTGCCATCAGTCCTGGGTGAGCTCTAGGGAACTAGTAGTGTTCAGTGTACCATGACATCCATGGCCATGAGCCCCTGAAGTACAAAATCTTTACTCCTCTCCAAGAGGGTTGGTGCTCGTCAGGACTCGTCACCATGACTTTAGAGAAGGTAAATCCACTGCAGACTAAAAGTGAAGATGTAACTCTTGTTACTGCGGCAATTTTACAGAATTAGAGGAGATACTTTTTCTGCCTTATTGCTTTTATTCTCATTTCCCCCTTGCCTCTCTTCAAAGGTTGAGATGGAGATCTTTCCCACCCTGTCCAGCATTCCTCAAAAGTTATGGCATGAAGAATAGAAAAAATTAGAAGAGATTTTAAATTGCGCAAGGCCTTTTCTTCTCCTCTCTCAAGTTTTCTGCAATTATTCTGAAGTATTTGTATTTATGAGATCAATAGCAGAAAGGCATAAAGCTTTGAGACTAAAACAACTAATACAACTTAAAACAGAACTGCACATAAGTATGATCAATATGTAGGACAATCCACAAATAAGAGACCCTAGATCACATTCCCATCTATATCTTTGTTCCCTGGGCTTGTCCTTAGCACACATCCAAATTCTGTGTGTAGAAATCAAAGGACATATAAGACTGAAGGCAGGGAGTAAAGCTGAAGTCATATTTTGGATGAGTTTTTACCCGCTCCAGCAAGGGTTTTGACTTTCAAGTTAGAAAACCACTGTCGGCTAAAATTTGTCTACCATTTCTAACTTTCTCAGTAAAATGCATGAGGAACGGTGGTGGGTCTGCTGAGGAACTACACTAATTATGCAACTGCCAGAAAAATACATGTCCTCTTTCTTTAAAATTAAATTGTTATGTAAATCCCACCATTGGGAGCCTCCATGTGTCACAGTCTAGAGTGGCTGAGGTACCAGAGGGAAAGATGACTGCTAGATTTGCTTGCTTCCCATCTGTTTGCAGAGCTGGTTAAGGAGCCCTTCCAGCAGAGACAGGAGACAGACACACGTAGAAGGTAACAAGGACATGCTGTGGGTTCCTTATCAGCCGTGGCTCAGTTTGGTACGTATTTTAGTGCTGGAATTAATTTGATGCTGGTGAAGGGGACAGGCTGTCAGCACTGACAAAAGCCTGCCTGACAGCCAGGAGGCAGTGGGTGGGTTTTCTGTACATAGATTTTGCCTAGACCCCTGGTTCCTGCTGTGCAGCACCAGCTGCCCTGGTCTCTGCCTCACTGCTGTGCAGCCAGCACCAATCCTGATCCTAAGTTTTTTCATTTCCAAACATTTTCAGTGAGGTACTCACCTAACCTTTATTGATGGGAAGGGTACAGGAGGGAGAAAATAAATTAAAAAAAAGAGCTATACAACCTGGAAATTGAAAGAAACAATTCTGAGCTGCCAAGGAAGTTCAACAGTCCCAGTGCCTTCACCTGGAGTCCCTGGTTTAGTGACTGGTTATGTTATGAGTCACTGCTGGCAGCATAACACTGTAACACGAAATACTGTTTTTCTAGAGCTTTCACTTAGAAAGTGGTCCTGGGATGATCTCTTCTGAAAGAAGGTGCTGAGGAAAAGCATCTACATATGTGCTGTTTGAACTATGAAATGGTTTCTGTTTCCTGTTTCTGTAGTAAGTAAATATTTCTACTCTGTGCAGGGCAAAACATTTTTGTTGACTTTTTGTAAAAGCAATTTCTCATGTAATTCTGTTTCTGAAAGCCTAAATGCTTCAGCAGACAGTTCTAGTTTAACCATTTTGGAGCGGATTTAAAGGGCTTCCAAAGTAAACACAGTGCTCAAAATTAGCCTGAAATATTGTACTTTGTATAATCCACTTTGGAAGGCTCACTCATTAATACAAACATGTCAAATTCTTGCAGCCTCTGGAGGCATATACAAAAATTTTAACAATGCACATCCATGTAATGACAAGCTGCCATTTATAGAGACCTCAATCCAAATGTCAGTTCTTATTCCTTGCTGGCATCCCCTCCAGTATTGATGCCTGATTTTACTACCTCTACTTGTGGAGAAGGCAGAAAAGACTCTCCCAGTAATTACCTCCATCAGTGGTGACTTCTAGACTGTAAGGAAAGAGCAATTCTCCTCTGTTACCTGTCCTCTCCCTGCCTTTTTTGTTCAGCCCCAGCAGTTTAAAAAAAGGAATATATAGTGGCCTTCCACATTTTTCTGCTAAAGTTTCACAAATATTTCAGAAACATGGAAAATTGTCACGCACCGTGCTTTTATTTAAAAAAGGGAAGAATACTTTTACTCTACCTCAGCAAAGGAGCAAAGAGGAAATCCTGCTGCAAAATCCAGACATAATCTATCTTTTTGCATCTGCAATGACGCATCTGAAAAATAAAGGGCTAGCAAAGGATTTTCATTAAAATAAGAGCAATTCATAAAGTGGGCCAGATGTAGCCCCAGTGTGGAGGTTTTGGCTGCATGGCAGTGTGATACCTCTCTTGTCTCACGATCAGCAGCACACTTATTTAATCAGGCAGCGCGGGCAGGGAACGAGAAACTCTACATCCCATTTTTATTCTACTCCTGTGAATCTGTTCCCAGGAATACTGATGACCCTTCATAAGAACCATCATCTGCCCAACAGAGAGGGGAAAAACATATGGAAATGAAAAAACAAACACTTGAAAAGCAAAATTATAAGCTTGCCATGGTAGCACACAAGGGCATCCTGAACGCAGAACTCTGTCTTCCTGTGATAGAAACTGCAGAGCAAAGGAATTTGGGCTTTTACCTACTGCTGGGTGCATTTCCATTTCCAAAACAATACCCTGGTACTTCGTTTTGTTTTTCAAGGAGATCTTCACACACCTGAAATCCTTCCATCATCCCAGAACTGAGGGAGAAGAAAAGGAGTTGGAGGGTACTTATTTCTGTCTGTCCATATTTCTGACCATGCTGTTTGGTAGTTAAATAAACACAGAACTACACAAAACATAGAGCTAAAAAGCACATACAGAGAAGATACCCATTTCTTCTTTACTTTCTTACTAAAAGTATTTCTTTTCTTTCCTCTGCTCTTCCTTATACATTTGTCTCTTGCTAGTCCTTTATTGCTATTGCATTCTGATGAAAGATATGTAATAAGGATCTTCCCCTATTGAAGTTTGTTGTATTACATTAAGATATTCCCCAATTTCAAAAACAATAACCCACACTGGCTCAATCCATCATTCCCCTCAGCATGTAAATTTTTTTTTGTTTCTGGAATACCTGGCTGTATTATAAATTCAGAGACCTACCTAAAAACAAAGAATAATTGGAAATTCAAAACACTACAGTGTATTGAGTTGGGATTTTGAAGAGAAAAGCTACCCAGAAGTAGGCCATTAGTCTCAGGAAAGCTAGGAAAAATGCCAGCTGCATGCCAAAAACACATGCATGTGTGTGGAAACATCATACTGAGACATTAAGTAGTTCAGCTGTTTTGAAAAGCCTGCTTCTAATTTAATTTTGAACAGAAAATGCCTCAAACTAACTGACTTCTATAAAAAGCTGGAGCCACTGAGACAGGATAATTACTTTTGCTTCACATATTTTAGACATCATGTGGTCCTGCAGAGGTGTCTGGAAGGTGTGCTGTGACAGATAGGTAAATAGCTGTGATGTCTTCACACCTCTTAGTCTAACTGCCCTTTATCTTTCTGCTCTTTCTTCTCCGGTCTTTTGGCTTCCACACCCATGCCCTTTACTGTCTGACCAAAAAAGACCCTTCTAGAGTCTGCTTGGCCCCCACCTTGCTGCTGGACAAATCAAGGTAGCCATAATAAAATAAAATTAGCTACTAGGGTCCCATTTCAGATAGAAGAAAAGAGTCACTTAAAAAAAATAGTTAAATCTCTGAGATCATCTGAAACCATAATAGTGCCAAGCAATTTTAACACCTTTAAAGACATTTGAGTGGTCACTTCTCAAGCCTGAACTCCCCAAGATTCCTTGCTAACATGTTTTATATACAATTTTTTGCTGACTGAGGAGTTATAGAGAGCATCTTACAAAGTCAGATGAGCAGAAAATGTATCCATCCTATTTACATCTTGGCAGCACAGATTTATTTTTATGAAAAAGGATTTACGCTTTCCCACCTCCTCCTGCAAAGTTAGCACCGTGGTTTGATGCTCCATCATAAAATGACATGACTTCCTGGCCTCAGCAGCCTGTCCAAAATACCAGCGTTTTGCAGGTTCTTGCTGTCAGGAAATGAAACATTTGGATGATGAGGGTCTTTGGACACACTCCTGTAACTACAGTGGGACGCATCACAGTCCTGCTGTTTCAGAGGCAGGAGGAAATGAGCAGTCAGAGTTTATCTGCCATTCTGTTTTGCAGCAGCTCACAACGCACTCCCTCCCTCTTCCCTTTCACTTTTTCTGGAGGCACTTTTTGCCTGTTCTTTAGACACATTTTTAATATCAAGCGTTTGTACTTGACTAGTTCCCTGGAGTTTTTCTTAATTCGCTCTTCTTGAGCTGTTCCCTTTAATTACACGGGTGTACCTGTCCTCTCGGCAAAGCCTTTCTAACAAAAAAAAGCCTTCAAAATTCCTCAGCTGCTTTGCATTTTCCCCAATTTTGCATGACAACGTGTGCTTGCCTTTCTGGTTTGGGGATTGCATCACTGCCAAAGCTCCCTGCATTCACAAGAAGATTTAGGGATCCTCTCAAGCAAATAATTAACTGGTTACACAAAATTTTGGTAGATTTAACACTCAAACTGTGATAATATTTTCCATTTTAAATTTCCAAAGGATTTAGTTGGGCTAAATAGGTTTTTAATCCCCATGTCTTTCAGAAACCTAAATTGGGTACAATGTATAGTTGTACGGGGAATTAATGAAACAAAAGAGCCAGCAATTGTTTTCTGTTCAAAGAATAGAAGGAATAATACCCACTTACTGAGACTTAAAATTTCTTCACAGGCATGTTTTAGAAATTAAAAAAAATTAGAAAGAAAATCTGAAACACTATTATTGGAGATCTCTACAGGAAAAAAAGGTATGCATTCAATTTTCAAAATTGAATAAGATCAAATAAATTTATAAAGAAACAGATATTTTATTGCCATAAGGTTATATCCATTTTTTCCTTTGGAAAACAATAAAAATTGCATCATCATCATCATCATCACTATTATTATTATTATTATTATTATTGTTATTGTTATTATTATTATTATTATTTAGGAAATTTATTCAAAAAGGAAAATCCTTGTTTGGTTGAAAAATCACTTTTCATTAGAAAAAGTTTCACAGTGAAAACCCACTAATCCCATATACCTTTTAAAACAAGTAATGTGAACATAAATGGGTTATTAGTTACAGCAGACTTCCCAGGACAAACCAGTTTTTAGGACCAAATTTAACCCTATTATGAGCCATGGAATTTAACAAACTGAAATAAAAATAAATGTGGTAGTTGCCTTTGTGTTGCATTTTTTTAGCTGTAAGACAAGTACCATGAATTCATACCTGGCTGTCGTTCAGAGATGCAGAAAGACTGGAAGTGTTGAATTTTATTTTTACCTGTATTTTGTTATGAGGGGGAAAGCACTCTATTTTTAGTCATAATTTCTCCCACTGTACCTCCCTTTTTTTCCTATTTTAGACAGGACTGACGTTTCCCAGTCCAGCCCCTCTAGCCAGGTATCTGCAGGACATTTCAGACCAGGAATTCAAACATGCTGCAGGCTGTGCAGTGACCAGCTGAATGAACTCACGCCTTCCACAGAGCCAGTGTCTTCAAAAGTACAAATGGAGCTTCTGACAATTCAGTGTCTCAGACTGTGCAGTTTCTTCAACATTTGCGAGCCTGAGTCTGTAAAAGCATCTTTTCAGAGCTGACCTTTTCCCAGGTAGTTTCCCAGCTTCCCTGACACTGTGTGAAACAAAACATTTCCATGTAGATTCTGCAGCCCCTGGCTCAGAAAGGGTTTATAGAACACCTAGCTCCTCTCAGGGCATGGACCTGCTTGGTGCTGATGCACCAACACAAGCTGTGATAACTTGTGGGTTTAGAGGCAGTGATTCCCTGTTTCAATTTACAGTGTGCCGATCAAGATGACAGTTGTCATGAGACACAGGATGTCCCCTGGTGACACACTGATTTCAGGCAGCAACAGAGACCCAGGGGTAGAGCTTTGTGATTCAGCCCCATAATGAAGACAGAATAAATAGCTCTTCTGGGCAGAGATTCAGTTTCATTCTAGCTTCAAACAGAGGCAGGCTTTGCAGTACCGTCTGCCTTCCTGTACTTGTGGCTGCCCACTGCTGCCTATGACTAAGATACCTGGACCTTTGGACCTGTCAGCACAGGACAGCAGTGTTGAAAACATAGGGTGCCTCTATTGAATGACAATTGCTAGCTGCAGCACTTCCTTATAAATTCTACTTTTCCTCACAATCTGTGCTTAATAGCTTGATTTTGCTTTGCTTTCCCCCTGTCATTGTTTGACATTATTGCCAAACATTCTCCACCAATTGTTCCAGGTTAATAATTTTTTCCATCTGAGATCATGACCAAAACAGAAACAAAGGCAAAGCAATCCAACTATGAATTACAAAGATAGATTTATTCACACACACACAGACAAAAGAAAGAAAAAACATGAAAATGTCAAAAAACCACTTTTCCCTCCCCTGCCAACAACCTACTCATTTTCATTTTCCCACAACAACAATCCAAATTCAATTTCCAACACTCATATCCAATGTCCCAAACCCCTGCAGCTTGCCCAAATGCTGTATGGGTACATCTCTGTTTCTTTGGATTTTTTTTAAAATGCCTATCCAGCATTCAGTGAAAATTCACTCAGTCCAACACTGCAGCTAGAAAAAGCACTCCCAAAACTACCAAGAAAATCATCCATTTTCCATGAAGCCTTCTTNCCTCCGCGGCCGCCCGCCACCCCGCGGCGGCCCCCCACCCACGGCTGCCCGGCTGCTGCCGCCCGCCATCCCGCGGGTGGGCCGGGGCCGCGCGGCTGCCGCCGCCCCAGCTCAAAGCGGAGCAGCTCCGCCGCGGCCCAAGCCACCAACCTCCCTTCCCTTTTCCCCCCCCACCTCTGCTAAACAGTGAGGGGGGGAAAAAGGAAAAAGAGGCCCTCTGCCTTCTCGGCCAGCCCCGCCACCCCTCCTATTCTGGAGAGGGGCTGCGGAGGCCAAACCTGCCCCAGGCCAGTGCTCACGGCCCAGGGCACTGCTCCACTGTTACCTCTGGGGGCCAAGAGGAGAACAAGGGACCTTTACTTCCTGAACACAACTTTTATCCCTTTGGTCAGCGGAGAGTGTTTCACTAGACGTAATTCCCTGTTTTTCAAACCATCACACCCCCTCATAGGAAAATAAGTCACATGAGTTATAGACAATAGAATTTCCACTGTCTTCAGAATAGGTATTTTAAAATGTTTAAGTCAAGGACTTCTGTCCCAAGAAGAGGCTTCTGCCATTGAATTGCTGACAAAACAGTTGCTTTCACCAGGAAACAGCTGTCAAATAGAGATGTGTCTCACGAATAGTAAAATAAATGATAATTTGCTAGGCAGCAGGAGGATATTGGAGACCAGGCTTCATGGGCCTACCCTGGGCATGGAAATGTGGTGTACAACTTACAGACAATACTGAGAACATGACAGTTGATTTGAAATGCATCAACCAACACCATCTAAAGCAATTTGCAAGGTGAAAGATCTACAATGATCCCCCCCGAAGTAGCCTGAACTGTCTTCATCATCCCTTCAAAGGGAATTTGCAAGAGAAAAAAGCTAATAGGGCCTGTCTGGTGGGCAGTTTTGGAGATACAAGATTTTTGAGCAACACGAAAGGCTGCAAAGGCCATGGAAATAAAAGGAGTGATCCATACAGGTATTATCCAGCACAAAACATTCTCATTACAGCATTCTGGATGGGAACTCTCACTCTGCTGTAATTCTAAAGCCCTGCCAGCCTTACTGACAAGTTCATTAGTCAGTCTGTGGTCCCCTGGGCAAAAGTCAGACACATGTGAGGGGCTTCATCATCCAGACAGTTTTCAATCAGTTACAGAGACTTACAGGATCATTTGTTGCAGCTGATGGGTTTCTGTCTGCATAACATGAATTCACACGCTCTATGCTTACACGTTTGCAACACACACTTGATTTTGGTAAGATCCTTGAAGTCTAGAGTAAAGGGATGATGCACCTTTTGCCAGCTTGTTCTGCTTTCCCATTGGCTTCATTATATTTCATTCAAAAGCCAACAGTCTATGGCTGTACATGTGTACAGCCAGGCCTTGTGCTGCTGAACATTGCTGACAGACGTGAGCATTTGGCTCCTACTGGGCCCAAGGGGTTCAGTCTTGTGCTCTTTGAGGGAAAGAAACAATACCAACACTCAACTCACTCCCTGAAGAGAAACAATAGTCTCTGGAAAAGCACTGAGAGATTGTGGCAGGCTGGCGCTGCCTGGGCAGCAAGCCCCATCCACAGGCCATGGGGAAGACCACTTGTATGAAATGCTAAAATGCTTTAATCAAAAGAAAGGTCTCATGGTGCAGTTTAGAAGTAATTTGGCTGCCCTCAAAATGAGCATCCACTCCCCACACTACTGTCCAAAGCCTTAGGAAAAGCAATCATAGGGAACTGAGTGCCACTTCTGGGCAATGGTCATAGCACTTTAGGGACCAGCTTCTGCCTGGGAGAAGTGGTTCAGATTTGTTACACATTTTTCATTTTCTTCTCCCTAGAATAATGACTTTACCAGCTTGTTGAACTTTTCAGCCTTTCAAATTACATTGAGTTTTCATTAATACTCTAACAAAAAACTTTTTTGCTACAAGTTCTAAATTGCATTAGAAATAACTCAATAAACTTCCACCTACTGCAGAATGGTTAAGCTAAATCTAGCAAAACCAAAAAGCCTCAAAAACCCAGAATTTTTCTTATTCTTATTTTCTTACTTTTGATCTACTTGTATCTTTAGGGAAAAGATAAGTGTGTTGTGAAGGAAGGTGTTATTTTCTCCAAATCAATTATCATAAAGATACAGGATGGCTGGATATTGATTTAGTTGAAGAGTTCTACAAAATTTGTATGTTTATCATCAGCACAAAAATCCTGATTTTTTTAGGCATGTAATTCTTACTCCTACTGCCATTTAGCCATGGGCTGAATTTCACTTTCAGTAAGTTTTGCCCATTAACCAGCATTGGCCTAAAATACATAGTTAACTATTCAATTGGTAGGCAGTTTGGACTGGAACTGCACACAGCCTTTCCCTTGTCTTAAGAGATTGATATTAAATACTCTAATCTGAGAAAAAATAAATTGTGCATAATATCTTCAGTTGAGCTCCCTAATCACAGAGCCCCATCAAATTCTTAAATGTTTGCAATATCTAAACACAGGGAACGGAGAAACACAGTTTAGCTGGTGATGAAAGGGCAGCGGTAAAGAAAGGCTGTATCAGAGATGAAGACAGAAACTATCAGTTATGTTTCTTCAGTATCACTGATTCTGAGCCCTGAATAAAGGTGTTTTTAGCCCCTTTCTTGAACTTTCTACTGGCAAACAATGTGTGTAACTTCTTGTGATCTTGCTATTTTTCTATATGACCTTAGGAATATCATCTCTGCAAGTTGTGTTCTACACTGCTGAAAGGAACAGGCTATGTCTTGTTGTAGCCTTCTTATTCTAATAGCCACTTGTACTGTTTCCAGCATTTCATCCTGAGCAGCAGCAGTGACAGCCACTGTCTGCCTTTCATCTGCCAACAAACAGCTTTTAGGCTGCTTTCTGAAGTGAAGACAACCATACTTGTGCAGTTGCACCCGGCATGTCAACTTGTTTATTCTCTCCATGCATCTAACATCCCTAACTTTTGAACTCTGGCTGATTTCAGCTAAATTACCAGAGGAACACTCACCTGAATTATTTTCAGCTCATTTAAACTGCTGTTGATAGTCTTGAAGAGAAATATACTGCTAGTATCCAAAAAGGAGAGAAATGTGAAGGGTGTAATTTCCAAAGAGGAAAAGCCAATTGACCTTCACACCTTTAGAAACCAATCCAGAAAAGTTTTGTGGGTAACCAGACCGCATTTGATCTGCCACTCAAAGGAAGACTTGCTGAAGGCAGACTCAGCTTTGCTCACCTGTGGAAGTACTGAAAGAGGCCCCAAACAATTTAGCTTCTCCAGCCCCCTCTCTGCCCCTTATATTTGCATCCCTTCTCTGTTGTGCACACACAGCAGCACTCTCAATTTGCTGATTAATGTAGCCAGGCTAAAGATGAGTTTCCCTGTGGCAACTGCCTCACTTTCTACTTTTTCTGTCCTTGCAGACTTGCAGGTGATGATTTCAAACTACCTATGCATATCTTGCTGCTTTATCTTTCCTCCAAGGCTAATGGCTTCCAGAAAGGCTCCCTCTTTTCTAGTTCATTTAGGCTTCTTTGAGCAGCTGTAGACAGGAACTCTGGCTCTCTCTGAAGTTGCCAAAGGCCCTTGGCCATACTTTTCTGTGGTTTTTCCTCAGATCTAAATGTTATCAGTGTGGAACAGATTTTACTGGAGAGTATGTTTCCCAGGGAAATGCCCTGACTTCCCAACATGTGCCAACTGACAGTTTGCCAAAACCATACCCTAAGGCAAGAATTAAATGTAGGCAAATGTAAGTGTCCTGAGAAATTCAGGCCAGAAACAGAGCGGACACAGCAAGCAGACAAGAAAATATTTGATGTCAGAAAGAAAAAAGACCTCTAACTGATGGGAAGTGCTTCTATTTTAATGGAAATTTGCTTTTTGTACAGATGGAAATCTCAAAGAAGAGATTTACTTCCCCCTTGGCTAATGTGAATATAGCCTTCCTTTCAGCAGTTCTGCTCACCTGAGTTTAAAGCACTTCAAGGACTGGCTTTTCAGGAGGAGAGAAAACAGTCTCAAAACCAATAATGATGGGGCATTTGGGATCCTTCTACCCTAATCTACACTCTGAGCTTCTCTGTTCCCTAAAGACATCCCCATGTGTAACTATTCTGCCCTCCTGCTATTGCCAGTATGATTGTTTATATATTTATCCCTGTTATTAGAGAATTATGATCTGGTGCCTTAACAGGAACATCCTCCTGCTCTCGCCAGTATGATTGTTTATGTATTTATCCCTGTTATTAGATAATTATGATCTGATATCTTAACAGGAACATCATTAATTTCCAGAAACTGTAAAAATAGCTTTCTGACCCTTGATTGTGTTGAAATCTTTCGCCTGTTCGTTGTATTTTTAGGTAAAACCTATAGTTACTAATTTTATTTTTAATATGAGAAAAATATATGTCTTCATTACAGTTTAATAATTAGCTATCCCTTCAACTAAAATTTTAGAATCAATAAATGTTTGACCACACACAAAATGTCAAAAATACAGCAACCATGCTAATTTTATCATCTTTTGCCCACCACTTCATGTAAAGTGGAGCAGAATTCAAACTTCTTGTGGCTTTCATGTATGATCTCAGTGTTTTAGCTCTGCTGTGGTTTTACCTACTACCCTTCACAAAGAAGGACACTGCTTTGTTTCAGATGTGGTTTTCAGAAATCCCTTGGCGCTAAGCCTTTGGACAGTTCTGCGACTGTTCCAGGAAAGCTCTGTGACCTGAGCACATGTTTTTGAAGCTTAATAGATCAGCATGTCCAAACCTAAGCTTCCTCTTAAACTCAAATGCATTTTTTTTCCTGCCAAGGTCCTTTTAAAGGCATAGTGTTCCCATCAGGGTGATCTTTTCTCCTGCTTTTGCAAAATCTATGAAGCATGTCCCATCAGTGATGCCTTTTAGCCTTTCTTCAGTTTTTCAGCTACCTCAATGGTGTTTAAACCTTGTATCTCAGCATTCCGAGTTCCATGAATTAAGGGTTGTCATGCTATCTTACAAAGCAGGAAGTAGGGAAACCTAAGGCCTTTGTCAGCTCTGGACTGGGAGTAAAGGGTGTTGTCTAGAGCAACTGAAGCATGTTGAATAATTCATTTTTCTGTCTCCCTGTGCTACATGGACCTTCTCCTTTGGTCAAGTATTTATCCACAAGCTTCTTGAATCCCTTCTGGCAGTACTAATGAATAGCATCTCAGGGAGCTTTCCCTTTCTCTTTCCCAAATTCTTATGTGTTGTCTGCCCCATAGCTCTTCTAGCCAAAGAACTATCCACAGTTCCTATCCCAATGTTCTCTTCCCCATGATGCCCATTGTCTAATCAAGCCCACAATCAGCAGCTGACAGGGCTGTCTCCCAAGGGCAGTTTTTATTTTCCTCAACCCACCACAACCTAGTACCATCCTGTTTTTCTTCAAGGACAGGGATTGCTCTCAAAGTAAGTATTTCTGGTAATTTGGTCTGTTTTCTTCACTGGGCTGGATACCTGAGTGAGGTAGGAATTCCCTTTATGTGGAGCCAGGTTACGCCATTAGCCTTGCAACAAGACTTTTCACTTAGCACTCAGCTCCACAACCCACCTTGCTGTAAGCCTGCAAGCATTGCTCCTTTTTTCATCACTCCAAAAGTTCAAAAACACCCAGTCTAGCAGATGGACCTGTATGCTGACACCAGTGAGCTGATCCTTGACCGCCCTGCTACCAAAGCAATCATTCTGCCATTATTAGCATTGAGCAGCGAGGAGGCACTCCTGGTTAAACACTGAAAAACGAATATTGGGCTTTCAGAAACCATTCCTTAATGACCTTTCCCAACCCTCCAGAAAAATCTCATTAGCAGCAGCAGAAACCCTAGGGCTGTGCAGAACACATCCAGAATGTGTTGAAGGAGACCATTAGTTTGCCTCCTGATGAAAGAGGCCCGTGAGTCACAGTGGAGGAGTCACTTGGGGGCCAGCAGAGATTTTTTGAGAATAGTGAGGAAGGACATCTAAGCAATCTAAGTGGAAACCCAGCAGCAGCAGAAAAGTCACAAAAGGGGTGGCTGTAGATATTCTGAATGGGGAACAAACAAGCAGAGTGCCAGGTTTAATATTTTTCAGCTTTTGAGGCAGAATGCCAGTTTAAGTTAATTTGGAGGAAGTATCAGCATGCAGTACAAAATGATCTCTGCTACATGATATCTCTTCAAAGACAAGAATTCAGCACCTTTGGTACGAACTTGGCCAGAACTTGTTCAAAGTTATTCTTTCTCATTGGCAAAAGCAATGATTTTACTTTTCCAGTGAGCAAACTTCAGGCAGGAATCATTCTGCCCTTATCCCCTCAGTGCAAAACTAAAACATCCAAATGAACAGATGTCAAAATACCTTCAGGATGTTGTAAATACTTTTCAAATTCTTCTGTTTCAGACTATATCCAACTAATGTAGCAAGAGATGCTGCACCAAAATCACACTTGAAGTTTTACCTAGGTGTCTTTTGCATTTACATTCCTTGGTCACCCTTATTTTTAATGATGCTCAGGAACATCTAAGAGATTCAGCTGCTTGCATCTCTCCATTCTCTACTTCTACCCTCTACTTCTCTGCCAGAGTCAGCCTTCATCTTTTTCAGGGAGGCAATTCTTGCAAAGTGCCAGGTATGCTCAGCTGACATTTAACTGAACAGAAATTGGGCTGCTCAGTCTCCTGAAATAACTGCACAGATCTTGTTAGGACTTTCCAGATATACTGACCTATGATGGACTAATTGGAATTGGGACAAAACCCTTACATTGATTTGGCTTGAGCTAGACAGGAACAAGAACAAAATTCTTCAGAGATGATGGCTATCCTGAGGGTGCTTGCTTCTTATTTTCCTAACAGACACAATTCTCCTATAAACTGTGTTTCGTTGTTGATCTTTTTGGTTTGGAGTTTTTTATTGATTTTGGTTTTGGTTCTGGCTTGGTTTTTGTTTTTTGTTGGGTTGTTTTTTGTTTTTTTTAACATAACTGCTACTTTGTCTCCAGTCAACAGAGTGATATCAAGGCTGAGTATTGTACTGCCTAGCTTCAAGATTTTATAAGTCTCACACTCTGGTTTCTTGTAATCTTAGATAGCTTTCAAACAAGAGAAGAAAAAAAATTACACTTATGAAATCTAAATGCCAGAAAGTCAAATAAAAGGAAACCTCACCTTATTTTGGTCCCAAAATTCGGCTGCAAGATATTCGAAGAAGATTTAGGACTGGTGATACCTGCTGACTTTGCCTAGCTATTTCCTTGCAGAGTCTGTCTCCTGAAAGTACAACACAGATTCACAGGGTTATCCTTGGTCATTTATATAATGGTGTTCACCTCCCAGAGTCACCTATTTACAGATGCAAAAGTAAGAGGATATGCGTAATAGCAGCAGAATGTTAAAGAAATCACAGGTGTTTTAGACAGTCCATGCCCTCTTCATCTGAAGAAGAGAGCACAGGATACAAACCTGATACTTACCTTCTGTTTTGAAAGTCCAAAGAAGGGGTTTAAACCTGCCAACAGTAATTAAACCTTTTCTGATCCCAGATGCATCTCTATCTATGCCTGGTGACAAGTATTTCTCACCTTAGCATTATCTTGCATGTTACAAAGTTGTTGCTAACATCAGCAGAGCTCTTCATTTCATGGATACACTGAGGCCTTGACCTCTTTTGTTCTCCACTATGTCATAGAATCATAGAAGTGTAAAGGTTGGAAGAGACCTCCAAGATCATCGAGTCCAACCATTTATCTAACACTGCTATCTTCACCACTAAATCGTGCCCCGCTGCCACAACTAGGTGCTTTTTGAACATTTCTAAGAAATGGTGATTCCATTGCATCTCTGAGCATTCTGTTTGAGTACTTGACCAACTTTTCCCTGAGGGAATTTTTCCTAATATCCAATTAAACCTCCCCTGGTGCAACATGAGGCCATTTTCTCATCCTGTCAGTTGTTCCCTGGAAAAGGTATCATCCAGTGATTTAGCATGAGTGGGTCAGACTGCCCTGAATGCCGAGCATAGCTATGAACTTAGCCGGCTGTTAAAGGAACAAAGAGAAGACAGAGTAAATCATAATCTCTTCTTTTGCCAGGATTTTTAGATGCTTTGAATGGAAATTGTTTTATGCCATGGTGGCATGGCTTCCATGTGCTGGCAGGGATTGAGGGGTGCACAATGGCACATTATATCAATTCTGGAAAACACTCCCCACACAAAATGAGGAATCTATTATTGAAATCTCCATGATCACTGGTGCTTTCTCCACAAACTCTTTCCATCTCCCTCCTTGTCACCCAATTTAGATTTCCAGAGTAAAGCTGATGGCAGGATCATTCTACCTGATTTATCACCTCAGTCTGATAAAACCCTGAAAAAGGATGGAGGCAAGCTAAGGGAGAGAAAGAAAGTCGCCAGCATCAGACTGTGAGATGTAATTTTTCCCACCCACACAGCATGTGCCTGAGGGAAAGCAGAGACTAATGAGCATTGCAGTCTTGTTTTAAGGGTTTGTTGCTTCTTTAAACAGAAATTAGAAGGCAAAACAGAAGTTTGTTAAATGTTGAATGTTGTATATCCCTCTGCATTTCTGTTTCAGAACATCTGGAATATCCTGTCAGAGCTATTGTAGCTCCCTTGCAAGTGAGACAGAAAGAAAAAAGAAAAGAAAGCCACAGAAAACACAATCCTCCTGGAATTAGATGCCAGCTACTCATAGAAAAATCGCAGAATGAAGACTCAGCAGAATAGGACACAGATACTTCTTTTTCTGGATCATCTGGGAGGTACCTGTCGAATCAAGCATCTCTGTCTCACCGGGTTCTGATATGTGTCCATGTTCCATCCTCTCCTCCATGAAGTAGCACAAAACCAGGTGCCAATCTTTATGCATGGCATTCTGAATCAAGGCCACATGCCCAAGGATGGTACCACTAAACTACAAGTGGAAAAGTTACAAAACCTCTTCAAAACAAAGCTTCCCATGTTGCTACTTCTTGCACTCTGTTTCATTGCACTAAACTGAATTAGTGAATGTATACAAAATCTTTGGCAAACTTCCTCCATGTGGCTTCCATGCAAATAAATACTTGTTTTGTGCAGACAAGGGAAAATACATAAATGCTGAATGTGTAGGTGTTTGTATGAGACAAAGAGAGAATGCAGTGAATGAAGCAGATGTGAGCATCTGAGTCCATGACTTCTGTGCAGTTACAGATTGTTCCAAGAGAGGGGAAAAAAAGCATGGATAGGACCAAATAGTGATTAATGAAGGGCAGCCCGTGCAAGAGCATGAGATAGAGCTTGACACTGAGGAGGCAGGTTACCACAGAAGCTAAAGACTGAAAGCAAACCGTTCTGATGTGAAAGAAGGAGAGGGCACAGAGACAGAACATTACACAGCTCTGCAGAGGTTTGCAGAGTCTGAGACCATCCTTCTAAGTGTTCAAAACATGTAAATGGGTCACTAAGAGACACGGTTTAGTGGTAGCCTAGGCAGTGATCAGGTAATGATTGGACTCAATGATTTTAAGGGTGTTTCCCAGCCTAAACAATTCCATGATTCTTTGATTCCATAATTCTGTGACATGGCAGTGCCATTGAGGGAATGTCCTGTTTGTTGAAAGGAAGTGGAGTCTGGGTCCATTTGCATGACATGTCATCTTTTGCTTCCTTGTAGAGTTTGGGATGGCTGTCTCCAACACAAAACTTCAGAACACAGAATGATTTTTCCTTAGATGAAAGTACAGACTGAAAAGAAAAATAGAAAAATTGAAATTCATAGAAGCAGTGTGAAACCAGTTTAAAAATCTTTCATTAGACATACTAGAGGTCTGTGGCACACATGTAAGCAGACAAGGGGAAAAACAGTGTACACTAATGGTAAGGTGTATGAATATATACGTAAACATCTTCCAAAAACTAGACCAGACAAGGCTGGCAGAATCAATGAATGGAAATTACAGTCAGCACCAGGGAAAAGCATTGTGATCTAAGTATTACTTACATGCAGTTCTGAAAACAACCTTACCTAAGTACATGCTTAGTTGTTTCAGCAAAACAAGATTAAAACATTGCCATTGTCCAAAGAGACTCTGTAATTAGACCTGGACTCCCAGGATAGATATAAGCATTAAAAATTCTCTACCTTTTCTTTTTTATCACATTTCTTTAAAAAAAAACCACTCAGAAGAGTTTCATTTACATGTCACAGACAGCTTGATCTATATTCAGAAAGAACATTATGTCCTCCTTAGATGTCAAAACAATTTTATCTCTTAACCTGAGTTTGGTGTCAGACATCAAGGATGCAATGCATGTGGCTCCCATTTAAGTGTTAATCTGTAACACCTGCAATTCACAGAAGTTGCCATACTTTAAATAAACTAAAACTTTTCTTCCTATTCCACTGCTGTGCAGTGCTTAGTTGCAAATTGTTTTTCTGACTTGACTTCCAACTTTGAAAAAAAATGCAATTTAGACTTGCGACCTAGGAATCTTAATTCAATTTCCTGTTCCATCACAGATTCCCTGTGTGTCTTTAAGGAAGCCACACAGGTCATGATTTAAGAGATAGATTGGAACTTTGCTTCCCTTTAAAACACTTTGTAGTTCTGGCCTTAGTCTCTATGACTTTCTATAATATTTATAATGATACAGACGTACAATCCCGTTGGACATAGCTTGTAGTAGATTAAGACTTTTCTGCCTACTGGCTATCCCTCATGGGCTTCTGCCTGTCTTTGTAGCCAAACTGCACGATGAGTTTGTATGAGTGTTTATAGCCTGCTTCAATACAAAATCAGCTAGTTTAGACTGAGTTGTGACTGAAGGCAGTGTGGGCTATTGGCACAGCTCAGGGAGCTGAGGGAGAAATAACGTCTGGAAGACAGTCAATTCAATAATAAACAGTGGAAAAAAAAAAGATGGGGCAAGGAATAACTTGATCAGCTGCACTTCTGCTTCAGTACAGAGGACATCCCTACTTTAGGCATAGTCATAATCCTCAGTACCAGGCAGACAAAAGCAGGATGAGAGTAGGCAGGTTAGGATTAAGGTACATATGCACAAAAAAAAATCAAATCAGTTTGTCTGAAGACAAAGAATACATAGACAGCAGTTCCAAAAAGGGACACAGTCAGAAGTTTGTGTGTGTGCAAGTGTAGTGGTTTAACACCAGCAGGAATTTAAATTTGAAATAAGCCACCCTGCTACCCCTACCCCTTCTTGTAAGGGAGGGACAAAAGCAGAGACTGTGTTGAGATAATAACTTATTGAAAGCACAAAGCGATGGGATAAGAAATGAACAGTAACAACCACAATATTAATAACAAAAGTGTTCAAAAGGAGAAGATATTTTACCCACCAAAAGGCATTCACCACCAGGAACAAAAAGGAAACGGCGGCCGTGCGCACAGGCCACATCCACCGGCTTCCCCAGAGAGAGGTAAGATGGCGACCGCTCCCACAGGCCACACCACACGGCTGCCGGGAACTAAGACAAGATGGTGAGGGACTCCCGCAGGCAGCGTCTCCCAGCCCAGCCCAGCCCAAAACGGTGGACACCAGTGACAAACAAACCCCCTGGAAGGTAGGTTGTCCGAGCTGGGTCGCATTGCTGCTCCGCCGGGCTCAGTTCCTCTCAGGTGCCTGCACTGCCATTTTTACCGCTCCGCTGCGTTGTAGGGGGAACAAATCACAAATTACTCGGGAAAAATTCCCTTCTACCCAGACTCTGAAAAAAAAAAGGATTATGTCTGAGACCCTCCCTGAATTATAAGCAGCTTGCTCTCTTCCCAGGCTGCTGAAATCTTTGGTAGATATGTTAGATTGGAGGATGGTGAAAAACACATCCTTTGTGGGATTTTGTATCAACATATTAATTTTCAATCAAAGCAGCAACTGTTGCCTGGAATCAAAAAGAAAAACTTTCCAAACAATATTAAAGTGGTAATATAAAGAGCTGTTCTTTATTGAAAGTTTCAGGTGCTCAAAATAGCTATGTGCATGCATGGTATAGGATTTCTACAATTTTTATAAGGTTAACAAATTAGTCTATCGAGCAGGTACATCCAATAGGAGAGCAGTGAGGTCACCAGCCCTGGTGACCCACCCTTGGGCCTGCCCCTTGGAGTGTCTCCAGGGAGTTCTTTGCTTTATATATCGTTTTATCGCTCAAATGCTGGTGCAAAACAAGATGTCCTTGATAGAAATTCTTTTCTTGAAAATAACACTGAACAAAATTTCAAGAGTGTGACATAATGTGTTAGAAAGGGTTAGCTATTGTTCTACAGTGTGAAAAAGGCTAAGAAGGTGGAAAAAGGGTAAGAAGGTGCTAGAAACTATAAAACTATATATTAAATTCTACAAAGCTATAAATATAAGAAAAACTAAAAATCTTCAGGCATCACAGGTCCTCCAGAAGTGGCATCCATGTTAGAAAACAAAACAATAGATACTTCTTACTCTAAAACATTTTGCCCTAAATATTTGGACGCTAGGAACTCAATTTTGGGTTTATCTGAGATGCCTCTTACAAATCACTGGCATTTTAGATTGTCCTTTCTCTCGTCTCCAAAATACAAGTCACGTTTGCGTCACAGAATTACGAAAGTTGGCCTGTTTCTGCTGATAAATCTAACATTCAATGAACCCTCATATTAGTAAGCTGTGTTTTCTTTAATGCAGTCCTTACAACAAACATAGAGGTTGCCTATGAAAATTGCTTTTAATGAGGTCAATATTACCACTCAGCATTTGGTTGGCCTTATGGAAAGGTAAGAATGAGCTCTAGTGATGCAATGTTAGCAGATCTAGGGCAGCAAGTGTTGTGAAACCCAGTGTTTGACTTTATTCTGCAGCTCCTGGATGTTTGTGACTATTTGGAATTCTAATCTGCATTAAAAAGAAAGTGGTTATGGCAACAGCAGAATTAATAATGACTAGTTTTCTATTTATTTACATCCTACATCCGTTCATCTTTCTGCCTGCCCTTATCACAGTTACCTCAACTAGTCCTCTGCTCACTCCTAACTACCTTCCATGTGACAAAACCTCAGGTCTATTACTTTATATTCTTCATCTACTGTGGTTTGTTCAGCGCATGCTGAACATTCTTGTGTTTGTGCTGAAGCTTTTGTCTTAGTGACAGTATTATTTTGAGGCTTCCTTTTTTTCTCAGCTGTCAATTTTTGTGGAACTTTTCAGACCTTTGTAACTTCGAGATACTTTGCCCTTTTGCTGATTCTGGTAGGACCAGCCAGCTTGGTCAAGAGAGCAAAGAGCAAGCAAAGAGACTGATGGACACAGATTTCAATCACATTTCCTTAAAAAGTCAACCTTTCAACAAGTCACTATGGTCATCAAAGAATGTTCACATTAACCCGAAGGCATAAAAATTAAGTTGCCAAAAAAGGCATCTCAAACTGTTTCGTAATATCTAATGATTCTGTGGACAAAGTTCATTACATATTTCATCAGCAAGTCTATATAAGTTATATGTCTTTGTGACCTCCTCTAGCCTTTTAGATGGCTAGCTTTCTGCTAGCACACATCTTTTTTGGAGATATGTGATTGATTTCATGAAGTCTCATTCTTGTTAATTTGTTTCCAAATTATTTTCTCAAACCTCAGAAAAAAGAAAGCACCTTTTCCTCTGCTATCTCATAGGCTGTACAGTGTATAAAGGCTGCCTGTCCCTAACCGTGCAGCGAAAACTGCATTGCAATTTTACTCCTCTCAAGAGAAGGTAAAATAAAATAGGTTTTCCACCAGGAAATTACCCTTATTCTAAGGGTCTTAATCTTCCAGGTTTAAAGGTGTTCTCCACAGCTCCCTCTCTTATATTCAGCAGTGTGCATTGATGTTCAGTTTTGCTGTCCCCACCACTTCCTTTTATGCATTAGTGCTTGCCTTTAAAATGAAGAAAACCCTGGGAAATTCCCCTTGGAAAGGCAAGCTGACTTTTCCCACAGATACAGCTCATGCCGTGTTACTCATTACCCTGACTGCCTCTCACATGCTGGTGTACATGTGAGAAGGGGGTCACAGCAGCTCATCCTGCCCTGGAGGGTGCTCACATCGATGCCAGGGGCTATCTGAACCAGAAACAAAACATGAAAGTGCTTTATAACCACCCCACTGGGACAGCAGGAATCTGAGCCAAAGCACTTTGCTGCCACTGGAAAAAAAACCTCCATCAGTGCTGTCTTCACGACTGCTGGCACTGCAAACCAGCTTGCAGCTGTGTGAGCCCAGTCCCAGGAAAACAGCAAGGCTTAGTTAGGGGTCCTCACCTGCCCAAAGAAAACAGTGACTCTGTCTGTGCAGAGTCCTGCCAGGTACATAGCAGCCAAACCTCAGAAACACTGCATTCTCCTGTGTCTGTGAAATCAGTCAGTCTGAGTCTCATATGCAAACTCCGTCTAACGCCAAATGTCAGCCCCATAAATCAAAAAAATACACACTAAAATGACATGGTTACCTCATAAATCCTGATTTGCTTTTTACACCTTTTGAATAATTTTAGGTTCTTGGAGTCTTTGGGGTACACTGACATTATCTTTTCCAGCTTTGCTCCAGAAAACAAAATGATGAGAAACTCTGTGTTTGTCTGTAGCACTGGATGCACTGCCAAGGTTTCTGCTCTGGGTTGGCAGTAGACAGCTGAGCTTCTCCTGCCATTTATAGGCACAGCCTAAAGCCTGACATTTTATGGCAGAGCAAAATCAAGCTATAAACTGCAATGGCTCATGATAAGCTTCATGAGCACATCAGGAATGGGAGGTGTGAAAACATAACCCCAGCAGCAGCCTGAGGGAAAACTTTCCTTTTCATTATCTCTTAGTTCACTAAAATTGATGGAAATCAAGAAATTGCAAAATTCAAGAGGTTGTGAGGAGATGAAATAGCTTCACACAGTTAAACGGTTTTAAGATCCAAAATACTCTTTAGTTTTAGAATCCTTTACTATCCTTGCACTCTCATCTGCCTGGTGTCTGAGAAACACCTCCAGCCAGGAATCAGGGTAGGATTATTCAGGGAACAGTGTTTGAAGTGTCATACAATTCTAGTGCCTATTGAAGATTTTCCATATAGTGTCTATGCATCAATTTTCATCATTCATTGTGACCTGTGTATGTGATAGGTCTGCCTTGAAAAACTCACAAAAAGAGAGGTGGGGGTTATGTTGACCAAAAAAGGATGTCAAAAGTCAGAAGGGGGAAGGAGAGTCTGTGACTTTTCCAAAGCATTACTACAAAGAAAAAGAAGAAAATTAGGAAGAATAATTTTGCTGAAAAGCTGATAATGGGCATGTTATTCTTTGATTTTTGTGTTCTGTCAATATGTCTCAGTCTGAGCTATGGGGTTTCACAGGTAAAATCCAGATGCTGGTGAAGCTGGGATTGGGGCTTTTCAGGCATAACAGATTCTTGTACAAGTTGAGTATAAGTGAAGTCCAGAAGATTTAGCATCTTCCTTAGGGTTTAAAGGACTATTAAGACTTACACATACTGCAAATGGCATCTACTATGCAGTGCCTGGCATCAGCTCTCTAATAAATGAAGTAAGACCTGGTGATCTACGACAATATAACATTCATGTCTGAGGACAGAAAGATAGGAAGATGCTGCAGGAGGTTTCTACTGTTCTTTTCATGTGAAGGCTTTTTCCACATTCAACAAAGACTTGTGTGATATATTTTCTTGTCAAGCTCAGACTTCAGAGGTAATTAGATGCACACTGGGTTTTTTCTGTAGTCTGTAAAATATATTTTATTTTCACTTTTATTTTTACTCCTATTTTTATTTTTATTGTGCTAGTCTGTACCATCACTTGATACTGACACCACAGCTGTCTCTGACTTCTTTACTTCAAATGCTAAGCACAGGTCTGACAGCAACTTAACTGGAGTTAACCAAATACTTAACTGATCCCTCAGGAATCAGGTCTTTTAATGTTAAAGAAGAGAAAAAAAAAAGATGAATAATAATGATTTGAAGTTCCTCTGTTTCTTGGAGGAACCGATCTTCCTATCTACTAAAGATAGGCTTGATTTTTTTTTTTTAAGAAATTTCAAACCGCCAGGCATAAATTAGCACATAAGTAAATCCTTACAGTACTAGAATCCAAGTAGGTTGCATAATGGAAAAATATTTTGTAGTAATTTAGACATGTTTCATAAAATGTAATGAGTGATTATCTAATATTCTGTCATGGTTTTCCTGCAACAGCTATTAGAATATTTTGAACACAATGGAACATGAGATAACAGGGAAAAAAAAATAATTCAGACTGAAAGATGGCAATGAAAACTGAACAGGAAAATGCAATCTACCTGAGAAATTAGGCCAAATTTCTTGCTGATAATAATTCCGCATAGGAAAAACCACATGTGAGGGAACTGCAGCAGGGCAGAGCTATTAGCAGAAGTGCAGCTGTCTCATGTTCAATGCAGTCATTGAGGTGATAGCTTCCAGTAACTATCTAGACATTCTCAAAGGAAATAGAGCATGTAGACCCAAGATCAAGACTCAGCAATGAGAGTTTCCCTGATGTAGGTCAAAAGCTGAATTACCATTACCCATATTTTACAGAAGAACATTTTATCTTGAAGATGAGCAAAGGAGCAACTGCTACTATTGTTGCCAGAGATATTTTTGTGTAGTGTGGAAATAGTCTCCTCATCCCTTGAAGACAAGAGGAGTTTAATTGTTCAGGCCAGGAACACTGGGCCTGATGTTAAAGGATGCCAGAGCCTGCTTGCATTCTTGTTCAGCAGACCTGGACAGCACATGAAAAAAAGTTATTTCAAACAAATAATTTGAGACTATTATTATAAATAATAATATTATTTTGGCATTAATATCATAACCAATGATATTATAAATATCCAATGGATCTTTTGCAAATACCTTATAAGCACTTGTACTAGAAGGAATGTTGCTGAAAATTAACGTATTTGCACTGTCTTTAGTATTCTTAGCAGTGTAAACTTTGAGCAAGTACCAGGAATTCAAAAGTAAATTTTCAATAGGCAGAATCATAATGTATGTCCACTTTAAGATGCTTCAAAGAGCCCAGTTTTCCAGATAACCAATGCTCAGGTCTTCCTTGGAAATGCTTTAAAATGTCTTACTTCTGAAAATATAATCCCAGATTCCAAGAGTTAGGCTTGTTTATTCAGAGATTAGAAATTATTTTAATAACATTTGCATTTCTCAAATCTCAGTATCTACAGTTCAAGGCCTGTTTTACATTAATATTTCAATATCTTAGTAAGTTGCCTAGTCCACAAATTTCTTGGTTCACAAAGTCTTCAAGTAGATCTGGGTTACTTCTTCCCCTAAATGAACTCAAGAGATCATCCTAGAAATAAGAACCTTCCAGTTTCTCTGTATACTTCACGTTTGACTTCAAGAGTGCATTTCACAGATGCAAATAAAAACAAAGATATCTTTTCAACTTTGCAAACCTCAATGTATGTATTTGTTTTGTCTTCCTTCGTCTCTCCCTCCCTCCCTCCCTTCCCCCCTTCCCTCTCATTTTTCAGGATCTACTCTCAGTTGAAAAGTTGCTTTGTACTCTCTGAAATAATGATATTGTAAAAAAAGCAAAATACCAAGACCACCCGGAATCTCTTAATGAATGATACTTGAAACAGTATTTTGTCAGTGTAATTACATGCTGTAAAAGATTCCAGGTTAAATCTGAAAATATATGTGGCTCAAGGTTGCAGTGTTATGGATGAAACATTAAGAATGTCCTTCTTCATTATTACCTGGCTTATTTCTTTGAGCAAATAGTAATAGACTAATCATTGCCCTTGGATACACACTTCCAAGTCACTCTGAATACAACAGGATTTTTGTTGCATGTCCCAGGGCAAGGTTTTGCCCTAAATTTCCAGTGATAATGAGTATTTTAAGCCCATTTGTACTTAATTGTTCATCAAGAGTTCTTTTTTTTCTTCTTTCTTGTGGATAAACTGGTTAAAATGTCTAAAGTAATAGTGGCATATGTCATTCTGGCTGGCAGAAAGGCCAGTGTAGCAAAAGTGACAGACTTTGGTGTCATTTCTTATTCATTCTGAACATGACTACATGCTGTTCATACAACCTTAGCTGTATGGCATGGACACACTATGGTGATATCCTGTTGGGATTTAGTTTGTTCCTTGTGTGTGTAACAAAACTGAAAGATTTAAATCACATGTAATGAATCTGTGCAACTTTTCCTTGCTGGGCAATTCAAGCTATAATTTCATCATAATAAGAGATTGAAAACTCCTTTTATCCACTGCATTACCTATCTATCTTTGGAGTGTTTCCCACAGTGCATGTGCTGAGGTTTTGATCAGATTAATTTTAAATGTCCCAGGTAATAGGACATCAAGACTTTCCTATTGCCATAACTGTTCTGTAAAAAATCCCATTGTCAGGAATTTGCTCAGTTATAAAATAATGTGTTTTTTTATTTTCCATCATTTAACAGTGTACAGTCCTATTGCTTGTGTGGGTACATGTCAAGTGCTTTTAGGCTATAACTGTACCAGAAACTACCCCCAAACACAGTTTTGTATCCCATTTGAGTGCCCATCCTTGCCCATGGCCCATCCCTGGTCCCTGGTGGATGTGAAATGCCTGGGGCTGTCCCCAGTGCTGCTCCCTGGCTGGAGCTGTGGATGGGCCGTGGCAGCCAGGACCTGTGCTGCCTTATGGCTCTGCTGTCCACAGGGTCTCACAGGTAAAATCCATCCCTGTATGTGCTTGTCCTGTTATTGATGCCCAGTGTAAGAGCTCCCGATCATTACTATCCTGGGCATGAAGGTCTTACAACAGTTTGTTGGCCGGTTTTGATCCTCCCACGAGGAAATGAGAAGACTGTTGAGCAGAGTCCTGCTGTGGGTCAAAATTTACAGGAGAAAATCAGAATCTCTGGATTATCAACACTCTTAGGACATGGCACAGCACAGAGAGACCCAGGCTGCAGACACTGCAGCTCCTTCACACTCTCAGCCCAGAGGGGCATCTGCTCCTGGTGAGCAGAGCTGCTCCAGGGCAGAGCTGCTCTGGATTTCATGAAGATAATGCAGGAGTAGTTCAATTAAGAGAAGAGATTAATTAGAGAATTGCCCCATAATTACACTTCCTGAGGCAGCTGCACTCTTTTTTGTGTGGCTACAGACATTCCTTCACTCTCTAGGGTACCAAAAAGATGAGTTTACTTCTCACACCATCTCCAAACAGGCCTTTTTATGTCAGATGTTGATCAGAGGATGAATCAATCCCACTGTGGAAATATTAAACAATATTAAATAATAGGAACAGAACATGACCAAAGAAAGCTGCAGTATTACCTAGAGGAAAAAAATCTTTCAGTGGAAATGAGGGGAGAAATTCTGAGAAGATCTATCAAGCAAGAGAAATTTGCAACACAACAACAGATTAGATTTATTTTAGACAAGTGCAAGGTAACCAGCACTGGAAGGAGTAGTTTAAAATACTGATATATACTGATAGATTCAGAATAAGATGTTATTTCTTAGGAAAATAGTTCCAGGCATCATTACAAATCATTCAGTGAAGACATCTTCTCTGCATGAAGAAGGAGGAAATAATATGTTTGGCTGCATGAGAACGGAGATGGTGAATAGCAAAGACAGAATTATATAAAATACCATTATATACAACTGGCTTTACAACATATCCTTACTTGGAATACCACATTTACTTTTGGTCAATCCAATTAAAGAGACTGAGAGAGAAACTGAAAAATATTTTGAGAAAGGGAAGTGAAACATTTTAGAATCACAGGAGAATATTTCAAATAGGGACAAAACAGAAAAGAACTAGATCCATTAATTTGGTTAGGATGAAAGTGGTAATGCCATGGTTTAACTCCAGCTGGCAACTCAGCCCCACACAGCCAGTTCCTCTTTCCTCCCCAGTGGGATATGGGGGAGAGTAAGGGTGAGGAAACTCATGGGCTGAGATGAAGACAGCTAAATAGGTAAAGGAAAAGGCTTGCACACACACAGGGAAAGCAAAACAAGGAATTAATTCACCACTTCCCATGGGCAGGCAGGTGTTCAGCCACGCCCAGGAAAGCAGGGCTCCAGCATGCATAACAGTGACTTGGGAAGACAAACACAATCACTCACTCCAAATGCTCCTCTTCCTTGTTCTTCCTTCAGCTTCATAGGCTGAACATGGTACCCTGTGCTGTAAAATATTCCTTGGGTCAGTTGGGGTCAGCTGTCCTGGCTGTGTCCCCTCACAGCTTCTTGTGCACCTCCAGCCTCCTCACTGGTGGGATGAAGCAGAAAAGGCCTTGACTCTGTGTAAGCAGTGCTCAGCATCCCTGAATTATCAATATTGTTTCCAGTACAAAACTAAAGCAGAGCCCCATATCAGCTACTGTGAAGAAAACTGTCTATCCCAGCCAACAACATCACAGACAGGAAAGAGATCTCCAAAATACTGTATAATGTAGAAAGAAAGTTAAGCATTTAATACTGTCTCAGTTTTTCTATAATGTAGGTGTACTCCAAGAACTTTCTAAAAGAACACAATGAAATATCATTAGATTGGATATTAGTAAAAAATTCTTCACTGAAAAGGTGACCGAACATTGTAACAGGCTTCCCAGTGAAGTGACAGGATCACCATCCCAGGAAGCATTCAAAAGATGTGTAGATGTGGTACTTAGGGACATGATATAGTGGTGGACTTGGCAGTGCTGGCCTAATCTTTGGACTCAAAGATCTAAAGGTTCTTTTCCAGCCTTAATGATTCTATGATACTGTGATCATCCATAAAATAGCCTGCAATGCCCTGGGATGCAGGATGAAATTGCAGCAAGAGTATTTAGGTCCTAATGATCCATTAATGATAATGGCTGTCATTTACAGGAGGGTCTCAAAACAACTGCAGGAATGCTCTGGAAGTGCCTTACTATAAATAAGAGTAAGTCCCTTATTAGAATAGGTGAAAAGGCAGATTGGGCTGAAATTTTCAGGAGTTCAGTGAAGATATTAAGGTTTACAATATCCGTCACTAACCCACTGCTGTTGACAAAATGGAAAGGATGACACCATGACACACAAGATATTAGAGTTTTGTTAATGTTAAATTTTAGTTTGCAGCATGGAGCATCAGCCCCACCTGCTAGACTAACTCCTGGATTTACATAGATATCCCCAAGAAGCCCATAGGACCTCTGCCCTTCCATGAACGGTGCTCATTTATCTCTGTGGGACATTCTTCTGCTGATCTTTGTGGGACATTCTTCACAGTATTTTAACCCACAACTGAATTTGGAAAGGTCTTCCTACGTTGTAAAAACTGGCTGTGAAGCTGAGGACGGAGGAAAATGAATGTCTGGGACCTCAGAGAAATGTGGAAGATGAAATTAAGAAAGAGACACATGTGTTGGGAAAGGGACATATTAAAGTAAAAAAAAATCTTCAAATGAATAATGAAAAGAGAAAAAGGTGAAACATCTGAGAGACAAGAGGGTACAATGAACCAACAAAAAGGGTGAAGACAAAATGGAATAGAAAGAGACTGGAAAGAAAAAGGAGTGTAAGGAAAAATTATAGCACAGATTATTCAGAGGCCACAAAGACTAGGAAATATAAAGGCATATAAATTTGAGGGAAAAGGAAGGTAGGCAAGTACAGAAGGAGCAGACAGAAGAGCCAAAGGAAGGGAGACCTAAAATTAAAAAAAAAAAAAGGAAAAATATGTTGAAAGACAGCTTGAAATTTGCCACAGAACAAGTAAGAAAGACTGTTTCCATAGAAATAGAAATATCAGCAAAGGTTGTGGAGAGCCCTGTAAATGGCAGAAAGCAGGTAGACTGAATTGAGGATGCATGTAAGGTGAAATCTGAGAGAGAAAAACATGCACTGCCAATGCCTTCCAGTGTGGGACAGAGAATGAACCCTGCCCCAGCTGCCACTTCCCACTTGTTGTTTTTCTGTGTAGGGTCAAAGCGAAAGATACATGAAAATACAATATAATGAATATATCTTAGTGGTTTAAATGTTGGACAATTCACAATACAGTGGATCTGAGAGCAAATTCTGCTAACTGTCTTACAAGAAATCATATATTTTCTAAATACTGTTGCCAATTCCCAGGGAAAATATACCTTCTTCAGAAGTGCTACAAAAATGGACCAGTTTTGCGTCCTTCCACAGAAATATAAAGCTAATGCCTTGTAAAGTAAAGCACTTACTTACTAAGTAAAGTTCTAGTGCTCTGTTATCTAAGAGGTAAAATGAATAAAAATTAATATAAATTAATTTTAGATAACTTTCAGAATTCTTTATCTAATAGATATAGAATATCTCTTCAATATCAAATAATTTCCTGATTTTAGAATATGACTGCTACTCAAGGCATAGGAACAAGTTCTACATTTCATTGACTTCCATTCCTTTCTGACACATGATTTTAGAATGCACTTCCAAAACTCTGTGTCATCCACTCTGACTATTTCATACTCATTAGGGTCTGAGATCCAAGAACAAGTGAACCTGATATCTGTTCTCCTACCACTGGCTTCACCAGGCAAGCAGGTTGGCAGGGAAACAGGTGTCAAGGAGTAGATCTTGGAATTTTGGCCACATTCTTGAGAGATGTCACTGGCTTTTGTGACTTTTTACAATTATCATTATCAGTGTTAACACCCTTGCCTTTTGCTTGCCCATTAAGATAGTTAACAGTTTCATGCAAGGTATTCTACAGCATACCTGTGCTTAAAAACATCTGGTCATGCTGCAGGGCAAGGAGAGTAATCCACTAGAGGTAGTTACTGCACTGTCCTTGGCTGTTAATTGCAATCTGCTTAGGTATTCACTGCACATCCTTGTCCTGGTCCAATAAAAGCACAAACATCAGATGTTTGGCTTTTTTTCTATGTATTTAATCAAAATAATAAGCATTTGAGGTTTTTTTCCTGACCTCCTACTAAGCTTGAGATAGAGATTTATACTGTAATTAGGATGCAGTTAACAACTTCCTGTGAGCCTCTCAGCATTTTCATTTTTGCAGGTTCAAACACTGTCAAAACCCCAGTTTCTAGAGATTATTTTTTGGTTCCTGATGAGACCTCAGTCATCTCCATAATCTTTTTTTATTTTGATTCATTTAAATTTTGCAATTAATTTTCAGACTGGAACAATGGATAAGCTTAGGACCAGATGGGGATGCTAAGGGTTAAGAGACTTCTTTGTTTCTATCAGATCTCCTTTCTATTCTGATTAATTTTCAGAAGCAGCAACCTCTCTTTGAGTTTTTACTGTTGATGAGAAGGAGAAAAAGAAGATGGAAGAGACAAAAAGATGGAAAGAAGATTTGGTTAAAAATGCATATTAGGAATGCAGTACTATCTTTAATTTAATATTACTTAGTTTTCTATTTACAAATTTGAAAGAGTGATTTGGTGTAGGGAATTTCTACAGGTCTTTGCCAGTGATGTCAGAGTCAAGATTTTGCTGCTGCTTGTCTCTTTCAACTGGGGCTGCCTTTTACTTTCCTTCTTTTATATATCCTGAGCAGTAGCTCTGCATCCCCCATTCTATCCCCACACCTTGGCAGAGCAATATTTAATGGAAATTGAAGTGATAATGGGATTTACCTTGCCCACAATATTTAATTATCTATGAGACATACAGCCAGGCTCATCTCCCTGGATTTTCCCTAAGTTATACCTGACCATCCTGGTTAAACTCTTGGATTCCTGTCCTAACAGCTCTGCATTCTGTACTCAGCTTAGAAAGTGATGGATTTCTATTGCTGCTCTCAGCAGTGGGGTATCTGATGCCCTATGAGTCTTGAATCATTTTTACCAGTGGGAAAGGAGGTCCAGATCTAAGCAAATCCTCACAGACAATAAATTTATATCCACTGAATTTAGTAGAGCTGCATTACTGCTTATAACTTCCTATCCTTTATCTGCACTCCGCTCACAGCATTAAAACAACTGGTTTTGTGGCTCATTTTATATATGCTTGTTTATCATTCCCAAGAATAATTTGATTTTATTCTTTGAAGACCATTCTCCTGTGGCATTTTCCCATTCAAATTCACCATTTAGCAGTTATGGCTTCAGTTCAGCAAAGCACTTAAGCACATGGTGAAGCAAATGAATTATAAACATGCAGAGACATATGTTGCTGATATATCATTAGGACTTAATATTTATATGGACACACTGCCTAGCAACCCAGCCCTGTTCCAGGAGTTCTGCTGCTGCTGTGTGTTGTGCTGCCACACAACCGAAAGACAAACTCTGTTCCCAGAAGCTTCCAGACCTGAGCTTGATATACTCTACATCCCTTGAATGTGTAATGAATATTAACCTGTGTAACCACTGCATTATGCTGAGGGTTAGATGAGCTAAGGTAGCTCCCATTTGTTGATAGGGAAAATTAAGCAGCAAAACAGTTGTCAGTGTCAGCCTTTTTGTACCAGTACTGCAGCTGAGCCCATTACCCCTCGTGGGCTTGATTTATGCTTCTGGATTTAGGTTTGGCAGCCATACCAAAGGACTGCTTCTAGGATTCAACATGGCAATTGAACATTTTGGTGATAAAGAAAAGAACATATCTGTGCACTATATGGATTACACGACCATAGATGATTTGCAAGCTCTTAAATATGTAGCACAGCAGATAAGAAATCAGTGTTACAAAGAAGACCAACCATTGTATTAAAATATCAATTTACATCCCAGCAAAATTTTGTTCTTGCATGGTTTGTTCTATTATGGATTTCTACTACCTTTTTGTCAGTTCATCAGTCTTTTCTGGTTTTGACAGTCACTTTGGAAAGCTTTCTTTTAATTCTGTCACAAGATGGGTTGAAAAGGCCAAATTTGTTTATTAAGTCCCCACAAACTGGCCTTTAGAGACTAAAACTTATATATAGTGTGTTTTATATATGTTTGATCTTGTGCTCTCCTGACCCTGACAGGGCAGAGAAATAATTTTAGATGCAATATGGAGAGTAAATTCTTCCTCCCATCCGCCTTCCCGGCTTATAATTGTTAAATGGGAATGGCTCTGTAAGAACATTATTCTGGGCCAGCTCAGCTCCTAGTTTACTATGCCCAAATTGCCTTGTACACTCCAGCATTAGAGTTGCCTAGTTGTTTGAATGTCAGGCTGGTACCAAGAAGATATTCCACCCACTCTGGAGACCTCCACATATCTCTCTAAGGTCATTATTAGAGGCAGATCAAGAAATTAAAAAGCTTTTGTGCTTAATCCAGCATGTAAGCCTTCTTAACAAATGATAAGGATTTGGTTGTGCCCAATCTCATGTGATAACCACCACTGGTCCATCTATTTAACACCCACTAGCTGTTACTGTGAAAAAGTACTGGGACCGTCAGGCCTTTGGTCAGTTATGGCGAGGACCCTTCTGTGGTCCAGAGGCTGAGGCAAATCTCCATGTTTTAACTTGACCTGCAGATGTTTTTCAGATCTGTTAAAACATTGCCTATATACCTGTGTACACTGACACACACAACAAAAAGACTCATTAGGATACTTAAGAAGAAGATGTGCTCTTGTGTCTAACAAGGATGGTATTGCAGTTTCCCAGCTCCCATTCTGCTTCAGGTGGGCTTTAACCCTGCCAAGACAGTGCCTGCTCCCAAATCCCTGCTCAGAGCAGCCAGCATTGCCTGCAGACACCACATCCCTCCTGCACCAGCGCTGCACACAGAAGCCTCATTCACACATGAATGGCAGGCAACTGCTTCTGTGTCATCTTCCAGGGATGAATTCCCAGCTGCACCTGCCTCTTTCCCGACTAGCACCATGGATGGAAGCCACTGCTTTTGCGTTCCATTTCCCAGTCCCATCTCCTTTTGTAGATTCTGATGGTTTTTAATCAAATGCCTAAACTCATAACATTTAAACTGAATATTCCTATCTTCCCAATGCTGTTTTTCCTTTATACTCCAGGGTTTATTTCCTTTTTATCGTTTAAAAAAGGCACTAAACACTTTAATAGTTTTTAATGCTGAGACAAATAAAAGAAACTGATAGGCTGTGAAACAGAAGCAGCAAGGGATCCTGAGAACAGAGTCTGGTCTTCAACACAAAAGAGAATGTGCTATAAGAAGTGCATCAACAGCATCCAATTCACTAAAAGGCTTATTCTTCCCTTTTCCTTTCATACAGAAGTAGCCAGCAAAGGCAGAACAGTAAAGAAGGGCTAGAGAAGCATAGTGACCACAGCAGCCAGGAATCTCAAGGAAAGATTTTTGTCATAAATAAACATGAATTCGGTGTCTCCTGTTCAGCCTTCCTTTACAAAGCCTGAGCCATAAGCATTCCTCAAATGGATAATTATTTGATAACTAAAATTGCAGTTTAAAAATTACTCAAGTTTTTGCAAATCCAGGTTGGATTTGCAGACTGCTTTAGCCAAAATGTATAAAAGAAATATGTAAGGGGGAGGGAGGATAAAATTGAAATGTTTCAGTTCAACATTTTTAATGAAAGTTTGGTTTTTGTTTGTTTTAATCTTGAAGAGTGCTTTGAGAGCAAGTGGAACAAAATTTTTATTATTTCCCCATTTTCCATTTCAGTTTTAAATAAAATCATCATTATTGAATGTTTCGTCTTCGTGCAGAGGAAAATTTCAAGTATGTTTTGACAAGTATATTTGCTTTATTAGCTTCAAACTATTATCCTTTGTGGTTTCCTCCTTTCAGTTACAGAATCAAAAGTTTCAAACACTAGAACAAAACACATATTTGTTTTGTGCAATCAGCAACTTTGACAGAGGCAGAAGACTAGAATAGCAAAGGGACAGATATTTATTAACAGAGGTCTCTGGAGTACAGTTATGTCTGGCACTCAAACTTGAGGAGCTTCAGAAACAGTGCTACACACAGAAGAAACACAAGACTGGCATGGCATAAGCAACTTAATATCAAATAGGCAACAGGATATTAAATTAGAGGCCACCATAACAAAAGAAATTCTGGTAATTTGAATTAAGATGAACTGTCACAGCTGAACCAGAGCAGCTGGTTTAAAACCCAGGGAAAATCAAAGGTAGCTTGTGTGGCTAAAAAAATGAACATGCCAAACTTAAGATTACATATTTCAGACTTTATCAAGGGCTGCACAAGCTTCATGTGATGTCTGTGTGTGCCACTGCCACCAACTCCTTGTTCCCTGGTACTTTAGTAAGCTTTCTTGATCCCTGGAACCCTCTGAGGTCTTAATTGTTTGGCCTACAGCAGTAGACTCACTCCTCATTGTCCAGTAATAACCAGCCCCTGGGTCATCAGCATTAGCTGTCAGTGTCACCAAACAGCAGTAAAATCTGGGTCTGACAGTTGTTTCACAACAGCTGCTTGTGGCCTGACAGGGAAGAAAGCTTTCCAACTCCACACTCTCTCTAATGCATTTTATATTTTGAGTCTTGTTCTTCACCGCCTAACAGGACATACTTCCAAAGCCTTTGAGCACTTTTGCAGGGCTTGAGGAGAAGAATGGAAATGACAGAGGTAGCTACAGGAATTATAAAAGAGGAAGAGAAACTCTGTAAAACACCAGAGATATCTGAGGCTCATATTTCCACACTTCCCAGACAGTGGCCACTACAGGCAGGAACAGATTGTTTCTGCAAACATGGTCAGTATATCCTGAGTAGTACTAAGACTTCATACAGTATTGGCAATTTCAGCAGATAACCTGCTCAATGTCACTTCATGTTCAGTGCAGTTCTGGAATAACTCACGAGCTGCCACATCACACTTACCTCAGTCTCTCTGTGTTCAGCACACAACTGGCTCTCCCCAGACCTGCACCCAGCTTGGCATCTCCAGGGATAATTCTCAAGGGATTGGTGGGAAGAGTATCCTGTGAGTGAATGCACTGCATGACTATGCTCAGGAGTCTCAAGTACTTGTAGATTCTCCCCCTGCCCCTACTGCTTTTCCAGATTAGGCAAAAAGAAACCTCTTACAGTTAAATATTCATACAACTTGAGTGGGAAAATGTTGCTGCTCTTTGCATACATTAGGCTCATCTTTTCAATTGAGAATGGAAAAACAATGTTCAATGTTCAAAATCCGTAAACGACTTGCATTAATACCTTTATCCCTTAACATGTGGAACATAAAATTCAGTTTCACTGGGCCTTTTTCAAAATATATAGAGGTTATTCCTGAATTTCTGTAAGCAGGACCGCTTCGGGGAAAGTGTATAATAGCTCTGGTGGGAAGTCTGTATGTTTAAGAAAAAGGAAATAAGAAAGAATCTTTAGATGTTCAGCTTAGCAGATTCACTGGCTTACCTATGTGGTTGCATTTAAAACTTTGATATCAAGCTTGTAATAGAATAAGAATATGTAGAAGTGAGGCTCTGTTCTACAGATCTTGTGTACTGTACATCCATTGCTCACTGACTGCAGTTTTACTTTGGATTCTTGTTGTGATACTGAAGATGAAAGAGCAGGTTTTACCTGAGGAAAAAAAGAAAAGGAGAAAAGTAGAGTACAGCTAGGGAAAGAAAGGATGAAGAAAACAGTAGGAATGAAAACGTCTGATGTTGCATTTGCTATCTTTAATTGGAAAAGGTGGAAAACCTGTGCAAAATCACATTATCTTTTCCTGAGGAGTAGGAGTACTGAAGATGTGGTTGGAGCTTGGCAGGAAGAAGATGACTTCAGCACTCTGCAGGGTTCATGGAAAAAGACGAGGTGTGCCCCACACAATGCTACTAGCTCCTGGTGCTGCTCAGAGCACCTCTAGCAGCAGCTTCTATATGCAGTTAAGATGCTGCTGGATCCAACATAACCTAGGGTACCATCTCAGTGTGTTAACCTAGGCTGCTGAGCTGGTGCTATAGTGGTCCCAGGTGCCTCTGATCCTTTCAGGGACACCACACTAGAAGCAATGGACCCCTTATGTCAGCCAGTCTGTGGATTTCTCTGATTAGAAAAAAAGGCATACCATGAGAGGGAGACAGAGTGCCATATGAAATGTGTGTAGTTCCAGGGTTTTTTTACTTAATATGAACCCAGAGATATCACTGCATGTTTGCCTACTGTTACTGTTTTGACTGCCCACTGACATTCAATTGCCAAAGTTTTATTTCAAATTTAGTAGGTCTTGTTTCCTTTGTTGTTACCTTTTTCCTGACAAAAATAGGTCCAAATGAACTTGTTGTTGAGAAAATGGGCTCCAATATTTTACATCTTCTGTAATTGCTTCCCTTCCTTCCCTTTTAATCTCTGTCTTTCTACAGCATTTTCACTCTTTTCCTTTTTTGTTTTCCTTTATGGCATATCCAGAAAAAATGAAGTAGGATAAAGGAGTGACTGAAAATAAATTAATGTGTGGTTATGGGCATGTCTGCATTTGATGATGATGAGACACAGAGAAAATCATCTACATACAAAAATCTGATAGCAGAAGTTAGCTAAGCTTCCTGAAATTATCCAGGTTCACATTTGGCCTATCAGCATTTGCTTTTGGCAAAGGAAGTGCGTCTTTCCACTTACAAAATCACAGAATATGCTGAGTTGGAAAGGACCCATAAAGATCATCGAGTCCAACTCCTGGCCTTGCACAGGACACCCCAAGAGTCACACCATGTGCCCAAGAATATTGTCCAAATGCTTCTTGGACTCTGTCAGACCTGGTGCTGTGGCCACTTCTCTGGGGAGCCTGTTCCAGTGCCCAACCATCCTCTAGGTGAGGAACTGTTTCCTAATATCCAATCTAAACCTCCCCTGACACAATTTCAGGCCATTCCCTCAGGTTCTGCCACTGTTGACCAAAGAGATCAGGGTCTGCCCCTCCTCATCCCCTCACAAGTAAGTTGTAACTGCAGTGAGGACCCCCTCAGTCTCCTTTGCCCCAGCCTGAACAGACCAAGAGTTTGCAGGTTGGAATATGAGTGGCATTTATCTGCATCTCTGATGTTAAGTCAGTCTCAATGCTGCGTCATCCATAGGGGTGAAGCCCAATTTGTGCAATATTCCTATCTGGCAAACAACACCTAGGGACCTCTCTGTAATATGGGGCAGGGAATCGTAAGGAGCAAATAGGGTTCAAATTGTCACTTAGCAGACTGATGATGAGGCAGATATAAGTTTATAAGCACAGGCAGCCATGGCAGTGTTATTGCTCCCACAGGAGACAGCTGGTGCCTGCTGGATAAGTGTAGGAACAGTTCTGCAGTTCAGACTACAGTGTCATCCAGCCCTGAGCTCTGCTTTGACTTTTTCTTCCCACGTGTGATTTCCAACAGCCCACTGCCAGGCTGACATTTCTTCTCACTGCTGCTCATGGATGGCTTCCTTGCTGTTTGGAAACTCCGGCGGGGCGTTGTGACTGAGCCACGTCCGGGGGATTGACAGGTTTGTACACACAGTGGGCAGGGGCATCCAAGAAATACTGATGATATCTCACATGTGAAGGCAGAAGATAAAATGGATTTGGTAGGCAGAGGAGCAACTAAAATAGGCTTCAGGCCATGAGGCTTTAAGAGGCAATGGGGCCAGTCAAGAGTTTGAATTTAGTGCATGGGATTACTGAGATGCATGAAGACGAGGCAAAGAAAAATGAACAGATTGAACAGCCATGGGAAAAGAGAGACATTAGATTAGCAGGAGAATTCAAGGAAGAAGAATGAAGAAAAGCCACAAAAGCGTATCTTCCTCACCAAAGATGACTGCTATGAGCTTTGCGCTTCCTCCTTACCACACTCCCTTCAGGAAATAAATTACATTTGTCTTTCATGATTTCATCACTAGCGTCCCCATAAGGAAGAACAGTCTTCTGAGTTTGCACATTCGCAGAGCAGAGCAAATCTCTTTTCTGGCTCCATCAGGAGATTCTTACCACTCTTCCTAACCTGCCTAAAAGAACAGTTCTTATATAGGTCTTATATTTACTGCAGGTTTTCCCTACAAATCCACTGTGGTACAAGTACAAGTATCCACTGTCTTAACACTATCCCACCAAGAGGATAACGTGAATGACCCTGAATTTAAGTCACTGTCCTTCTAATCCAGGAGGATAGGCTGAGTACCCAAGTCTGCTAAAAGCTGTGGAGGTTTCCTTTGGTTTCCATTTGTCCACTGTAAAATGGAAAATAGGAACACCCCTTTCTTCCTTTATTCAATAGGACTGTGTACATGGGTAGGCCCAAGAGATGCAATCACTCCTCCTCCAGCTTTGAACCTGTGGAACAGAAAGCAGAAATGCCAAAACATCTGTCTGAGGGTAGCCATGAAGGTAGCCTGGCCAAATATTTCCTCTTGGTGGGCGGAAACACTGAAAGGGCAGTCCAGGATTGGTCTGTCTTATCTAGTTAGGCTGTAACCTTTTAGAGGAAGGTACTGGCTCCCTGCTGGGGAATTGTGATCTCAGTTTTCTCTCTTGTCCCTCAGCCTTTCCTCCCTCATCATTCTCCAAGAGCATTGTGGATTTCAAAATACTTTCTTGGCAGCTTCTCTTGTTAATTTTTTTCTTTGTTTTGTTTTTTTTTCTTTGTTGCCAAGAATGTCTAAAGAATCATCTGGAGGTGTATATGCAACATGAAATTTCTCACAGTTTGGGCTGCCTTATGTCTGTGTTTTTAGCAAGGTCAGCTCTGAGAAAGGATTTGTCTTCTCTTGTATACAAGCTTTGTCATTTTGCCATTTGTCTGTGCTGTTCACCAAGTTTCACTGAAAAAGTCAAGCTCTCTTCCACGCCTTGCAAATCAGGGCAGCAGCCATGGCACTGCACTGAGGCCGCATGAATTGCATGTGTGTCTGTGGGGAAGGGGAGCAGAAGTCACTCCTTTATGGCTTGTGTTTGATCCAGCCCAGCCCCGCTTTGGACACTAGCTCTTCCTTGAGCAAAGTCTTGGATCAGGCAGTACCCAAGAGTCACTTCTGACCTAGGTTGTCTGAGTGAGACAAGCTGTAACACACAGAATACCAGATACCCTCATTTTTTCTGCCATACTGTCTTACAGGGAAAATCTACACCTTTCAAAAGCCGGTGACCAGATTTTAGCTCTTAATTCCAGTCACTCTGACTAAATAAATAGATCACATAGGAGAGAACATCTGTTGCTGAAGAAGTGAACCAAGGACACTTATTTATATATTTCACTTTAAGCAACCAGTTTGAAAATCTCAGCATCCTTGAATACAAGTGTTGTCTGTTGACACAGCTGCTACTCTCTTGCCATTGTCTCTCAACCTTCTTTCAGCCTGATACATCACAACAACAAAACTGAAAGCATCTCTGGCAGCATTGTAAGAGGCTTCTCAGACCCCCTCTTTCTTCCCATGCAGTCATAGCCCAGGTAACCACTGAGCATGGATTGATGACAGTCTGCTAAAAAAACTGTTGCTTGAGAACAGGCGGGTACACTCCCCAAAAAATGCAGCTTCTGCTTTACTCTTCTTTATTTAAACATATGCATGGACTGGAGGTGATTTTGATCCAAATCCAAAACTCAACATGCATCTGGAAGATTTATTTGGGCCACTGGATCTCTTGATTAAGCCATTTGGATCAAAATTCCTCAAAGTTTCACAGCTGTCTAGATTTATTCAGTGACTAATGATGGAGCAGGTATGGTAAGAGTCCAAGACACTCTAAAGTGTGGAGGCAAAATTATAGTTTATATATAAAATAAAGTAGGATGTCTTTCATGGTTTAGTATGGGACATCTTCAGGGGTAATCAAGTTCAGATTTGTGTGCTCAAGGAGAGCAACACCTTGCTGACAGTGCCAGCAATGCACTTCTTCCTGTGTCCATACCCTGTGCAGCAAACCTCCATGGCAAGAGTGTGCATTCTCCAACTGGAAAACTACTGACAAACTTTCTGTATTAAGAAGAGAGCACTGACTTAGACAGAGAAGCTGAGGGAAACAGAAAGAGAAGGTGATTTCAATTTTGCAATAAAAGTAGAAAAAAATAGGCTAAAAAAAACACCAATTATTTTGCTTTTAAAAATTGGTTAAAAAGCACTGGAAGAAGTTTTTCTGTCTACTCCTTGACATTTCCCTGCTCCTCCAGGAATTCCTATTTAGCCTAATTAGGCTCTGTTTCTCCTTCATTTGGGTTCCATAACTCATTAGCTTCCAGCTGGGCAACTCATGATTCTAGGATGTCTAATTACCTTCTTCTAGCAGATATCCTGATTGCTTCTGGTCAAAAAATGCTGATCCAGTCCCCTCAGCTGATCTGAACTGATCTCAAAATGAGTTGTGTCATTAGCCTCTTCTAATTTCATCCATTCTTTCTACTTATTCCCCTTGGCCAAGATCAACATCTCGTGTGACCCGATGTGGCAGAGGACCAAGAATATAACCCAGTTGGTACCTTAAAGGGGGACACTCACTAACTCTATTGGTCTGCATTAGTTTGAAAATATCAAGAATTTTAGTTTGAGGTTACTGAGGCACATAGATGGGTAAGTATCATCATCTCTTTCAGCTAACCACAGAGGCCAGCTTTTTTTATCTTCAAGGGTGGCATTAAATCCATTTTAATCAGGTATGAGACCCTAATTCAATTTTCACTCTTTTCTGGGACTGTATCCAAAGTTAATTTGTCACAGTCACATTCAAGTTCAGCTCAGTCAGATTCAAAGCAAAGTTTATAATATTCTTTTAAATTTGGATAACTACATCAATGTATATCCAGACTTTCTTAAGAGGCTCATTCCATTCTTTTTGTGGTTCAGTTTATTCAGATTGAATTGATTGATTTTCTCTAAAGACAAAAATTCTCCTGTTGCAAGCACTAACCCTTATTTATCTGAACAGATTGTCATTTTTGTCTATAATAAATGCCCCAATCACAAGACATCTGCTGTAGCAGGGAAAAATTGCACAGTTCAAATTGTTAAGACAGATCAGGATTGAAGCATTTTGTTGGTTTATTAATGACAGAATCTTAAATGGCAGTCAGCAAAATAAACATTTGGGACATAATGTCAGCAATAAACCAGCTGATAAACCATAAGACCAAACTCTTACACCTTACAACTTTGTACACCTACACATTTGTAAACATCTTTTTACAACTAGTCAAAAACTTCTAATCCCACAAATATACACACACAGAATTAATTTTCCAAATGTGGGCTGTGTGGGTACCTCCACACTCAACTGTTAGAGAGCTATAGATTATCTGTAGCTGGGACTACATGAGTGAGTATCTACAACATGACCTCTTATGTTTGTTGTAATAGCATTAAATTATGTTCTCTCTTTCCAGTGGCCTTTTCCTGTCTTGCTTTCTCAAGCTTTATGTAACAATTTCACTTGAGCTGCGGAGGATTTTGAAGACATTCCATAGAATCATTTTCTTATTTCTCGTTGCTGTAGACTATGGTTTCCAGACTAAAGGCTGCAGCTAAAGTGTCATTTTCCTATGTGAAAAAGAGACTTATCCTCTCCCTAGAACAAAAGTGTCTGCCTATTGTCTGTCGTGAATAAAGGCTGCTTTGTTCTATAATATCCTCACTAATACTAAAAAAATTGTGTGCTATATTCTGCCACTCACCATGCTCTGGTAATTCCATCACCTGGAGATGATGGAGATTGTGCTTCAGCTGTAATTGTCCTTCTAAATCATCGCCCAGCAATTGGTCACTGAGTACAAGGCTGTTACCACCACCCTAAAATCCCTGCTCTGATCCAGGTGCTTATGGATACAAGAGGCTGAGGAAGTAGTTTGTGTTGCCATTTCCAGAGTAGCATCAGTATTTCAGGCAGAGCTCTGTATTTATGTGGCAATGATATCTGGAGCGAGCCAGGGACACAACAGTGAATTCATGTTTGTGGTGTCACTGCAAGCACATCAAATCTGCTTTTCAGGTGTGAAAGTTGATACCTGGAAAGGTGATTTATTTAAGACCACACAAACTAGGTCAAATCATTAGACTCTGGAAAATATGTTTAACCAAGGGACTACGATGTTTTTTCCTGTCAGGATTCTGAGTTTCAAAACTGGGATACATTGAACAGATGATGTTCAAATTAAAGCAGTAAGGCTGATCTTAAGTTTTAAGACTTTCCACCCTGAGGACTCTATATTGACTTCATTTTCTCATTACTTCACCAAATATTTTGATATCCAGTTGTGAATTTTACTTTCCCTTGAGTTGTTACATTTCCCCATGAAGTGAGAATTTTTCATCTGTCATTAAACAGTGTGTCATAAAGACCCTGGCTATGGCAGAGAAGGGAGATGCCTTTATGATAAAATGGTTTTCTTTTGCAGCAACCGTGTTGTCAGAAATAACGGGTTTTTCCTTCATAACACTTTGATGGAACATTATTTCTCTTATGCCTATTTGTTATAATTTATGATTTGGTGGTTTTTACTTTTACTGGAGATAGTTAACCCCTTGGTTAGGCGTGTTGACCACTTTATCTAAGTCCACATGGGTTTGTCAGGCGTGCAATTTATAAAGTCCTTTTGCTGACATAGATGAAATGTGGTGGGTCCTTCCATAAGTGAAATGACAGATTTTGCTGTTAAAAGGATCAGCTGATGCAACACATTTCACAATTCTAAAGAATAACAACTTTGAGAGTAAATAACATCTCTCCAAGAAGTTACTGCTGCCTCTTTAGGTGCAGGTGAATGTGCTCCCTCCCCCTTACACTCCAAAAACTGGTTTAGCTGATATTTTGCCCTGATGTGTCAACAATAGTATAATATGATAGATTAATCCAAGGCAGTCACAATTAATTCCTGAGCACTTTTAATTTAATTTTCCTTTTTACATAAACCCAATTTACCTCTGTGGAGGTGTGACACATCTGATTACACACAGAGATCCTGGGAGCAGCCATGCTTGCAGAGGGAGAGGGAGGGAGAAAGAGACAAGAGTGAGCTCTGTGCATGATGTGATAAGAGATCAAAGCTAACAGAGCTTCTCAATATTTCTATTAGCAATAATTCAAAGGAACCTGCATTCCAAATGTACCTCTGTAACTGTTTTAATTGCAGAGATAATGACTCTGAATCTTGGTAAAGAAAAAGAGTCAGGGGTCGGTTCTCGAAGCAGCAGAAATTATGGAAATTAGAAAATCTAGTTAAGGTAAATAATCCTTGTAGCCTCCTGCTTGCTCCTGGCTTTAGAGTACTTGGTTTTCAGCTCGTGAGAGAGTAGCTGAGCACTGGATGGTGATGTACATTGGGCCTCTTGGAGGAATCAGAGGCAGGTTTTACAATTAACTTTAAGCTCTGCCATGGGCTTTCTGTTTTGCCTCCCATTCATGACCTTCTATACCAGCTTCAAGAACAAGCTTTTAAAGCTTTTTCAAATTTTCATTTCTCTTGGTAGCATAGGCTTGGTTGAGCATGTACGTGAGTTGATGTGTGTGTGTACATTCCTGTGAGAGCCCATGGCTTTGTAGCGATTTCTAACTCTTTAAAAAGCTTATGGGCCACATTCCCAAAGCACAGTCTGTTTAAATAATTTCATTCAACAGGAATTATATATTCCAGAAATCTGAGTTGTTTAGCAGTAATAGTGGCTTTAAATATTTTAACATATTTGAAGACAAAACCTTTCATTGTGACTAGGTTTAGCCCATGTGAATTTTAAGCAAGTGGTAAAGCTTATATCACAGAGGCTGTTGCTTGGGTGTTGTGACACTCCAAAGCAAAGGTTAGAAGGCAGGGGACTGGCAGAGATTTTAACTGTCCAACACACACAGGCAGCCCAAGGGCTTGGCGTGGTGAGAGACTTATTGCTGAAAGGACAAAAGGCTTGCACAGGAAAATAATCATAAAAGTGACACCCAGCAGGAATATAAACATCAGAAATCAAGTGGAAAGGTTCATCAGAGCCAGAATCATGCTAGGTGTTGGGATACAAAGGTATATTTCAAATATTGAAGAATTCAGATTCAAAAATCAGATTTTACTGCCCAGAGCACCTGGGCTGCACCTGGTTGCCCATGCAGAGATAAGCCTCTGTCACACTGAAGCCTGAATGGCTTTGACCTCCCAGGCCTCAGGAATCCTAACACGCTTCCTGACAAGTATCTTGGAGCTCATATGAGAGGGGGTTTGCCAGCCTGAGTGTCAAGGAGTGGGGATGGCTCACTGCGTGCTACAGCTCTTCCCTGTGTCTCACGACCTCTATCTGGGAAGGCAAGAGCAGCCACAGATCTGCTCTATCACAGAGCAGAGCCTCAGGAAGACCTTCAGTAGTTTTACAGACACAGGGCACAGGAAATCATTTTGAAGCCATCATTGTTAATCCTTTCCGTCTTTTCCATCTTTCACAACAGCAGGGAGAGCCCTGTCCTGTTCTAAGTACCTGATTCCCCTTGACATCAGTGGGAATAAGGCACTTAAATACCTTGGGGAATCAGGCAATGAGACTCTCATTGCTGGAATGCATCTGTGTGAAACAGTCACCAGAAAGGTGTGGGTCTATTTGGCAAGGACATTTCTGACACCCACTACCAAAGCTTGCTCAAGCAAGCTCAGACTTGTCAGGCTTGTAAACACCATGCAGACAGTGTGAATGAAATCCTCATCCCATTAGACTGCATGTGTTGGCCCATACCATGTACTAAACCAGGTTTGTAAATCTCCCTATCACAAGTCCAAAGTACAGCTCTGTGAAAGGTGACAGGGAGCAACCCAGAAAACCTCCAAAAGTGAATGGCTGTGGTCAGACCATGTAGTTCCACACTCAGGGCCACAGGAAGTGATTTGCTGGCTTTGAATTAGATAATTTCTGAATCCAGAAGCTCCAAGTTGTACTGGAGCTGAATTAAAACAGGTTGCGCAGAGAGAGGGAGGGATCAATACCTCATCCTGGAAACATTCAAGGTCAGGTTGGATGGGGCTCTGAGAAACCTGATCTGGTCGAAGATATCCCTGGTCATTGCAGGGGCATTGGGCTAAGTGGCCTTTGATGGTCCCTTCCAACCCAAACTATGATTCTATTTTATTATGGTTTTTCTCCTGTGTTATTTATCTCTAAGCAGTGGATGAAGGACTAGATGAAGTTAGGACTAGATGAAGTTGGGAATCAAGCTTTGGGTATGTTTGGCAAAGACTGAAAGCTACAGCTGTTTCCTTTTTGTTCTCTTTCCAGTTAGTCTCTCAAGATTTCTAGCTGTTTTAGAGATGATTACACTGATCCTCAACCTTCTCCATCCAGATTCCTATAAATGCAGAGTTTAGACTGGCTGGAGAAATCTTCATCTCATTCATTTGATTTTGTCTACTCATCATCTAGCTTAGATCAATTTTATTAATAATACAAGTAAAAAATTTGCAGTGCTTTCCAAGTGGACTGTGGAGGTTAAAGTATTAATTTTCCTATTTTTCTCACAAGTTCCACATTTTCAGAAACTAAGAAAAATCTATCTTACTTGCTTCTGTGCCAAGCACTCTGTACTTTGACCATGTTCATTCAGTTCCATGCTTTAAATGTGTGCTGGAAAGCTGAAGGTTGTGACATACTTAATGTAGCTTTTCATTGAAGTGGGGCATACACACATTTTTTAAAGCCCACATGCAAGAAGGATGCCAAAAGTTTTATTACATTTGGATTTTGCTTCACATTTGCTATTTATATTGCTGTCTCTCTGTTCAGGGACTAGGTTATTCCATACAATTTCTATGTCAGTAATGTCTATCTGCCATGCTTGACTGGCAATAATCTCTCTTCTCTCTCAGCACCTTGCATTCTTCATTTTATACTCCACCTTATACACCTCTTCAGCAAAGGTCGTCCTGAGAAAAACAGAAAAGCAATGACAGAACCAGAAAAATTAAAACCAAATATAGAGATCTCTACCTCATCTTACCTTTTTCTGGGCCATTTTGCAGAGCCTTGCAGAGGTAGAAAAGAATAGTTTTATGGATGATGATAGTGATCTGTGATGAAATAGGCATTTACCTTGCTTAGGTACCTTAATTTGCAGTCAGGACCCAGCACTTTGGTTCCAGAAGTCTTCTTCAGGTCATCTTTCAGCATCGTTGCTGACTTCATTAAAGGTTTAGAAATTCATTTGAACAGTGGAAATTGTCACCAGAAAGCAAACAGCCTTTTTCAATATTGTGTTATTATGACATCCTATCCTCCCCCTTTCATATAGGCCAGGTTTTCTCCTGGATACCTTTCTAAGGCATATCTATTTTAACCAATGTCAGCTTTCCTAAATTCCACCAGAAATCCATCCACCATGAACATATCTAGGCACAAAATGGCCTCTTAACTTACTGATCAAATGTTTGGCTTTTCTTAATTCTGTGAAAAAAATCTGCAGTTGGGTTCATGAGGGAATCCCAAGGGCCTGTTCGGTTCTGTTGAGACCAATGATGACGTTTATGGCTCCAATCAATAGCATATGGCATTTAATAGAAAGGAGATAAATTTAAGGTATATACCTAGCATTAGCATCCAGAATTCTAAATGGGAAATAACAAACCTTAAAGTAATTATTTGCAGAGTTCTACACATCAGGCTTGACTTCATGCTTCTTTAATGAACTTTTTGAAAAGTTTAGAGGAAAAGTATTTGTGTTTGCCTCATGCCACATAATGGGTAGAAGAACAAAGGGCAGATATTTACCGAGTATATGAGTTTACTAAGTAGCAAGACCATCATGACTCGTAGGCTCAGAGGCTGACCTACTGATAAGGTAACTAAATGGATGATTGGATGCTTTAATTATAATAATTATTTCCCCATTAGATATAGGGGTCCTGCTGCCTTCAGCACTACACATTAAGGCAGCAAGGTGACCCTTTGCTCTAAGAGCTGTCTAAGATGTTAAACAAGTGGCTGCAACATGCGCAATAGGGAGCACAAGATCAAATCCAGGCTGCGTGAGCAGGCATAAACACAGGACCTCCATTCAGTCTGCTGGTATCGCCCAGGGCTGCACGGGCAGGCTGCCTCTGTCCCTGGCTACTGAAAGTGGAGTGTGGAGGAGGAGTCTCAGCAACATTCAGCACTGCTCAGCTCACTTATTATGCTGATGCACACAAAGTTCTAAGAAACTTCAAAGAGAACGTGAGATATGGTGCTACACATTGCAATACACTCAGTCTTCATCTTTCCCAATCTCCGTGTATTTTTGCTCCATAGCAGCTGCATTATAAGATTTACCACTGCAACACTGCCTCCATTTCATGCTGCTCCCACAGACCGAAGATGGGACATAGCAGCTGACTCTCATTTTCTACAGCCTAGCACTTTAAAGGTTTGGACAGTCCTATGGCAGGAGCAGGAAGTTCATAGGTGAGACAATTCTAGTATTAGTATAAAAGCAAGAAAAAAATCCGTTTGAGAGTAAAAAAGAAAACTTTTCCCTTAAACAGATGATACTTAATGAAGAAAGCCCTAAATGCTGCTTCTGAACACAATGTTTTTTGCTCCCTCTGCTGGCTCTGATACGGCATCTCAGTAGCACCTCTTTGCCGAACCAAGCTGCTGGTGGCTCTGGGCACAGGGCTCAGCACAGCTGGTGTCTCAGGGGATGGCTGCAGGAGTAGCTGCTGGCATCGCTGACATTGAACCCACCCTTCCCTCCAGGGAGAAATAAATGAAACCCAACAAGCCAGCAACCCTGAAAGCACAAATGTGATAACTCACAAGAAATAATCCTTACAGCATTTTACAGTGTGCATGAGGCTTGCAAATCAAAACACTTCTCACTTCAAGTCAAAATTAGTGGGAAAAAAAGGAATAAAGTTTTCTCTCAGTTCACACAGAAAATGTTGTTGTGTGAGATAAAAAAAGGCATAAGAATCTCACGTAAATAAACATACTGCTAAAACAATTTCTTATTAGAAAGATAATCCCTCCCTTAGCTGAAAGATTAAATCTATTCAGATCTCACCATGGCCACTTCTTCACTGAGCAGTTATAACCCTGATCTAAAATAAAGAGTGAGTTAATTACATTCACAGGTGATACAAAACCAGGAATTGTTGCAAATCCCAAGGAGAACAGAGAAGTAGTGTAAATTGCACTTAATTCCATGTAACTTCTTGTACTTGCCCCGTAACTGTCAAAGCTGAGAAAGAAATAGAGTTTGAAAATAAAACAAAATTAGATTCAGCCTGGGAAAATGCACACAGGGGAAAACTCTTCTGAAACTAAATTTTTTTTTAGGGAAGGGAAATACTTGAAGAGCTGACTGGTGTGAGATGGATGGTGGAATGAATAAATGAGTTACGAGTCTGCAATGCAATGCACTGAAGAAAAAAGCCAATGTGATTACAAGTTTCTTCCACCTGAGGTTACGCAATCATGCAGGAAAGATTAAAAGATCTAGTTCGCCCAAAATCAGGCTGTTGCTTTTGATGGAGTTCATTTTATCCCAAATGCAGCTTACAGAGTTTGATTAAACTGTGGGGAAAGTAGTGCCCACCAAGCATGGCTAATTTTCCTGATCCTCTGTAACACGTAACTCAAAGCTTTGAGTGGTCGCAGTCAGCAGCACATGTACCTGGTAGAGCACACAATGGGGAAGCACTGAGAGTGGACCGCAGACAGCTGGTGATAGGGTTTTCCCAGGGATCTTATTGTGGCACTGCAAGACCAAAAATGAATGTGGACCAGGCTCCCAGATCCAGAATAAGAGGTAAATCTGAATTGCATAAAAGGTGTAGGTTGACTATCTATGGCTAGTGTATCTGTAACCAAAAAATAATCAGCAAAAAGAGAGGGAGAGCTGGATACATAGCGGGTGTGGTTTTAAAGAAATTACAGGTAAGTGAGCAGAGTATTTGAAGGACAATTTATATGCTGAAAATGTTCTAGTAATGAGCTCTAATAGACTCCTGAATAATCCCAGAGGAAACAACAGAAACAGATCATATATTAAAAAAGCCCAGGTCGAAGTACTAATGAACAGAAAAATAAAGACAATCCTGCAATGGCTGCAGCGAGACGACAAGACAAGCTGACAACTTCTAACTCATGTTTTTCTATATCAGAACATCCCTGAGCACTCAGGAACAGGAGTGAGGCCAAATTTAGCCCTGGTGAAAGCAGATTAATCTGTTTAAAAGACAGGAGATGGTAGATTATGGTGTTATGCTCTAAGCTGCTGACAAACATTATCACCCAGTAATTCCTGAACCATACACATGCATTTTTGTTGTTTTCAATATTGACAGAGAAATTCAAAATGCAAGATGCCACTCAGTAGGTGGAAAATGTTTTATATCTCTTGATAAGCTAATTCAGCAGTTAATTATCCTGATTCTTTAAAACATGCACTTTGCTTCCAGTTTGATTTTTTTACTCCTGTTTTCTAACGATTGGGCTTCGTCATGCCTTCGCTAAAGAGCCTTCAAACACTTTCCTCCCTGCATCGGCTATGCAGCCTGCAAACTAATCTCCATGAAGTCAAATTAAGGCATTCAATCCCCAAGAGAGACGTGATTTAAAACTCATCCCTCCTGTTGTTTTCTCCTATTGGCTAATTTAAGTAGCTCTCTTCTCAGCATGCTGGCTCTAGTGAATTCTGTTCCTTAGCACCCAACCCTCCAAAGTGTTGTTAAATCAGGAATGAAGGGTTTTGAAAGCCAGGCACTGCAATGTTCAGTGTTTGCAGCGGAAATACTTTCATGGATCTGTGCCCCACGCTTTGCAACCCTAAAAAAAGAAAACCCTAACTACCCTAAAGACATACCTATCCTGCTCTATGGATCTTGACATCTCCACACCAGTATTTCAGGAGTGTTGTATTACCTCTGCAATTCCTTTCCTCTAAATCTGAAATCTTGTTTTATGGAATATCCTATTGCAAGTTATAGAGAGGGTACTTAATGCCACTATTTACAGATGTTCTAATAGATTTCTAGATAGTGACCCACAGACAGGAGCTAATAAATTACCAAGGGAAGAGGGTGAAGTAAATTCTGACATGTTATAAATGGATGCAGTGACACCAGGTTCAAAGAAAGTCGGTTTAAAATCAGTCATAGGTTGGGCCTCTGTTTATTTTGTGCGTCATAATAAAGAACTGCTGTTTTGGGAATCACCACAATATGTAGAAAGATACCAAGAATTGGCAGGGCCTGCTATGGATCTACCAGGTAGGTAGAGTGAGTCATTAACCTATTCAATTGGAAATAGCTTAAGATAATTATTTGACTGAAACCTACTAGGAGAACTAGTTCCTTCATGGCTCTGCAGATGGATAAGGCAGCTGGAAAACCTCAGTAGTAAAAGTAAAGAATCAGGAATTCGTGGTGGGATATACAGAGTCAAGTGCCTCACAAGCAGACCACTAAGCTTTGGGTGAGAGACAGAAAGGAGAAATGCAGGATTTTATAGGTGAAGTTTTGATTAACTGTGGGACTAATCAAGCTCAAAAGAACCAGTCTGGAGGCGGTTCAGAGGCACCATAGTTGGGAGACTTAGCCAGCTGGTCAGATTGATAGACAGCTGCAGGGAGTGATTCAGCCCAGCTAGATTCTGGTCTGATTCACCCTCTAGAAGTGCCAAGCTTTTGATTTAGATCTTGGGTAAGACTGACTCACTCCCTGAACGTGCCTTTCTCCAAAAGCAGTAGAGACACCCTTCTGTCTTTTAGAAGGGGCTAAAAGACAGCTGTAAGGACTGGGTCTACCCACAGTAGATTTGATTTTCACGGCAATCTCTCCAAAATAGCTGAGCCTGAGGACAAGTTGCCTGCGTGATGGGAGTCTGGGAAAGAGTTTGTGCAGATGAGGAGCCAGAGAATGTGGTGCTTTCCCATGAGACAACGTCATGACAAGGGAAGCTCCAGAGAAGTTCTATCTCAACAAAGGGAAGCACATGATGTCAGTTTGCAGGTATCTAAACACACCAGCCTGATGAGATTCCCACTAGGAGATAATTACAAGGATTGCATGAATGCCAAAATCATCATGTACATTTGGCAATTTTATAGCTATTACTAAGCATGTGTGTTTCGGCTGACTCTGAAAAACCAATCTAGAATAGGTCATACCTTTCTAATCTAAAACCAATAATAGGTATTTATTCTTTATTTAAGGAAGAACTGTTTAGTTGCTCTTAACTATTTAAGAGATCAGTAATTTTGCCTTTACACATCTTTCTTTCTTGATTCCACGTGGTTTTGAAAGCTGTCAGGTGAACCATACACTGCAGGATGTGGAAAGATCTTCCTACTTGGTCCTGCCCTTACTGTAGTGGTGATTAGTTGTTTCTTAATGCTATTGTGAAATTTCGTTACTTTGTATGAGGTGCCACAAGGCGCTTGGGTGGACAAGACAATGACCTCATAAAAATTTTTGTTTGGATGGTGTATAAACTATACAGTTGACAGTCAAGAGCAGGGATTAAATATTGCCTTTTACCTTCTCCATGAAGAGAGGTACTACACAAAAATTATTTCCCAATTACTTCTGCAGATAAAACTCATTATGACTTTCTCAATTCTTAATCAATACTTTAAAGGCCCTCTGTTTTATAGAACATCTCATCAATATTTTATTTATTTTAATAATTTATCCTTTATTACAGAACCAGATGGAGCCTGCGGCACACTTGTCCTCAAGAAACCAGAACAAGGAGGAGAAGGTGCCCAGAATCTATATCACCTGGGAGTGAAGACTCGCATTTTCCTCTCTCCTGTCCATATGTCAGCTAAGTCTTGGGTTTAGTCACAGGAACTAACCTGATCCAGTGGTCCTGTGGTCACACTGTCACCGTGGGATGGCAGGCTTGTGGAGAGGAGATTGTTCTGCTCTCCATAATACTGATTCCTAACTGTGGGAAATGCCATCTGTTCCTGCTGAATGGCTCACATCTCTCAGGAGACCTTAACATCCTTTGCCAGGTTTCCCTGGGTGCTCTCTGGACTTGGGGAAAAGGAGTAAAGTGTTATGATGAGAATGCCTATCACATTCCTTTCTCTGAAGCTGGGAAGCAGAGTGACAGTCATCTCAGCTGAAGGGTCTTGGGTGCATGATTTTGTATAATTGCCCTTCGCCCTTTCCTGCATGTGTTTATAAACACGTATGATGCCAATCAAGAAAAGGGATTTTTTTTTCTGAGGTGTAGGTCTGAACTCAAGAGCAGGTAAAACCGGTGAAGTAGAGTAAGCAAAGTAAACAGACAATAGACAATAGAGCAGCAAAAGAGAGCTGGAAATAGAAAGTGCAGAAGACAAAAAAAATCAGCCCAACTAGATAGGTTGCTAGATGTAAGATGTTGAGAGAAATGTGTTCAAACAATTTTGTATCACAGGTAAATCAGATTAAATACAAGAACAGTAGAATATAAAAGAAATTGTATAGAATATAATGGCAACAGATATAAAGAGGGGAAAAAAAGTAAGGCAAAGGAAAAGAAAGACCTAAAGCAACTGAGACAGAAAAAGCACATCACTTTTTATTGTTTTGCAGAACAACTAAAATTGGTTCCTTGTAAAACAGGCAAATAGGCAGACAGAAGGGTAAGATTGGACTGACGCTTTTCTTCCCTCCCAGGCACAGATTCATCCAGCTGATAGTTAGGTGCCTGACTGTTCTCTCTAAAGCCTGGAATATTATTGCCTTAAAATCACTCTGTAATCAATGACTAGCAAGTCACCTCCAGGAGGGAATTCAGACAATCCATCTCTCGCTTTCGACTGGAAGGACTCCAAGGTGATGAGAAGCCAGGTCTCAGTCCTGTGCCTACCTCTCAAGCAATATTCCTTACTACCCCACAAGCCTTAACCTCTTTGTCCCTCAGCTTATTTATGTATAGAGCCCTAATCTGCACACTCAGCCATTTCTCATCCTCAGAGCAAAGGCTGCTGCAGAGTCCTTTGCCAGGGCACAGTGGAACTGTGCACGCTGTCATTGCCGTTGTTGAACCTTTTTTGTGAAGAAATATAACATTTCTGTATGTGGATCTGCTGATACATGTCAGTCACAACCTGTAGTGGTGCATCCCTCACACTACACTACGATCTCAGAAATGTTCCTTAGACCTCAGCCTTGAACAACAGCACTCGGGCCAAGCTCCTCTTGAGCTTATCAGAAACAGTGTCTGTTCCCAGAAGCTTGTGCTACCTCATGAGCTCTTGTTTTTTAACAAACAGCCTTGGAAACTTATTTTTCTTGCCTGACTAACAAAACAAGTGGAACAACAATTTTGAACTTTCAAAGAAAGCTACTGGCCTGAGTTGTGACCAGGATGGAAAATTTCAAAAAATAAAGCCAATTCTCTTGCAAACCTATAAACAGCAGTCCTTAGTGAGACCCTTGGAACTCAAACTGAGACAACTTTGTTGTCTTTGACTTTCATATTAAACCTGCTTTTGCTGATACATTTGCTGGTGATTTTCTGAGCAACATAAACCACTAATTCGTGATGCAACCTAAAAGACTCTCCAGTTAAAACAACTGAAGGCTTCTCTAGAGCTGGGTGTATGTGGAGAAGGCCACATACACCCAGCTCTGCTGTGTCAGGAGAGCTGTAATTGGAGCTAGGAGAAAGCAAGTCAGTCCCCCGTGGTTTCTGAATTTGTTCAGGATTTAAACACTCTTCCAGCTGTGAAAAAATGTAGCTGCCACCAATCCTACTAAGTTTGGGTATTGCACATCTAACACATTTCCCCTTCAACAGCTCCATCCCTTTCAACAAAATGCTTCATTAAAGTCACTGAGCTTAGCGGAGCAGCAGAGTTATTCTTTCACTTGTCCTTTCCCTATCCACTGCCCAAGCCTCAGAGCGTTTTAAGTCACAACACATGAGACCAGTCAGATGCTGACATGGTGTGACAAGCTTTGCTTCTGTGGCGTCTCCTTTGTTTAAAACCCTGTCGATTACATTTTCTTCTAAAACACAGGATGATTTCCAACTTTACGCCCACAGAATGATTCATTTGACTTCTGAGTTGTCTTAAAGCTTATGTAGATACCCTCCCAGCATCCCCTCAAAGGGAGGAGGATAAAAAAGGGGTGAACACGATTATTTCTTTTGCTTCCAGAAGTTAAGGGCAAACTCAAGCTTGATAAAGGCTCTCCTTGTGCTTAGTGGAGGGTTTATTAAGATGGAGCAATTGAAGTAGATGTTTAATTTAGTCCTAATAATGCAGACATCTTCCAGTTGCCTTGAGACCTGCCATACTAGAGGCACATGATAGCAGTGGTTTTCACAGCACCAAGGGTAAATGTATGCAAATCCCTACATCGTTCAGATTAGACTGGTGCTAAGTGGAAGCAAAATGGGTTCTTCTGGACCTAATTCTCACAGAAGCAAAGAAATGATCCATGCAGACAAAGGCTCAGTTCTTCCAATAAAATAAGGGCCTGGTGAAAAAGCAAAGATGCAAAGCTAACCACCTGTTTATCCATTACGTATAGAAAGGATTCATTTACCTTAGAGAAGAAGAAGCTCCGAGGATGGAAAATATTAATATCCATGAAAAAGCTTGTAAAACAGATCTACCTATAGAATATCTATTTTTTTATAATATGTCTGGCAAAGGGCAATACACAGACAGAAAGGAATTCCCTACCCAAAGAACCTACGATCTAATATTGGTACTTTCATGGCCAAATATTTTTTAAAAAAATCTCTATGGTAACAGAATTTCACAGCTTTAAAGAACACAGTGAAAGTGTAGTGCCTGAATCTATTTATAGAGATGTGTAGGAAACACAGTTAAGGAGAGAGACAGTATATTAATGGGAATGGCTTGGCTATCGAATTTCTGGAATTCAGCACCAAAGTGAAAGACCCTCAAGGGAGAAAATTCAGTAAGGACTGAAGAGTTCAGAGGGGGATGCAAATAGTACCTTTTACTCAAAGACAGATTTCATCTGTATGGGGACTCATCCATCTGAGACATTTCCACTCCAAAATTTCCTTCTCTAACCTTACAGTTCAAAGAGCTGCTGGCCACTATCAGTCAAGTGTGGTGGATTGGTTGACCTTGAGGAATGTGCTGTTCACAAGTAGTTCAAAGAGGTCTTGGGTAGGCATATATGGCATGACTTACAGGGAGAGGCAGGAGGGAGAACCGTGGAGTCTGCCTAGTGGATTATCTGAAAGGAGCACAGGGAAATGAAGCCACTATCACTGGTCTACCTGGGATCCAGTTCACTACCCACAAAGAAATGGAGAGATGCCCTGTGAACCACCCACCTCTGAGCTGCTTTTGATGTAACCTTCTACTCCCCCGGCCCTCTGTGAGCCGTAATGTGTGTCAGGACTTAAAAAATTCTGCAGTGCAGCTTGCAAGATCAATGGAACTAACCCATCTCTCGTGGGTTGCTTCGTAGAACAGCCACAGAGACTACCCCCTTCTGTTCCCCTGGACAGAATGCTCTTTTATTTGGCAAAAGGAAGGAAAATTAAGAGGATTTTATGGAAAGGGGTGAGCTGCACACAGGCAGACACAACTTCAGGGAAAAAAAAAAGAAAGAAAAAATTAAAGCTTAAGAAGAGACAGGATTTTGAGAGTCTGAGACAAATCAGCATCTATGTGGAGGAAATGGAAAAAGCTGCTTTTGCATGGAGCTCATCCCAAACCCTCTTTGGGGTCTGGCTGTCTGGGCTCAGGGTCAATTTTGCTAAAGCCACAACTCTCTGGCCTTAAACTTATGACAGAACTCTTTGAGAAGCCTTTGAGGGAGCCTTCTATGGCCCATCATCATGTTCTTTGTGGCCAGAAACTTACTGACAGTTAGAAAAGATATTTTGCCCCTTCTCTTATAAAATGAGATAAGCAGTTGATTTAATGATGTAATGACACCTACCAGTCTGTCAAAAAATGGGCTGTAAGTAGTAGCTACATATAGAGAAGGGTAACTCTATCATTGAAAAGTTTTGATGGAAAGCACTATTTTCACTGCAGTCAGAATATTTGCGTAGAGAATCACTGTTAATCAAATCCTCTTAACAAGAAATACAAATCAACAAGCTAATTTCTTTCTTATAAACTATATTTTCTGGCAAAAAATGTGTTCCTTTTTCTTTAATGAAAAGCTTTCATTTTAGGTTGCCTTTAATGCATTGTTTCCAGTTGACAAAATCCTCTCTGAAGCAGAAATTCTTATTAGTCCCCAGGCTCATGATCTTGTAGTTTAAGGTATTGACTGTCATCCTGTTTCTGTTATTTCAGTCCTTAATGATGGCCACTTGCCCCTGTAGCATTGCTTTCTTCTCCTGAATATTGACAATATTTCCCAGCTTAGTATCATTGAGGAATATCTCCTATGAAGTAGAAATGCATCACTTGGGAACAATGGCGAATGACACAGACCTGTGTGATAAATCAGTCACAGGTCACCCATGCCTAATAAATGTGATTCTGTGATACAGCCATTGCAGTACCCCCAGTAAGGAGATGGAAATACTTCTTCCATTGTTTAAAAAGGTGGTGAGGCTGTTTATCACCCTCACTTTTTTGCAGTGAGCTGCTGAAAGAACTTAAGAGAGAGCAGAACTACTGCACCATTAAAGGCTGTAGTACTGAGACTTCCTTGTACAAAACACCAGTACTGTAGGAAAGAGGGACAGGGGGAAAAAAAATAAAAAGGGGCAGATACAGAGGGGAGGAGAGAAGGAAAGAGTGTTTTTGCAATGTGTGAAAAAATGTATGCAGGTAGGAAATAGGTGCAGTGGAAGAAAAACAGTGAAAAGGGAAAGATAGAAAGAAAACAGTAAGACCTGTGGTGGTTTAGGATTGTATCTACTCTAAAATTTTGCCACAAGAGAGGTGTTTGAGAGTAGCAGGGAAAGGCAAAATGGTACCTTAGGAGTAAAACACTTGGGGTGAGCTGGGCCTGCCAGGGAAACTGTTGTCTGCCCCAAGGTAGGCAGTTTATAAGTAGAAAATATCTCTTACATTTGGAGTTGGACAGAGATATTTTTCATTTGTACCATCTCTTATTTTTCCCTGTTGATTTGATTCAGCTGACTTCACTATCCACCAAATAACTTGAGAAAATGAACACAGAAGTGGAAAGTTGAAGCAGTGTGTCTTGGCAATCTGTGAACCAAATTGCTCTTGACTTCTTTTCCCCCCAAATATTCTCTTGTTTGAAAATGTCCTAGCTTTTTTTTTTTT
>WAAE01020317.1:0-64818 GCA_013400495.1 Nicator chloris | reverse complement strand
GCAGCGCTCCCGGGCACCGCCGGCCCCGCAGCCGCCGCCGCCGGAGCGCCCCGGCCGGTCCCGCCGATGGCACCGCGTTGCCACCGCCAAGTAAGGGGACAGCGGCGGGGGGGACGCGGGGCTGGGCGGGGGGCCGGGGACGCCTCTGGGCTCACCCCTTTCGGTGGTGGGCAAACCCCCCGATCCACGCGGGATCCCCCACCCCACGCGGGACCGGCTCGGCAGCGCACGTCGATCCCCGTCTGCTGCTCTCGGAGCCCGCGACCCTCACCCGGGCCAGCCCCGACCCCCTTCCCCAGCGGTTAAGGGAGCGGTGCAAGCGCTGAAGGAGCGGGGCAGCGCTGGGGTTGGGGAATCGGGGTTCCCAGGCGTGTGGCTCCCCTCCTGAGAAAATCTCCCCAAGGGTGGAGAAAGGAGAGGGCAGCATGCCCTTGTCCCCAGGGTGAGGAGGATGGCAACCAGCCCCTAAAGCAGCCCAGGAGGCTACAGCACCCTACGCCACCTTCACTGGTGTCTCAGCATGTGTTGGTTCTCAGCCCGGCTATAAAACCACCCGTCCTTTGGCTGGGCAGAAGAACTGCCCAATCCAGCTGTTCCTGTGTGTTGCCAAGCCGGAAAAGCTCGTTAGTGTCTTTCTCGTTAAGTGAAAATTGCCGGGGCCGTTGGCTTTGGAAGGCAGGAGGGCTGAGGCTGTGCTCGGTGTGGCTGGCCTGTGGAAGGGGCTGGATGAGACTTGTTCTGCAGGTTGTGTTGGGGGATGAAAGAGAAGAACGGATTTCAAAGCTGTCGAGAAGCAGCGTTGTCCCACACAAGGTGTGGTTATAATCCACGGGACTCGTGGCCAAAGGATTCCTGCAGGGAGAGAGAGCCAGGGCTTCCATCTGATAGGTCTGTAGATGTCCCGAAGTCCTGGCCTTATAGGTGCAAGGTGATGGAGGTGGGATCCTGGGGAGGATCCCAGTCCTTAGGCTGCAGGACCAACATTTGCTCCCCTGTCTGGCGTGGGAAAGGGTTTTTCTGTGAGACAAGGTCTGGTTTGACTGGGACCTGCAGGGATGATGGCAAGGGGAAATGTCTTGCTCCAAAGGTATCCTAGCTCAGATCCAGTCTGCTCTGAACTCAGCCAGCAAAATTAGTCTCTAAAAATCCAACAGTAGTAAGTCAGGAAGTTGTTGGTGTCTCTGGGGTAATGAGCTGAGCTGTCCTGGCCCCGGTGGGTGGATGAGTTCCAAGGGAGGCTGTGCTGGGTCCCCGCTGTCACGACGTTGAGCCAAGCTCTCCCAGCAGCCAGCTGGGAGTTGGTACAGCCACAGCCCAACCCTGGGGCTGGAGGGCTGGCTATGGCCACCCACCTCCCCCTGTGTCACTGTGGGGGAGAGCACGGATGCTCTGGGCACCCTTTTATCACCCTGGTGCCACGAGGGTGCTCAGCATCCAAAGCAAAGTTGGTGTGAGGTACCTGGCCAGCATGCCTTGCTCTGTGTGGGTGGGTGGTCAAAGGGTCAGCGGAAGGAGTAGACAGCAACAGGTTTGGAGAATGGAAAAAGCCGATCCTGAGTGTCCTCTCAGGCTGGCAAAATGCAGAAAAGCGCCTTCTCCTGTCGCTGCAGAAAACAGTTTGAGTGTGACTTGGTTGGGGTTTGTTTGCTGCAGTGGGACAGGAGGGATTTATACTCCACCCACCGCCTCAGGGGCCTCTCCCCATCCAACACAAAAATAGGCTGATCTTTCCAAAAGATGGTGGGGGAGGCCTGGAAAATGCCATTCCTGCAGGGACCTGCCATGCTTCTGCCCCAGGAGATGTGGCACGTGACTGTGGCTTCTGCAGGCCCGGGCAGGGATGCGGGGAAGAGCCCAGCATCGTGCCTGCTGTATCCCTCTGCTGCCAGGGAGCCACAGCCTCTGCACGTGTGTGTGTGTGCTCAGCAGGAGTGTTGCCTCCTCGTGCCACCTCCTGCAGCTCAAGGAGCCAATGTTTTTCCTTCCCAAAGGGCATCTGAAGCAGAAATCTCCTGCGGGGCATCTGCTGCAGCCCCATCCACACGCTCCTGTGAAGCCGATCAGAGGCTGGAGGCTCTGCCAGCACCTGGAAGCTGCCAAACAACCCATTGCCTCTGGTCCTCTGCCCCAGTGGGAAGAGTTAGGTCCCCATCAGTAGCTGTGGCCCTGGGGGACCAGGTGGGTGGCAGTGGAACAAGCCCTCCCAATCCCACGGTGACCCCCAGAGCGCTGTGCTGTGGGATGGAGGAGCTGGGTCCTGACAGGGATGTCTGGCTGGAAAAACAGCTCCTCTGCTGGCCCGTTGCTGCTTCTGGGAGTCCCCCATCCCTGAATACTGGAGGTGCCCACGGACAGCCCTTTCTTAGGGATATTGATGTGTTCTGTGTCCCCTGCCTGTGGCTTGTCCAGGTTCCAGTTACCACTGGGAGCTGGCCCATGGCTATCTCCCACCTGGCATTTCCCTTGTTGATGTATTCAGGCCCTACATGGCTGGGCCCTGGCTCCCACGGAGCTGCACCCATCGATGCTCCCAACAGCACCTCTTTCATCACTGGAGCTGGCAGGATGTTCCATGCAGCTTCCCAAGAGCTCCAGCACTGCTTGTTCCCCCAGGAAGGTCCGGGAGGCTCCAAGGTCTCCCCTCTCTGTCCTCCTTCAGCCGCCCTGAGTCCCGCCACGCCGGTGCCCATGCCAGTGCCCACACATGTGCCCATGCCAGTGCCCATGATGGTGCCTCGCTGGTGCCACACCGGTGCCACGCCAGTGCCCACACCAGTGCCTCACTTGGCTCCCACTGGTACCCATGCTGGTGCCACACTGGTGCCCACGCTGGTGCCCCCACCAGTGCCACACCGGTGCCACACTGGCGCCCACGCCGGTGCCCACGCCGGTGCCACACTGGTGCCCACACTGGTGCCACACCAGTGCCCATGCTGGTGCCCCGCCGGTGCCCCCGCTGGTGCCACGCTGGTGCCCACACCGGTGCCACACCAGTGCCCATGCTGGTGCCTCGCCGGTGCCCACGCTGGTGCCACGCTGGTGCCCACACCGGTGCCCACGCCGGTGCCCACGCAGGTGCCACACCGGTGCCGGCAGAGTGGCCGAGCCCACGGGCACGGCTGGCAGGCACAGAGCGAGGAGGGGGAGAGGGGCCGTGTCCCGGTGAGCGCCTTCAGGCGGGGCAATCCGGCGTTATTTGTAACACTAGTAGGGAGCTATTTTTAGCGAGAGGCAAATTTGATTTAATAGAACATAATTTGCCGCTGACAATTCAGAGGGCGGCCAAACGAGGAGCAGCTGGATTCCTGAGGAAGCTTTTTCCTGCCCTTCCTCAAATCCAAGGCTGACGTGCCAGAAGTGGCATTTGTTATTCCAGCAATTGCTGGGGGAAAGCCCCATGGGATGGCCCAATTAGCTCTGCTTTGCTTTCCTTCTGGTGCTTTGTGCTGCCCTGTCACCTGGCACCATCACCTGCCATTAAAAGAAGCGAGGGATATTTTTGCTGCCCTCTGTTCTGGGAGGGCTCAGTGCCCCCAGGCTCCTCCGTGGAGCTGGAGCCAGCCAGGTCCCCCCCTTTGCCTTTTCTTCTAACTAGTTCTGCACTCTCAGCCTCTCCTTGGATAAGTTTAGGATAAACAAGAGGTTCTGATCAAATCAAATAGCTTGTTTGCCAGGAAACATGAACTCTATGTGCGTTCCTGAGCATTTCTTACAGGCTGAGTTCTTCTGGACCAGCCTCAGAGGCACTTTGGGACAAACCCATCATCCAGAATAGGAGCAAACATCATGTTCTTCCTTGTGCTTTCATCAAGATGCAGATCTCCACAAAACCAATGCCAGTGTGGGAAGACATTGGGTAGTTCTTCCCTAGCCATACCACTTGTTGTGTCCAGCCTGTCCTCAGTTGGTGGCACGGGGACAAAGTGCTGCCAGGATGAGCTGGGATAGTCACAGGCTGGAGGCAAGTTGCCATAAGGCTGCAGGGCCCCAGTGAGGGTGGGAAGGTGAGATTTTCCCCAGGATTGTGTGCTATCCCACCATGAGTGCCCCAGGCAGAGCAGGGAGGGCACTGCTCCCTGTCCTGGGACAGCCACTGCTCAAGCCCTGGGCAGGAACAGTGTCTTGTGGGGTCCCCAAGCCCCACAGCCCTCCAGGTAGCTTCAAAAGCAGCCAAGAAATCCCAGGCCGTGGAGGGGTGGAACAAGACCCCAGTGACTTTGTCCTCCTGGGAGGAAAGGACTGAACAGGGCTAGGGAGAGTTGTGACATTCAACTCTAGCAAATGCATAGCCAGGGTTTGGTGGGCTCCTCTCTCGGTGTGCAGTCACTCCCAGCAGCTGGAAAACGCCTTGGCAGCCATCCAGGCAGATGCTCAGCCCTGTGCTGTTCCCTCAGGGGTCACCATCCTCCCCACAGCCCCAAAGAGGGTTTGCTCCCTCCTCTGCCAACACCAGGCTTTGTCCCTGGGACCATATCTTGCCCTAGAGCATTTTCAGCAGCTGAATATAAAGCCAAAATAGCATTAGTACAGAAATGTGGGCCAAGTCCTGAGGATGAGGGGTTAAGTGACTGCTCCTGATGCACACCCATATATAAATGGGGGTTAGGGGCTCTGTGTGGGGTTGGTGTGGCATGTGGGACCCGACAGCTCCCCAAAATTACTTGTTCATCTTAATCAAAGGCGTTTTTCTGTGAATGGAAAGGTGTAGCCAGCTGGGGGATGTGGGTACTCCCAAAGCATCATCCCAAGTCCTGTGATCTTTTCCAGCTCATCCTTGCTCTGCTTTCTCCAGTCTGTCAGCTCAGGCTGGCAGAAACTGGGAGCCAACATTTAGCAGGGAAACAGCCCTAAAATGGAGATCAAACTCCTTGGAGAACAACCACCTCCTCCAAATGCTGCTCTTTGCCCGATGACCAATTCGGTTAAATGAAAAAAGAATAAATTTTGAAGCCTATAAATGGGTGGGCTGGAGAGGGCCCTTTGGTCAGGGTTTTTCTGTGGCACAGGTTTTTCCCTTGAATCCAGTTTTGACTGCAGATTTTCATTTACAATGATTCTCTGGAAGTAAACACCAGCTCCAAAGGTGGGGGAACAAGCTGGAAGTTTCTACTCTCTTGTATTCCCTGCCTCCAGTTTTTGCATCTCCTTTAAATAATTGTGCCCTTCCTTCTGCTCCCCGTGCTGGGTTCCCCTGGGAAATGCTGGGGCTGACAAGTTCCTTTCCCCACCCAAAGCGTTTGCTTGACCTCTGCCAGCCACATCCTCTGGCCAGTGAGGGTTGTGGGTGGCACCAGGCTGTCTCCGTGGCAGAGGAGCTTCCCCGGGGAACACCAAGCCCTGAGAATGCTCACACAGTGAGGTGCCCCGTGCTCCTCCTTGTGCTCACCCCCGTTCCACTGCAGCCCACGCACCCTGCTCCCTGTTCCCTGGAGTATGGATCCCCCACGTCTGCACTGGGGCGTCCTTCCCAGCTGGGCAAGCAGCCTGGCACCCCATTGCCACGCTCACACACCCACAGCCCCCACTGCTGAAGGTGACTGTCCCCGGGGAGCCGTGGCAGCAGAACCCAGTCTCTGCCTGCTGCTGACCCCCTCCTCTCTTTTGTCCCCTCCAGGGAGAAGGGTGCTGAGCAGGTGCCCTGCAGCTCTGGGGCTGGCTTCTCACAGGCTCAGCGGAATGATGCCAGCGGTCCGAGAGCCCCCCGTGCCCCTGGCCGTGCCAATGTGACCCGGCGCCCTGCGGGACCTGTGGCACCGAGCCTGGCGCAGACGCAGCGGCCGGTGGCCCCCGCCGCGTCCCTGCTGGCCAAAGATGAGCGATGCCATGTGGATCTCGCTCAGCCCCGCCGAGTTTGCCCAGCTCCAGCAGTACACGGACTGTGAGTACCCTGTGCGCCCTCCGGGGACCGGAGGAGCGGGTAGAAAAGCCCTGTTGATTTACCTCTCCTTAACGTCCCACCTTTCCTTAGTGTCCTCCTGGAAAGCTGGGTGATTCCTTAGCTTTTGGCAGGGGAGGCTGGAAAAGTGGCCGAGCCCTCACCCTGGCTGGCTGGGGTGCCCACGGCTGCCTGGAAGGATTTAGCCGAGCTTTGGGGGCCGGACACGTGAGCGCGGCTCAGTCCGTCTGAAGGCGGCCGGCTCCCACGTTCCTCAGCAAAGCGAAATGCCAACCAGGAAAGCAGGCTGGCTTTTCCCAAACACCCGGAGCTGCTCCGCGGCGCGCTTTGGGCTGCCAGCCCTCTGCGGTAATTTTCCTTAGTGCCTTTGCAGAGCAGCACCCCGCTGCAGCTCCTGCCGAGAAAAGGAGATTGGCAGCAGCACCGAAGGGGTGCTGGAGCTGGGAGAAGCTGGAGAGGGAGCCTGGGCAAAGCCCAGGAGTCCAGACCCAGGTCCTCGAGGTCCTGCCTGCCAGAGAGCTGGAGTGTGGGCGTGCTTTTCACAGCAGTTGATGGAGAAGCGCTGCAGCCCATGGAGGTGCTGAGAGCAGGGCAGGGTGGGGCAGGAAAGCCACAGGATGAAGGGAGAAGGGGTGTGAGATCGCAAGGGTGTTGCTTTGCAGAATTGGCATGACCCTGGGGCGAGCAGGCTGGGTGGGAGACGACTGAGAGGCAAAGGGGACACTGTCAGCTCTCTGAGGCTGTCCCTGGGGACACTGTACATCAAAAGGGTGAGGCTGGGGACAAGTCCCTCATGTTCCCCTGTGGGGCCATGCCAGAGACCTCAGGCAGGGCTGCAGGCAGAGGTGTGTGTGCAGGATCCCTCTCTGCATCTCCTTCTGCCTCTCTGGAGGATGATGGGCTTTGCTTTCCTGAATCCCAGACCATGAAACACCATCTGTGACGCTGGACTCAGGACACTGATGGCATCTTTGTTTAGTTAGCCAAAGTGTGGCCAGCAAGGCTGCAGCACGGGCAGCTGCCTCCTCCCCTGTGGGATGGCTCAGCACTGGGCTGGGGAATGGGATTTGGGGATCCTCTGAGGAGGGCCAGGATCCCTCTCCTTGAGCGCCCCCGACATCCCAGACGGTTGTGGTCCAGTGCCAAGTTCTGTCCCCAGCAGAGGGTTGGGGTGTCAGAGCCACCACAGCCCCCACGTGGAGAGAGGATTTCACAGTAATTAACAAGGCTGGTGTGTCTGAGAACCTTTTAAATGCACATGCCCAGAGATGTGTGTGAAGGTGAGGGCTGAATGTTCACTTACCTTGATCTCTTTTTCTGCTTTTCCCTTTTTTCTCTGTTTTGAAAGGATGAGTGTCCCTCCAGACACTCCAGCCCTAAGGACACTCAGCCAGGGAAAGTCTTTACTACTTGTGTGGAAGTTTGCATTGAGCAATCCAATGATAGGACAAGAAGGAATGGCCACAAGCTACACTAGGGGAGGTTCAGATTGGATATTCAGCAAAATTTCTTCCCCAAAAGGCTAGTCAAGATCTGAAACAGGCTGTCCAGGGCAGTGGTGGTCACCATCCCTGGAGGTATTTAAAAGCCAAATTTCTATTTTAGTGGTGAACACAATCGTGCTGGTTAATGGTTGGACCTGATGATCTTAGAAGGCTTTTCCAACCTAGATGATTCCGTGATTCTATGAATACAATTCTATTTCTCCCTCCTGGCAGCTCCTGGAGATACCTCTGGGATGACTGGGGGTCATCTGGCTCTGCCAAGAGCTGCCAGCAGCCACCTGCACTGGGGCAGGGACATCCAGGGGTGTGCTTAGCACACCAGAGCAGCTGGGACTGGAGTGTGGTCCCCGCCTTCCTTGCTTTGCTCTGGCTCTGTGTTTATTTTCATACTGTAGGAGGAAGTTCTCTATATATGTAAAGCTCCCAGGCCAGCTTTCCATATCTGCCCTGCCCTCTGAAAGAGGAAGGGGAAGCAGGGCATGGGTGGCCTCTTCCAGGCACAGAAGGATCCAGAAATTGTATATGCAGCAGATAAACCCCTCTGCACCACCCTGCTGGTGGATGGCAAAGGCAGCCCAGTGGGGCCACGTTCAGCACGGTGCCTTTGTCTCCCCAGACTCCACCAAGAAGCTCAAGGATGTTCTGGAGGAGTTCAATGGGGACGGCGTCCTCTCGAGGTACAACCCCGAACAGGTATGGCCCTGTGCCCGCCGCTGTCCCCCCATGCTGCTGGCAGCTCCCAGCCCCCTGCAGGCTCCCCCAGCCCAGCTCCCCCAGCTGGAAGCAGCCAGGAGAAGGCAGGGCTGGCTGGCTGGCCCCATCTCTCCCCGTGGTTTTGCTCCCAGGCCTTGATTCCCCGGCCATCCCCGGGCTGTGCCCACAGCTTGGCCATCCCACCCTACTTTTTGGGGCATTGCCTTGCCAGGCAGAATCCAGGAGGGATTTACTCTCCCCCTAAAAGCAAATGACTTGGCCAGCATGGTGATGGGACAGCTCTGTGTCCTCTTGCTCTCCTCCAAAGAAGGCTGGGATTATTTTTTCCAAGCGGTGCTTTCAGAGGGATCTGTTAGTGTGCCAGCAGGACAGAGCCTTCTGTGGGGGCTGTGATCACTAGAACCAAGGCAAAATGAGAAAAATCAGTGGGCTGAACATGGCAAGGAGGGGCACAAAGGTACCCTGTTATTGCAGGGCACCACAGGACCCTCACTCCAGCTGGGGCCACCAAAGCCATTGAGCCATCATCCTCACACAATGGCAATGGCCAGCAGGGAAGGAGGAGGCACAGAGTCCTCAGGAGGAGGATAGTCCCCGTGGGACTGGGACTGGGCTGGAAGGTCCCACTGCTGTGCCCTTTCCTGCCACTCCCCCAGCTCCTGCCCTGGCTGCTGTCCCTGCTCCCAGCACCACTCACCTGGCTCAGCCACACTGGCACTGGGCATTTCTGGGTCCCTTTAGGTTCCCTCCAGCCACTGGGATTTGGGAAGCCAGCGGTTTTGGGGAGGGCTCTGCAGCTGATGTGCCCAGTGAGGAGGGCCCAGAGCAGGAAGCCCCACGCCCACTCTGCGCCCTTGGGGTGGCCTGGGGCACCTCCATCCTCCTCCTCCTCTGTCCACTCCCCAGCCCATCGACTACGAGGGCTTCTGCCTCTTCATGAAGACCTACCTGGAGGCAGATGTGCCCGAGGAGCTCTGCCAGCACCTCTTCACTTCCTTCAAGCGTAAGATATGCCAAGCCTCCCCCGAGAGCCAGCACCAGAGCCCCGGCGTGTCACAGCACAGCACCCTCGGTGAGCCAGCCCTGCCACCCGGCTGGGCACGCCGGGGCAGCGTGGGCTCGCCCCCACACTGCCCACAGGAATGAGCGTTGGGGGGTGGCACCTGAAGGGCTGGCATCGGGGCCAGCTCACAGCCCCGTCTGTCAGATGGGTTCCCCAGGCCCTGTGCTGCTCCAGGATTTCTCCAGGATGCAATGGCACGTGCCCTTTGCTCTGCGCATTCAGAGCCCAAGTCACTCTGTGTCAGCATCTCCGTGCAGGCTGAGGTGGCCTGTGCCTCTGTCACAGGTCCTGGTGCGAGCAGCCACCCTGCACTCAGCTGCACCCAGGGTAGGCTGTGTGTGCCAGGCACCCAGCTCTGCCTCCCCCAGCCCTTCCCGGGTGGATTCCTGGCTTGTGGAGACATCTGCTGAAAGGACCATAAATTGCAAAGGGAAAGGGAGAACCTGCCGCAGCTCTGGCTGGTGATGGAGGGCTGCATCCTCCCTGTCTGGTCCTGAGCACTGTGGTGTCTGTCACCCGGGGATGTGAGCCCTGCTGGGAGCTACTGGGCCAGGCAGGAGGGTGAGGGGCCACCTGTGGTGCCCCTCAGAGAGCCCTGGGGCTGGGATGCCAGGGCAGAGAGGCATGGGGCTAGCAGAGAGGACCCAGGGCAAGCACCCAGCACCAGTTCCTGGAGGAAGGGGCATAGACACGCCGGTGTCACGCTGCCCATGGGCGTGTCTGCTTTGCAGGGATCAATGGGAAAACCCTTCGAAGTGCTCTGGGACGACACACTCCCGAGCCCAAGAGCTGCCACAGCAACACAGCTGAGCCACAGCCAGCATCCCTCACCCTGGCATCGATCCCCAATGCCTCCCCCAGCTGGTCCAGGTCATCCTCCCAGAAATCCACCACCGGCACCGCTTCTGCTCACAACTCCTCGGGCTCTTCCAAGATCTCCTCCGTGTCTCTGCTCAGCCCTCAGTCACCAGGTGAGCTTGGCTGGGGCTCCACAGGGAGACATGGGCAGTGACAAGCCCTCCCCAGTTTCTGGTCAAGTCCCCAGCGTGGTGGCAGTGACCTCCCAAATTCGCTGGGTTCCTGGCATCTTGACACCTTTGCTTGGCAAACTTAAGCTATGGATCCCATCCCACAGAGCCCCCATCAGTCAATGTCTTAATTACCTGGCAGCATCTTGTAGGGAGGGGGAAATGGGGCGGTGAGTCACATCTGCCCCTCGCCCCAGCCCCTGCCAGCCCCCGAGGAAGGGCCCCTCTGCCAGGAGCATCCCTCCTGCTTTTGGCACAGGCATCATGAGCATGGGCTGTCCTGGCACCCTAGCAAGCTGCCTTGCTGCCAGACACTGAGCTTCTGCCTCCTTCTGGGTGGGTGCTTGTTCCCAGCAGGACACATTTGATGGGCTCCAGCTGCTCATCCTGCCCATGGCTGCAGTGATGGGCGTGTGGGAATCTGCAGTGGCACTGCCCAGCCCTGCGCCTGTGATGGCACCAGTCCCACATCTGCTTTGTGCCCCCAGGCCTGCAATGGCACTCAGCCCTAAGTGCCCTTTTTGTGCCCATTCCTGTGTCCTCTTTGTGTCCCAGCCCTGGCCCTGTGGTGTCACTCAGTCCCATGCCGAATGGGTCCCTGCTCCAGAGCTGCCATGTCCCACCTGGTGACGATTCCTGATCCAGTGTCATCCCTGTGTGTGGCCTCTCTCCCTGCCCACAGGCACGAGGAGCACGGAGAAGAGGTTACCCTTCAGCCTGCGGAAAGGCTCCAGCTCCCTGAAAGCCACCCCAGCTCCTCCTCCCACCCCCTTGGCCCAGGTGGTCCACCTGAAGGACATTGTCTGCTACCTGTCCCTGCTGGAGAGGGGACGAGCAGAAGACAAGCTGGAGTGTAAGTGTGACCCTGGGCTCGTGCTGTGTGGAGGGGACACCAGAGGTTCAGGGTGTCACCTGCAGGGGGGTTTGCCTGAGGACGAGTGCAGGGCTGGATGCTCCTGTCCCCTTGGGAAAACCACTCAGCATCCCCTCCCGCTCCTGCCCATGTCTGGCCAAGGGGCCTTGATACTCCACAGCCCTTTGGTCACATCTCACCCTGGCTGAGCCAGCACAGGGCTGCTCCCACCCTGAAGCTCCAGCAGCCTGGAACAGGGTACCTGGGGCACCCCAGGGTGCCCTGGGGCTGGGCTCTAATTATCAGCAGCTTCTCTCTTCCCTCCAGTTATGTTTCGCCTCTACGACACCGATGGAAACGGCCTTCTGGACAGCTCGGTGAGCCTGCCCTCGGGACAGAAATCAGGGGCTGCTCAGAGGGCTGGAAACATGCAGGACACTCTCGGGGTGCCCACTGCCCTGGTGAGGTGCTCCAAAAAGGGGCAGGGATATGGGAAGGGAGGAGGAAAGCAGCAGCTGGACTGCAGAGCTGGGGATCACATGCCAGCTCTGCTGCATCCAGCAGGAGCTAGAAAAAAATCCGCCCACGAGGAACTGTAGCTCTACATCAGGTCATGGTATTTCAGGGAAGAAAAAAATCATGCACAGCTCCTTCTCCTATGATGTTTTCTCTTTGTTCTTTGGGCATTGCCCTTGAAATCCGTTGCAAGTAAAATCTGGTTTATCAGAATAATTTTTCCCAAAGAAAACCCATTACAGATTTCCTTGCAGGTTTTCAGGGTAGAAGGCCCTGAAAAAAGAAGGAGCACCCATTGAGGACTGGGGCGTTGCTGCCCCTCCTGCCTAGGTGGGGACTGGGGTAGCCTTGGGCATATGGGAATGTAGACCTGGGGGGCTTGGGGCCAGACACTCTGCTCATGCCTGGAGCCGTCCCTAACACTGGGCACTGCTTTCTCTCTGTGCTTAGGAGCTGGATCGTATCATCAACCAGATGGTGCACGTGGCCGAGTACCTGGAGTGGGACTCCACCGAGCTGAAGCCTGTGAGTGCTGGGGCTGCAGGCAGCTGGGGCTCTCGGCCAGAGCCCTGGTGGCACCACTGTGTCACCACTTCTTGTGCCCCCGCCAGATCTTGAAGGCGATGATGGAGGAGATCGATTACAACCACGATGGGACTGTGACGCTGGAGGAGTGGATCCGGGGTGGCATGACCACCATCCCCTTGCTGGTCCTGCTGGGGATGGAGACGGTGAGAGTCCCTGCAGACACCTGCTGGATGCTCCAGCCTGCCCCCAGCAACACACCACACGTTCATACAGCACCACGCAGCCCCACACTGCCCCCCAGCCCCTGCTGACACCCCCACCCTCCCCCCTTCACTCCCCAACTCTTTCCAAGCTCATTTCTGAGCTGCAGTCACTGCCAGCTGCTGTGCCTGTCAGGCTGGGCTTGCTCCTTGCTATCGCAGTGCACTCCAGTTTAATTAATTAATTAACATTTAATCAAAGCCTAAGATGAGTACCTGAAATAGCATCTCCTCTCGTAGAGGGAGGTTTAAAGAGCAAAGGAGCGGTTGTTGGGACCCTCTTTATTTCTCTGTCTTGTTTTTTCATCCTTCTGGCCTTCTTTTCTTTCAAGTGCATCCCTGGCCATCAGGTAATAATTTGCAGGGACAGATGGTTTTGCTGATGGTGCCCATGGTTCCTCTGGAGAGGTGGGGTGGGGGACAGGCTTTCTGTCAGGAAAAATCAAGGAAGCAGGGGATTTCAACTGGCTCCTGCAAAGCACTCGTGCCTGGCCCCAGATGTAGAGGTTTGTACTCTTGTCACCCCCATGGTGGTGGCGGCAGCTTGGCCCCAAATGTGAAGTCACCTGCCTGTCAGCCACCAAGATCCTCTCTGTGGCTGGGCTGTGCCAAGGGTCCGTGGGAGCTGGAGCTGGACGTGCCCAGGGGGATGCAGTGGCCAGGATGCTCTGGGGAACACCGTGAGAGAAGGGGAACAGGGGGAGCCCATGACCCTGCTGGGAGCAAACTCCCAGAAACACCATGGGGTTTTTAGGGGATGAGAAGCTGATAAAAATGATGGGCTGGGGGCGCTGGGATTCTTGGCAGCAAGGGAGTGACGCCCTCACCCTCTACTCTCCTGCCCTGCAGAATGTGAAAGATGATGGGCAACATGCCTGGAGGCTGAAGCACTTCAAGAAACCTGCCTACTGCAACTTCTGCCGCACCATGCTGCTGGGGGTCCGCAAGCAGGGCCTCTGCTGCTCCTGTGAGTCCCGGATCCTTGCCAGAATTTGGCACTCCCAAACTGGTGACTCCTGCCACATCCAGCGGTGCCCTGGGGAGAGAGGACTGGTCCCTGTCAGTGCTGAGCCCTGTGGGTGCCGCAGGCTGAGTGGGGAGGGGGCAGCTCCCATGCTGGGGAGGGGTGGTGACCGCCTTCTTGGTGGCACTTGGGTCAGTGGTGCCGCGGTAGTGTTGGGCTAACAGTTGGACTCGAGGGTGTCACAGGGCTTTTCAAACCTAAATGATCCTGTGGCTCTGTGATTGTTCTCTCTCACCAGTCTGCAAGTACACAGTCCACGAGAGGTGTGTGTCCAAAGACATCGCTTCCTGCATCAGCACCTACGTTAAATCCAAGAGAAACACAAGCGTGAGTAGGCAGCTGGTGCATTTCTGAGCCAGTGGCTGTCCTGGTCCCTTGGTCTCCTGCTCTGCTTCCCCACAACTTCTTCCCCTGTGTTTTGCCCCTCACATCCTGGGCAGCGGCTCATGGGCATTCCCAGCATCCAAAGCCTTGCAGGATGCACCTCATCCCCAGTCCCCAGGCACCCACATGACCCCCAGCTCCGAGAATTGCCGTGGCTCCGCACAGGGGCTGTGCAATGGATCAGCAGCATCCCTGCAGGACAAGCTTCCAAAGTCCTGATGGACACCTTTGGCAGGAGGGAGATGCCTGCGAGTCAGTGGGTGCTGTGCCACAGTGTGCCCGTGCCTTGCAGGTGATGCAGCACACCTGGATCGAGGGCAATTCACCTGCCAAGTGTGACAGATGTCACAAGAGCATCAAGTGCTACCAGGGCATCACTGGCCTGCACTGTGTCTGGTGCCAAGTCACGGTGAGTATGCAGGGCTGGGGCACATCCACAGTGCCTGCGTGGCCGGCGCTGAGCTCCTGATCAGGAGAGGGCAGGTGTCCTCTGTTCCACATCCCTTCCTCCTGCCCCTCCAGCTCCACAACAAGTGTGCCTCCCATGTGAAGCCAGAGTGTGATGGGGGCCCACTGCGGGACCACATCTTGCTCCCATCCTACATCTGCCCAGTTGTCCTGGTAGGTGCCTCCCTTGTCCTGGTAAGTGCCCCCCTCCTCGCTGTCAGTGACAGGGACCCAGCAGGGCATCGCTGAGGCTGATCTGCCTCCCCTGGCTGCTGGCACTGCCTCTTGGGCAGTGTGGGCATCCACGCCTCGGTTCCCCAAAGGACAGGCAGTCCCACTGCCGACGGTCGGAGAGCGACTCCCCCGCCAGCACCAGCCCCGAGGACAGCCAGGGCTTCAAGTTCAACTCCACCACCGTGGATGGCCAAGGGCTGCAGGTAGGTTCCTGCACTGGGCTGCAGGTGAGCTCTGCCACTGAACTGAGCAGTAGGCAGGAATGCACAGCGGCGTGTTCTGCCCTCCAGATCAGCCCTCAGCCCGGGACACACCCACTGCTCGTGTTTGTGAACCCCAAGAGCGGAGGAAGGCAAGGGGAGCGGTAGGTGGGGTCCTGCCTGGGAACAGCTTCCCCCTGGGGTTGGGGGCTGCTGGTCCCTCGGGCATCACTCCTGCTGTGGGAACCACCTTCGTGGCATTCCTCACGTGTCTCTCTCTTCCCAGGGTCCTCCGGAAGTTTCATTACCTGCTCAACCCACGCCAAGTGTACAACCTGGACCGCGGCGGGCCCACGCCAGGGTATGGAGCTGCTGCTGCGGGTGATCCTCTGCCCCCTCCCAGCGGGCCCTGCTCTCCCACGTCACCCCTGGTCTCTCCTGCCTTTCTCCAGGCTGAACTTCTTTCGGGACACTCCGGATTTCCGCGTGCTGGCCTGCGGAGGGGATGGCACGGTGGGTTGGATCCTGGACTGCATAGGTGAGCAGGGGACAGCTGTGTTCCTGCAGAGCATCATCCACCTGCATCCCTGGTGATCTGCCACAGATTCCCGATATTCCCCCAGTGAAAGTGGGGTGGTGATCCTGCCCATTGCAGGCTGCTGGCTGAGGAGGGACATGGAGAGGAGCAGGGAATGAGCCTTGTCAGCCCCAACTTCTCTTCTCCCTTGAACTGCAGATAAGGCAAACCTGGTGAAGCACCCACCGGTGGCCGTCCTGCCCCTGGGAACGGGCAATGACCTCGCACGGTGCCTGCGCTGGGGAGGAGGTGAGGACAGGCCAGCAGCACCCAGGGGGTGGCCAACCCTTGGGAACCCTTCAGTGTGTCCATCCCCAGGGGAGGGAGGGCTCCTGGGATGCAGTTCAGAGCTGCATCTGAGCCTGGTGCTGCTAACTCCTTCCAAAAAGAGCAGCCGCTGCTTTCTGAACCCTCCGCAGCCGGGTCCTGCCCAAACGTTTCCGTTTGGAGAGCCCCTGCTGTTAGCCAAAATCTCTGCCACTGCTGCAAGAATGTGCCATAGCAGCATCCCCCAAGTGCTTGGCACCTGGCTATGACACGGCTGTGCTCCCCTTTGTCCTCCTTCATCCTCTTTCCCTTCCAGGCTATGAAGGAGGCAACCTGATGAAGGTCCTGAAGGACATAGAGCACAGCACGGAGGTGATGCTGGACCGCTGGCAGATAGACATCATCCCTACTGACAGGGAGGCCAACGGAGACCCCGTCCCATCCACTATCATCAACAACTACTTCTCCATTGGGGTGGTGAGTTCCATGGGGTGGGAGTTGGTTTCTCCCTTCCTGTTCCTCCTTGCTCACACTCCCAACCTCCCTCCATCTCCTGGCCTTTTTTTTTTGTTTTTTTCTGGTTTTATTGTCATTTGTAAAGGCAGCACCAAGATACATAAGTAGGGATAGGATCTCTATCTTCCCAGCGGGAATGTTGCAAGAGTGAGTGTGGAAGGAGCTTAAACAGGATTCAGAGAAGTTTGGGGTCCCAAAGACAAGGACGCCCCACGTGCCAAGACATCAGCAAAGCCCTGCTTTGGTGTTTGAAACCGTGTTCCCCCATGTTTTCCTGGCCTAGAGAGGTTAGGGAGCTTGGGGAGGATGACAGGCTGTGCTGTGGGGGTTTCCCGCAGTGCTGGGGCTCAGTCCTGAGAGCAGGAGTGTTTTGGGGAAAGCCCTTCTCTTCCTGGGGGCTTGCAGCATTTTTGTCCTGTGCCAGGGGTGCCGCCATGGCACGGGTCACTCACCTGCAGCACTGCAGGATGCTTCTGGGTTCACATCAGCCCCTGCTAATGCAGGTGGCATTTGGTGACAGCTTCTGGGTTGGGCTTAAACACCCCCACTGCATAAGGAGAGGTTGTGATGAGTTTCAGGAGAGCTGCCATCCTGCCAGGGGAGCTGTCAGGGTGCAGGGTCTTGGGGTGTCCCCAGAGCCCTGCTGCTCCCCTCTCATCATCCCCTCCATGCAGAGCCCCTGTGATGAGGGAAGGAGGCCAAGTGCACTAATGATGTCTCACCTAACAAGCTTTGGGAAGAGCCTGGCTGAGGGTCCCTCCATCACCTCGGACCACCACTGTCACCATCAGTGACACCGTGTCATTGTGCCACAGGGACCAGTGGCCAGCATGAAGAGCTGAGCACCCCTATCCTGGCATGCGCCCACAGGGCACAAGGTGGGGACTCTGTTTCTCTGCTGTGCCACTGATGTCTCTGTGCTCTCCACAGGATGCCTCCATCGCCCACCGCTTTCACATCATGCGAGAAAAACACCCTGAGAAATTCAACAGCAGGTAAGGGCTTCCCAAGGGCCCCCCCGAGAGCCAGGGGTGGGGGCACTCCCTGCCACTGCCATGCACCATGCCAAGAGGATTTGGTCATCTTTGGCCAGCCTTAGGGGGCAGGCAGGGCATGCACCAGGCGTGGTGCGGGTCCAGGGCCAGGCATGGTGGGGGTTTGAGATGCTTCTTCACGTGCCGTGTGGTGTGGCAGGCTGCTCAAACTTGGCCACACACCCAGTTACGTTCATTCATGCTTTATAATTAGTATGGAATTCCAGGACAGGCAGGAGCAGGCCAGGCAGGGAGGGCAGGGCAGGCAGCAGGTCACAGCTCGTTCCCATTGTGCTCAGGGTGCACGGAAATGGGGCAGTGGCAGCAGGAGCCGTGGCTCGTGACCCCCATGCCCAGGTTTAGAAATACCTGCTAGAAAAATCCCTGAGTGGACCAAAGCCTCTGGCTCTGCCCTCAAATTCAGCTCCTCTCGGCTTACAGCCTCTCACAGCTCCCCCTCAAAGCCTGGCTCAGCAGCTGATGGAGGGAATGAGCCATGGTCAGGGGCTCCCTGGGTGCTGGGAGGCTGCTGAGGTGTGAGACATCCCCTCCATAGGGTGCCCCCTCTCCCCATGCCTAGGGAGCACCCAGCACCTCCCCCTTCCCCCCCTGATGGGTGTCAGAGCCAGATCTGCTCGAGCCACCCTCTGACAGCCCCCCAGCCCCCAGACACACCCCCGTCCCACCACACAACTCCCTAGGGCCAGGATGCCGGTGGTCCCTCTCCACAATGGCCTGTGTCCTCGTCCATGGCTCATGTCCCCATCACAGCAGCTCCAGACACACTCTGGCAGCTCATCCTGCTGCTGACTGGGGCGAGATGCTGCTTCCAAGCGGGATACTGACGTGTCTCTGTGCCCCAGGATGAAGAACAAGCTGTGGTACTTTGAATTCGGGACATCAGAGACCTTTGCAGCCACCTGCAAGAAGCTCCATGACTACGTTGAGGTTGAGGTGGGTTTCCTGGGATGGTCCCTGGCTCTAGCCATGGCACAAAGGCTTTTTTGGAGCCATTGCCCGTGGATCCCTCAGCTGTTTGGTGCCACCATGCCTTTGACCCCTCACTGTGGCAGAAGGACGTGGTGGCTGGCAGGACCCCTTCTCCCACCACACAGCGCTTGCTACAAAGCCAGCCAGCTGTGGGCAGAAGAGTGATCCTATATTCCCCACTTCCAGCTGCATTTGAGAGCAGGCCTGGAACATTCCCCCTGTAAATTCCACGCTGCTCCCGGCCCTCATTGGATGACATGGAAACAGCCTTTAATTAGAGCTGGGAGGAGGGCCCGTGGTTGCTAAGAGCACTGTCACTTCTCCGCGCTGGCGCTGGGGATTTGGGCTGTAAACTTCCGTCTCTCCCCGTCTCTGGATAATCCACCCTTTTATAACTTAGGCTGGAGGGTGAGGGGAGAAAATAGCAGTCACTGCAAGAGGTGGTGGGAGTCAGAGCAGGTGGTGGGCAGAGAGCAGAGCTGGCCCTGCAGACGTGTGGCCATGGGCAGAGGGATTTTGATGTCTGTTTCTGTATGGGGAGTTTCTTCCCTTCCCAAAGTGGGTAGCTGCACCCTTGGAAGCTTGTGGGGAAGGGCAGGACCAACATCACAACCCTCTCACCCCCTTCCCCATCCATGCAGCAGTGTCCCAGGGTGGATACAAGCCCGTGTTTGTGGAGTTGAACGCTGCTGGAGATGGGTGCCCCCACCCCGTTCCTTCTCGGGGTGCTCCCCACCAAGTGTGTGTCCCCACCAGCTGAGCCCACTGCCAGGAAAGTGTTAATCCCGCAGCATTTGAAGTTGAAAGCAGCCGCCTGTCCTCCCTCCAGCTCCCAGGCAACTGTCAGCCTCGCCGAGAAATAGCAGTTTTGTTTTGGAAATTGGCACTCGTTCCCCTTACAACTCCTGGAAATGAATTTGCTTTTTCCCCCAGCTGCAAATTTCTCCTTCCAGCCTCGCTGCCAGCGCGCCGTCAGCTGCCCCTGCTCAAAGGGCCCATTGTAGCTCGCTGGCACCGGCTGGGGAGGACTCTGCGGGGAGAATCGCTCCTGCCCGCGGCTGTGGGCGGGCGTGGGCGGCCGTGGGCAGGAGCAGGCTCCTGCAGCATCCCAGCATCCTGCACTCCCGGCAGCCAACTCGCTCCCACCCCACCGTGGCTGCGTTGGCACCCCTGCCTCGCTGGCAGGTGGGCAAGGTGCCTGTGGCTGGGGATGGCTCGAGGTGTGTGCTGTCCATCCCACAGGGAACCTTGCCCACCTGGCTTGGTAGCCACTGCTCAGAGAGTTAAGGTCTTTCCTCTTCCTACAAATCACAACGTCATTAGGATGCATTGAGAACGAAAGGATTAACATCCTTTTCCAAGCCTTGGACAGACAGCTCTTCCCTCCCAAACCAGAAGATTCCTGCTTTTTTGCTTTCAGTGTGAGGCTAAAAATAAGATCCCGCAGCAGCAGGGGAGGCAGAAAGGATCTGACACACCGAGGCGTTCGCTCGTGTGAGCGCCCAGCTCCGCACACACGGGGCTGGTGTCCTCAGCACGGGCCCGGGGGTGGCAGAAATAAGCTCTAGACCTTTGTTAAAGGAAAACAACCAGACCTGGAGCAGCAGAAGGGGCTTATTAGCCCCTTTCATTCCTCTCAGCACAAGGAGTGGGGGCAGAGATGCCTTTGCATCACCAAAATGCAAGGAAAAAGCTGTGCTGGGATTTGCTGAAGCACAGAGTGGCAGGTAAAGAGCAGATGCCTCAAGGAACATAGGAATGCTTTGTAGAAATTCAAGTTGGATGGAAAAGGGGCTGCTTTCACCAGAGGAAAGGGAAAGGGGATCCATGTCTAGGTAGCGTGAGAAGATCTGAAGTTAAGAAATGCATTTCCATGGCTGTTGCTTTCAATCCTGTGGGAAAGCTGCAGGCAATGGATATTTTAACATTTACAGGCAATTTTCAGCTGAGGCAGTCCTGCTGCACGACAGCAAAGCCTGGGATGCCAGTTCTGTGTGCTGTGCTGTGGTTTGCTCTCCAAAACCTGACATTTTTCCCTCTGACACCTTCCCCTAATTTCCTTCCAGCCTTACTTCTAGTTTCCAAATGGCACTTGAAGACAAACTGGTTTGAGCTACTTTTTGGGCAGCCAAACTTTCCAGTCCTTTGGGGTCAGTTTGGATAAGGAGAGGGGGGGAAAGCAGGTGCTGAAGCTCCTTGGGTGGAAGTCACTTTAGGGTCAAGGTGGTGTTGCCTCCCATTTTGGGTCACAGCACTGAGCCTAGCCGAGGTTTTATGTGGTCCCCCGGGAATTTTCTTTTTTGAAACTGACATTTTGGACCTGTAGTAAAACTCCTATGGGAGTAAAGGGGAGAGCAGCACAAGGAGCGTCAAGGAGCTGACATTAACTCTAGGAAAGCAAAGTGGGAGGGTGTTTGCATCTCCAGCCCCAGCCACTCTGGAGCTTCCCACGTCCCCCGGAGACCGCTCGGTGTCACTCTGTGCTCAGGGACCCGCGGGGAGAGGAGCAGAGCCCCCCGTGGTGGGCACAACCCCCCTGACACCACCCATGTACCCGGCAGTGTGACGGGACCCTGCTAGACCTGAGCAACACCTCCCTGGAGGGCATCGCCGTCCTCAACATCCCCAGCATGTACGGGGGCTCCAACCTGTGGGGCGAGACCAAGAAGCAGCGCGGGTACAACCGGCTGGGCAAGAAGGCGCCGGAGAAGCTGCCCGGCACCGTGGTCACCGATGCCAAGGAGCTGAAGTTCTGCGTGCAGGGTGAGTGGGGGGCAACAGGGGGGGTCAGCACAGGGGCACTGGGCACCCACCATCTCTGGAGCAACAGCACTGGAGGAGTTGTCATCAGCTCTGTTTTGGGGTGCCGCGGTGACCCCGCAATACGGCAGAGGAAGAGCTGGAACCCAACGGCAGAGCTGGCACCGAGGGCTTTTGTAAGCACCTTCCCGGGCTCCAGCACAGTGCTGCCAGCCTGGATGTGGGGTTTGGGAGCGGCAGGACCCTCGNTTCCCGGGCTCCAGCACAGTGCTGGCGCTCCAGCACAGGAGCAGCAAGACCCTCACTGAGGCCAGCTGGCACCTCACACCCACTGCTGAGGCCACCAGAGCCACCCCCGTGGGCAGGGACAGCCCAAAGTGCTGGCAGTGTTCCCCTGTGGGGAGTAGCGGGGTAGAAAGCAGCCGGCAGAACACACGAGGTGCCTGGCTTTTCCACCCACCAGCTCCCACAGCCTGGGGCTGGGGTGGGAATCAGCCCCCCTGTGATGTGGCTGCCAGAACAGCAGTGTCACATCCCAGGCTGTCACTGCCTGTCACTTGCTGCATGAGCCAGAGGCAACAGGCAGCAGGGAGCGGGACAGAGCGCGAGCCAGCCCCAGAGGGACTGCAGGGGACAGCAGGGTTGGTACCCTGGGGACATCCCCACTTGTGAGGGGCTAAGAGGGCATGGGAAGCTCAGAGGATTTCTCAGGGGTAATAGGGGGTGTTTGTGAAAGAGGAGCCTGAAGCAGAGAGCTGTGCCATTGTCAGGTCCTTGCTGGTGCCCCAGAAGAGCAGGACAAGCTGTGAAAAGAGGTGATACCCTGGGATTTGACCAGATCTTCTGCCACATGGGGTGCTGGCTTCTGGGGAGCTGCAGCACCCCAGGGCACCCAGGCAAGGGGTGTCACCATTTCCCACACTGCAAACAAACAGTCCAAGAGCTGGTGGGGGTCTGGGCTGGCACCGTGCAGCCATGCAGGTGCTGTTTCAGACCAGGAGTACTTCTGATCCAAAGATTTTGGATAGCGCTGGAAACACCCAGTTTGGTGGTCTGGGGACACAGAGGACATCAGGATAAATCCCCTCAGTGCCACCAGGCCCACTATGCTTCAGGACAGCCAGCAGCCCTGGTGTACTGGCCCTGAGGTTTCGAATGAGGGCAGACGGTGGGGGGTACCTGGGGCTGGGGGGGACCAGCTCAGACCCCTCTGTCCTGCAGACCTCAGTGACCATCTCCTGGAGGTGGTGGGGCTGGAAGGCGCCATGGAAATGGGGCAGATCTACACGGGGCTGAAGAGTGCAGGGAAGAGACTGGCCCAGTGCTCCTCCGTCATCATCAGGTACTTGCCCCCTTCACAGCTGAGTGCCCCACCGTCGGTGACACCTGACGCCTGTGTCACCGCCCTCTCTGCTCTGTGCCTTGCAGGACGTCCAAGCTGCTGCCCATGCAGGTGGATGGGGAGCCCTGGATGCAGCCGTCCTGCACCGTGAGTGCCCGGGGAGGGGGCAGGAAGCCGGGCTGGGCAGGGGCTGGCAGGATGTCGGGATGGGGCAGCAGGGGCTGGCAGCACAGCAGGGTGGGACAGCCTTGGCTCCTGGTGGCAAAGCCGCTGGATTTGGAGGGAGGCTGTTGCGCTTGCTGGTGGGTGGCCGCAGAGCCCGACCAGCTGTGACTCTGTGCCCATGACGGCCCTGGACTCATGGCATGCCCATTTCTTGATGGATGGGCACAGCAGCATTCCTCCCTGAGAGGAATCCCTACCATTTCTCCTCTTGCACAGAGGAGAAATCCTCTTCCCATCCCAGCTCTTCACCTGGACATGATTCCAGAGATCTTCAGCAGTGCTGAGCTGCTCCCAGTTTCCTGGGGTCACTCTTGAGGGTCCTGGGGCTGGATGGTGCCTGGGAGGGCTCAGGACCCTCTTACTGAGCTAGGTTTTTCTACTTCTTTTTAGGTCAAAATTACACATAAAAGCCAGGTGCCCATGCTGCTGGGGCCCCCCCAGAAGAGCAGCTTCTTTTTCCTGAAGAGGAGAAACCGAACTCGGGATTAAAGCATCGTCCAAGGATCCGCAGCCTGGAGGCACTCAGCATCCCAGCCACCTGCCTGATGCAGGGGTCCCCAAATCCCCATCCTGCCGTGGGGACAGAAACTCCCCCTCCAAGCCCAGTGGGGATTATTTATCCTGGGAAGGTCTTGCAGGCTCCTTCCTGATCACCAGAAGCATCCTCTCAAGTTGGGATGGAAGAAGGGGGAGAAGGCAGGCTGGCATGCAGCGAGCACATTTGCTGGAGCAGCACTAGGACTGGGATTTATTTTCCCCCTTTATTTAAATACCCTCCAGCCAAGCTGCCAAGTGAATGTGCTTCTGAGGCAGCACTAAGCTCCACTTATTTATTTATCATCCTCCTGAAGACTACTTGATGTCTCACTGCACTGGCTTTCTGTCCCCCAATGCTTGCAATGGGAGGAATTATTTATTTCCTTTAGCCTAGAGGAGCCTTCTCAGCCACTCACCTCTGTGCTGTGGGGTTTAAGAGAGATACAAAGAGCCATTGCTGCCAGCCCAGTGAGCCACGAGGTGTGGGACAAGCTGGGGACAGACAGTGCACAGGGGTGGCTGGGAGGAGGCTGTGTTTTTACAGGGAGATGGCAAAAAAAGGGATTTTGGGGGGAGCGGCCCCAGCTCTGGGCTTTGTGTTCATATTTATATATTTATTTAGCAAGCTTTGGACAAAAAAGGGACTCTGGGGGTCACCTTTTTAGGAGCCCGGATTGGACAGCGACACCACCTCCCTTCTCTGCTGGCTGTCCTCCATGGCACCTCCTTCCTCTGGACATGGACTTTTCCTCTCTCCTAAAGCCTGCCAGCCTGTGCTGGGGGCTGGAGGCCCTGGGGACAGACATCCGGAAGCTCTTCTCACTTGAAAGTGTCCCCAGCACCTTTGACACATCTCCCGATGTGCTCTGCCAGGCTGGTGCTCTCCCTGTGTGCCAGGTGCTGCCTCTGATGCTCCTGGGCTGCAGGGAGTGGGGCAGAGTGATTGCACCTCTGTTTCTGTATGGCCAGCTCTCCCCACAAGCCTCTCCCAAGCCAAGAAGCCCCACAGATGCTGCTGCCTGCATGAGTGCTGGGGCCTACTGGGATGCACAGGCAGGTTTTGGTGGCATCACCCATGGATGGACAGATGAGGGGCTGCAGCTTCTCTCCAGGGTGCACAGGGACCAGAAAACGGATGACTGCATGGAGTTTGTGGTGGTCTGAATGTACTCCCAGGAGCCAGGGGTTGGCAAGGCTGGTCCTGGGAAGGGCTGCTGGTTGCTCATGCAGTCACCCAGTGCTTCCAGCATGGGCCTGCATGCAGGATACAACCACATCCTGAATCAGCCCTGCTCCCAGGCAGCTCCCTGGGGGCTGCTGGAGGTTCCTGTGCTGCTGGGAGCAAGGTGGGAGTGGTGTGTGCCCCGTGGATGTCACCGCAGGCAGGAAAACTGTTGCTTGTCCCCACTATGCCCCTGCCACAGGGCTGGGACAAATCACCCTGTCCTCCCCAGTTTCCCAGTGCCCACTCAGTCCCTTGTGATGCTGCAGGTCCCCATTCAACAGCGTTGCCCTGGCAGAGGGTGCTGCCATCACTGTTTCAGAGAGAACCGAGCTGGAAGGGAACTGTTCGTGACCTGTGTACACAGGGACGTGTCACCCACAGTGCAGAAATCCACCTTCCTCCTCCTCCTCCTCCTCCTCCTCCTCCTCCTCCTCCTCCAAAGTGGCTGTTTATGAGTAGCCAGGTGAAAGCAGATGGAACCAGGCCAAACAAACGCCAGGTCCCACGAACCAGCTGCCTCCATTTCCCCAGTCCATTGCCAAGGGCAGCAGTGCCTCACAGCCCCACACTTGGGGAGGGTGACAAAACCACCTCCGCCATCTCCAGAGCTTTGCCAGCACGAGGGTGACAGCTTTGTTCCGTGGGATGGCAGCACACAAGGTCAACAGGTTTGGTTCCATTTCCCTGCCCACTCAGCCTCAACCCAGGGCTTTATCCCACAGCCTGCATGGAATCAGCAGTGGTTTTCCTGCTCCTTGTCCCCGTCACAGTTTGCTGGGCTCCGGGCAAAGAGCAGCACAGGGGTCTCTGCTGTGGTTTGCTGTCGGTGGTGGCGGAGCCAGGGAAGCAGGAGAGCATTGTGCCTGTACTGTGCCTGCACCCTTGGGTCTGGCAGTGCCAGGGGTGAGCAGCTGAAGTCCAGGGATGAACACTCAGCCTCGTCCTGCAGGGCACAGGGACACAGGGAGCCCAGGGCCACCACTCTGGGCCAGTGGGACAGTGATGCACCACTCTGCCAGGCTCCAACCCAGATGTCCTCTCTGATGGCCAGGGCGATGATCCCTGCCACCTGTGCCAGGGGACCCAGCTCCAATCTGCTCCCACACTGCCAAAGGCATGGTTCAACGGGCCTGCCAGCTCCCCACCTCCTTACTCTGATGGTGCAAAGGTCCCAAGCTTAGGAGGGACCACAGAGCCTGGGACTTCAGCCCAGCTGTCCCGGCTCCAGGAAGGAATAAGCCATGCAGCTGAGGGGCACTCGAGGCCTTGATCCCCCCTGTTCCCCAGTGTCTCCCAGTTCAGCCCAGTTCCCAAGTGTGTGGGATGGAACCAAGCCCCCAAAGAAGCCCTTAGGCACTGGTGCCAGTGCTGCACTGGGGGACCCCTGAGAGCTGGGGAACCCCATTGCTACAGGAGCCTCAGCCCACTCCTCCCTCTGTGTGTGTAGCCGTGGTTGCCTGCATGGAATGGTGTCCGTAGCGTAGCGTGTGTTGCCGTGTACACCTGGACTGCTGTGGGCTTGCCTCCAATAAAGATGGGAATGAACTCCTCAGCTGGTCCTGGGGTGCATGGGTGTGATTCCTGGCCAGGTGTGGCTTCCTCCCCTCTGGGGACTAAAAGAGATGGAGCCCACTCCAGGATGCCAGGGCTGAAGGGGTGCTGGCAGCAGCAGCACGATGGAGTGGTGCTCAGTGGGAGCTGCATCCGGCTAAATTTGGAGCCTGCAATTTTTCTTTTTTTTTTTTCTTTTTTTTTTTTTTTTCCGTATCAGTGGGGTCTAAATTTAGCAAGCACTGGTCACCATCTCCCCCTCCCAGCCCTGGCTCTTCAGGGTTTTCGGCTCTTCCTGTGACCTCCCACCCGCCTGTCCCCTGGCTGCACTCGACCTCATCACCTCTCCGTGTCCCAGGGGTGCTGCGCAGCCCCCAGACGGTGCAGATCTGCAGCTGACCTGGGCTGCCCGTTGTGCCCCCCAGCTCTGCAGTGACCCCGCTCATCCCCACTGCCCGCTGTGCTCCCCGGCCCGGGTTTTGCCACCAGCCGCCCGCCCGCCCATGTGTCATGTGCTAATTTTACCTGCAGTGATTTAATCCTGGTTGCCTTTGTGCAGAGGGGAAGTGAGAGCACGAGTGTCTGCAGAGCCCACCGGGAGCGGGCTCCGAGCAGCAAGGACACCCCGTGCCCTCTGTGCTTCCTGCCCCCAGCACGCGGGGTATCCCAGCAGCCCCCCCATCATTCCACCTGGGACACGATGGCAAGATGAGCCACCTGCCATGACCACCCTGGGGTCACCCCTGGGGGGTGGAGGTGGCCCTGGAGGACTCTGGGAGCTCATTAGTAACCCGGCATCGACAGAGGCGTTCCTACCAACAGCCCAAAGACATGCTGGGCAGCTGGCCCAGGACATTGACAAGCCCATGACCTGAGGATTTCAAGCTGGCCAGGACATCTCTGTACCGACAGGCTTCCTAATCCCTGGGCAACTTCCCAGGCTCCAAGCAGAAGGTTCCTCTCTTTCCTAAGATGAGATGTGCAGTATGTAACCAAACACCTTGTGTTTGCCTTCAGCGGCAATAACTTTCTGGTCTCCCTCCACAACGTGAGGCCTCCACACAGCCCATTTGTCTTGTGCAAACTGCTGTGTCCTCCCTGAGCAGCCACTGCCAGGTCCCCACGGCAGGTCTCACCACCTTGTTACAGGTAGGGAAACTGAGGCACTTAGCAGGGAAATGCTGCAGTGGGGGGCCTGGGGGGCACCCAGCAGCACCACTGTGTCCTAAATTCATTCCCAAACCTCTGGGACGTTTGGCGTCCTTCAAGGGTGTGTGTCCATGAATCTGCTTGGAGGGATCCATGGCCTCAAAGCCCTTGGAGGTGGGAACTATTTTTCCCATGCCCCTTTTTAAAGGCAACCCTGGCTCCTGGGTGCCTCCAGGGAAAGGCTACCAAAATCAGTCCTCAGGCATGGGGTAGCCCTGGGCTCGCAGGGGGTCCCGTGTGACACTGCCTTGCTTGTGTGAAACCACCTCCCGAGAAAGCAGAGGGGCCCCCAAGCCTGTGAGGCCCAAGGTCCATACCATCTGCATGGCTTGCTGCGTGGCAGGTTCCTGGGCACGTCGTGCACGGACCCGAGGGTTGTTTCCCCAACTCCCCGAGCTCTAAGGCCGCCCCTTAAACCCCCATCCCCGCTGCTGCAAAGGGCCGCGGTCCCTTTAAATCCTGCGCTGCCCCGGCCCCACCCGTCAGTCTTTTCCCCCTTCTATTTTTTTATGAATGAAAAACGTTCCGGGCGGAGCCAGGCAAATCACGGCGCGCCCATTGGTCGCCTCCGCCCCCGCCCACTCAGCCGGTCTCAATGGTGCTCGGCGGAGCGGCGCGCGGGCGGGCGCGGAGGGATACTGCAGCCAATCAGATGGCGCAGGCGACAGAGCGGCGGCACCCCATTGGCCAGCGCCGAGGGTAAACAAGCGGCGCGGGGCGGGGCGCGGCGGAGGCCGCTGGTTCGGGGGCTGCGGGCCNCGGCGCGGCCCCGCAGCGCCGAGCGCGGTGAGGGGCGGGGGGAGGGAAGGGAAGGGAAGACGAGGCGAGGCGAAGCGCGGCCCGCCCCGCTGCCTCCTCCTGCTGCCTCCTCCTGCTCCCACGGCGCGTGATGTCACGGCCTTTTCTATAGAAATTAGGTGACATCACGAGCCGGGGGGCTGCGACCCGCCACGGCAGGAGCGGGCCGGCTCCCCGGGGAGGCGTGGCGGCCCCACACCCGCTCCGAGCCAGCCCCGGGGGTGGCAGGGGCCAGGGTCTGACCCCTCCCCCTCGCCGTCCCCTCCACCCCCCAGCCGCGCACCTGCCGGAGCCCGGGCGGGACCCCCCTTCCCGGGCCGGCGTCGATGCTGAGCGGGCCGGGGGCACTGCCCGCTTCACCCGCACCATGGACGGCTTCTACGACCAGCAGGTTCCCTTCATGGGCCCAGGGGTAAGTTTGCCCACCCTGATCCCTGTCGATACCTTCCTCCTCGACCTTGGGGGCACCCCTTCGACTCCTTGGGGCACCCACCCCTTGTCCTTGGGAGTGCCCCTCTTGTCCTTGGGGGCACCCCCAGCCTCCCTCATGGGCAGCTGTCACCCTGTTTCTTGCAGAAGTCCTGCACAGAGGAGGGCCGAGGCCGGCCGGGGTCCGATAGGAAAAGGAAGTTTTTGGAGACTGACCTGGCCCATGACTCGGAAGGTAGGCAGGGCTGGCCCGGGCAGCCGTGGCCTCTCTACGGCCCCGTGAGACCACTTGCCTCGCGTTTGCTGTTTTAGAAATAATCCTGCAAATAATGGCAGTTTTATTTATTCTTCTGTGGAGCACATAAGTCTTTCACTCTGTTCCAGAGCTATTCCAGGATCTCAGCCAGCTCCAAGAGGCCTGGCTAGCTGAAGGCAAGTCTTCACCTCCTCCTTTTGCCATGTAAAATCTCTCAGCGAGCATCTTTTCGAGAACTGAAAACGCCATAAACCCACTTTTTTGTTTGTGTTTTTTAGCTCAGGTCCCCGATGACGAACAATTTGTCCCAGATTTCCAGTCTGACAACTGTAAGTGATTGTTCTGGGTTTTTGTTCTCTGGGGGTAGATGTTTGGGTGCCTGTGCAAACATTTGCACAGGGTTTGGAGTTGCTTCCTTGGGAAAGCAGTTGTTCCTGGGGCTGAAACGTGAAATTGTGGGCTTTTGGGAGAAAGCACGTGTGGTTTGGGTTCATCGAGATGAAATGTGCAATGTCTTGTCTTTTGTTAATGGGGAAGATTGTGGCCAAATGCATGGAAACATCTCTGAACTGCTCTCTGGGTTTCTCTGAGGCGTGATGTTTGTTCGCAGTGAGGTGGATTCGCTTCTAAACACTCCTTTTCCTTTTCAAGTGGAAGAGATAACCCGTGCTGGGCTGCTTGGTTAGCCACAATCTCTGCAGTTTCTAGAGCTCTTTAGAGTCGTGGCCCAGCGCTGTTGGCAAGAGCGAGCCTGAGCGGTGAAACTTGAGCCGCTTTAAGCAGCATTAATCACTGGCAAGCGAGCGTCTTTAAAAGGAGGCCAGTGAAAATGCAGTCCCTCGTGAATTGCATAAGAGCAAGAGTTGGTTCTGAGCCGTGCTGTGTTGCCAGAGAGGGTTAGTGGCGAGGGCAGGGGCCGGGGAATGGCTCGTGGGGCTTGTGCAGCTCCGGGCGCCGCTCTCGGGCATCGAAGGGTCGGTCGGAGGAGAACGGGGGCGGAATCAGGATGTTTTTGAGTTGTTACCTGGCAAACACCAGTAGTGGCTTGGTGTCGGTGGCTGGGTTTTGCTGCTGAGCCAGACAGCTACGGAACTCGAAGGAAATCAAGTTTAGCCTGCAGTCGAACAGATTTTTCATTCCGGCTTTGTCACAGCATGCAGCGGGGCATCTCCTCCGACAGCAAATGCATGTTAATTATTGCTCCTTGCTTGCTTCGGAGTGGGAAACTTGCCATTAAGCCGGTCCAGACAGCCCAAGTTTCAGATGTGTTTTTTTCCCCTGTCTCCCCTGAGATAAAAGGCGAGCCTGGAGTCAGAAACACAACGGTCTGTTGACATCCCCAGCACAGCCCAGCAGCTCTTGCTCGGAGCAGTAGAAACTGCAGTGTGCGTGGGAGGGTGGCTCTTGAAGCTGAAGCTGTTTCCAGTGCCTTTTGGCAGTCTCTTTTTTCCTTGTAACCTGAAGAGCTCAGAGAGGAGAGACAAACTTTTCTGGGTGATGCAGGAAAAAGAGGAGAAGACAAAAAAAGGCATTTATTTGATCAGGACTGTTAAAATGTTCTGATCCTCTCAGCCTGCGGACCTGGTGTTGAAACGACTTTGTCACTTGAAAGATCTCCCTGCAGCAATAACCTTCCTTAACTTTCCTGAGGAGACAAAGCAAAGGTTTCTTTTGCTGCTGCAGTGCTGGCTGTGGGGGGACTCAGACCAAGGCAGAGGGGAATGGGAAGCCCAGGTCTTACATCCCTGCACTAGAGAGAGTTTACAGAGGAGAGAAACTCCAGTTTTGAACCATGTGCCATGTAGAAAGGGAGAGAAGGACGGCTCTGCTGCAGCTGTGGTCTGCACCCAGCTTTCACCAGCAGGGACATGCTGTCTTCCTGGGCTGGCAGTCACACTGGAGTTCAGCATCCGTTGGCTCCTGGGGAAAGCTAAATCCCTTTTTAGTCCCTACGGATGTTTGTGGACCTGTACTGGACTCTGTTTCTGCAGTTGTGTGGCTCCACGCCTTTTCCCTGAGGAAGCTGCTGCTCTCTTGTCCTGAGCAAACCTCAACCTTGTGCCCCATCTTGCATTCACAGGGCCAAGTTTCCTTGGCACAGTAGCAAAAAGGGATAAGCCAGGCTCAGTTAGGACCCCCCTGCAATGGGGAACATTGTCACATGTGCCACATGGAGATGCTTGGAATCTCGGAGATGATCAGAACTGCAGCATCCTCCTTGCCTTGCTAAAACCCCCTCACAGCTACCTGCATCTCTGCTACTGCCCGCTCCCTGTTCCCAATTCCGTAGCCAAGATCCCTGGCAGACAGGGTCTTAAAGCTGGGGCTTGGTAGCAAGATAATCTGGAGGGCAGTGGGTCGCTGTGCTGGGGAGAAAATCCCACTGTAAGGAAAGCAAGGCTACTCCAGATGAGGGATGCATTGTTCTTAGTGCCCTGGACCGAGTGGCAAGAGGCCAGATTCAGTGCTTACAAGTTGCCCAGGGAAGTGGTGGATCCTTCCATGAGAGCAAGGAGGCTGTGGTGACTCCACAGAGCTCACCATGCTGGTTCTCACTCTGCACCCCTGGCTGGGCATGGGTGTGAGTTCACCAGCAATGTGGTCCTGTGGCCAAGGGTGTACATACAGTATTATGCCTCCACTGATTGTTTAAGTACCTGGGAAGTGATGGGATCATGCTGAGGAGATCAAGCACCACAAGAAGTGATTTTTTCCCAGGGCACCTGTGGCCTCCCTGCGCAGGCAGCACGTGGCAACAGCCGTGGGCAGGGCACGGAGTTTCTTACACACCAAAATGAAAGAGGGAGGTTTGTTTGTGAGGAAGAGTTGTTTAAACAAAGGAAAGCGGGATCCTGGCTTCTATTTCTGACTCCTCTCCTGGTGTGACCTTGGGTGCGTCCTGTAGCGCCGGGGGATGGAGGGGCAGGCGCAGAGCTCCGCTCCCAGGTGGCCGCTTGAGTGGGTGCCAGTGTCCCTGGGCTGGAAGTGGTGGTTTGGTTGCCTTCCCCTTGGCTCATTCAGTGGAAGGCAGTGCTCTCCAAGCTTAATCTCATGGAGGTCCAGTCATGCTGATGGGTGGGAATAACATGCTCCGTCCTCCACCAAGGGATTCACGGGGAATTCAAGGCCTCGAGTGGCTTTGTGGTGCCACCCTCTTCCGTGGGAGATGTCTGATGGTTGGTATTAGGGGCATTTCCAGTTCGACTGCTTGTGTGGCACTGAAAGAGTTTGCCTGAGCCTCCCCTACCTCCCCTCCTGGCTGGGCACAGCAGTGGCACGTGTGGCTGGTCCCTTGCCCGGCCTCCCCAGGGCGCTTCCATCTCTAGTGGCTAAAGCAGCCCGGAGGGGCTGCCAGGCACCCACGGGTGTCCTCGCTGCTGCTGTGGCTCGGCCTTGGCATGGATGTGCAAACGCATCCTCTCCAGCCCCGTCTATAGTTGAGCTGCTCCCTCTCAGTATTTTTATACATTTTTTTAGCTTTTAATTATAGTGCCGAGGGCAGGACCGGAAAGGGTGAAAGTGCTTGTGCACCCAGCGTTCCTTTGAGGTGTTGGGGCAGGGCAGCTGCTTGCTGCTGGGACCCAAACCCAGTGCCTTGCCCCCAAAAGCTGCACCACTGGCCTCGGTGCCCCCTGGACTCCTCCAGCCTCGCTGGCCATGAGCTTGGCATAGGAGCACGTCGTGCTGAGCAGCGCCGGCCGGCCCCGCAGTGTTTGTGTAAGGAATCCAAACGTTGCACAGAGCCCAGGCTTGGACAGCTGGTCTCTGTTAGGATCTTAAGGCTCATTTCCCTTTTTTTTGAATGGCAGTGCTAAGCTCTGGGGAAATTTTTCCTTTCTTTTTTTTTCCCTCCCTCAGCCACATGAATGGAGCACTACGAAGTGTTTGTGAATGGAGGGTGGTGCCTGCTCAGGGACTGGAGGCTTTTTTTTTTTTTTTTTTCAATGAATAACCAGACCCCATTGTACGACTGGCGGAAAAACAACTCGCTCCAACAACACGGAGCCTGTTCGGGAGAACCATGCCCGCGATAGGCAGCTGGAGCCCTTCCAAAGCCAGTTCCCCTTTGCTTTCCCATGGCTCATGGGGTGCCTGTGCTTTGCCGCCGCCTTGCTGGCCCCCTTTTAAGGCTGGAAATGCTGAGAGTGGCGAAACCTCTCTGGGGTGGGGGAAGGAGGAGTGGGATAAATCCAGCTTGGGAGCGGGTGGAAGGCGTGCGGGGGGCTGTGCTGGCTCAGCGCTGGGCTTTGTGTTTCAAATCCTTCTCGGGGAGGGGGGGGTTTATGCCCTTGGTACCAGCTGTACTGGGGCCTTTCGAGGGGGGGATGGGTAGAAAGGGGAGTCAGCAGCTCTTTAAAGGTTTTGACAAATTAGGGGAGCGGCTAATTACCTGGCAAGCTGTGAACAGTTGTCCTGGAGCTATTTGCTCCTCTCCAGTGTAGCTGGGCTGTGTTTAGGCTTCGCATGAAGCTAATACTCCACTTCCGATTAGTCTTGGCTCTCCTCTGAGGCACTATTTAGGTACAGATCTCTGAGGCGCTTTCCCTTTCCTAGGGCGCCTGCTTTTAGAAATTAATTAGCTTAAGCGTATATTACTCAGTTTATAATTATATATAGCAAGTGAGCTTGGGAGTGGGCGGAGAGGATTTGGGTTTAATGGGATGTTTGTCACTTGAGCTCGCACAATTGTGGGACCCCAGGACTAGATCCCATTGGACCACCTCAGCTGCGGGAAGGTGGATCCCACTCAAAAACTCTGCGAGTGGGTGTGCCCCGTGAGGGCGAGTGGGTTGCTGTTTATGAGGTCGTGGAGCTCCAGTCTGTGAAGCCCCCTCACCCCTTGCTCCGTGTCTCAGGGAGGCAGCCACTGCCTGTGGTGCCTGGGCTCTGCTGCACTCGCTGAGGGGCTGGTGGGCAGCGTCTCATCTAAGCCTGTTGTCGAGCTGCCTGTGCCCCTCTCACAGCCCTTGCTCTGCCCCTCTTGGATCTCAGTCGGGAGCGATTCCCCTTCTGAGAACAATGTCCTGGGCTGCTGTGGCTGTCCCAACTCTGCCCTTCCCTGCCACCCTGGCTCTCTTCTCCACCAGTGTTTGGGTCTGGCAGGGCACCGTATCACCCTGGTTCAGGTGCTGAGCGCTCCCAGGGCGTTATTCAGCACCTTATTCCCAAGCAAAGAGCTGATGCTTGCAGGGGTGTGGGTGAGCCTGTATCCTCCTCGCTGTCCTTGCAGTGGTCCTGCACGCCCCACCTCCGGCAAAGATCAAGCGGGAGCTGCCCAGCCCGTCCTCGGAGCTGTCATCCTGCAGCCACGAGCAGGCTCTCTGTGCCGGCTATGGGGACAAGTGCCTCTACAACTGCTGGTAGGTAGCACGGGGACACCGCTGCCTGCAGAGCCCTCGGGGGCTCCGTGCCACGCGGTGCTGTCCCCGGCGGTGTGGTGTGGCCGTCAGCCCCTGTCCCCTCTCCCTTGGCAGTGCCTACGACAGGAAACCCCCCGCCGGGTTCAAGCCATTAACGCCGCCCGCCACGCCGGTGTCCCCTGCGCACCCCGGGGCGGCGCTGCCCCCGCCGGCCCCGGCCGTGCCGGCGGCTGCCCATGGGGCTGCCCCGGCCCCTCCCGCGCTGCAGGANCGAGCTGCCTGTGCCCCTCTCACAGCCCTTGCTCTGCCCCTCTTGGATCTCAGTCGGGAGCGATTCCCCTTCTGAGAACAATGTCCTGGGCTGCTGTGGCTGTCCCAACTCTGCCCTTCCCTGCCACCCTGGCTCTCTTCTCCACCAGTGTTTGGGTCTGGCAGGGCACCGTATCACCCTGGTTCAGGTGCTGAGCGCTCCCAGGGCGTTATTCAGCACCTTATTCCCAAGCAAAGAGCTGATGCTTGCAGGGGTGTGGGTGAGCCTGTATCCTCCTCGCTGTCCTTGCAGTGGTCCTGCACGCCCCACCTCCGGCAAAGATCAAGCGGGAGCTGCCCAGCCCGTCCTCGGAGCTGTCATCCTGCAGCCACGAGCAGGCTCTCTGTGCCGGCTATGGGGACAAGTGCCTCTACAACTGCTGGTAGGTAGCACGGGGACACCGCTGCCTGCAGAGCCCTCGGGGGCTCCGTGCCACGCGGTGCTGTCCCCGGCGGTGTGGTGTGGCCGTCAGCCCCTGTCCCCTCTCCCTTGGCAGTGCCTACGACAGGAAACCCCCCGCCGGGTTCAAGCCATTAACGCCGCCCGCCACGCCGGTGTCCCCTGCGCACCCCGGGGCGGCGCTGCCCCCGCCGGCCCCGGCCGTGCCGGCGGCTGCCCATGGGGCTGCTCCGGCCCCTCCCGCGCTGCAGGAGCAGCGGCAGCAGCCGCCCTTCGCCGTGCCGCGGCCACCGCACCCGCCCATGCACATGCCAAAGATGATGTCCGAGAACCAATACCCAGCAGAGCACAGGTAAGGCAGCGCCCAGCCCAGGGACCACAGGAGTCCTCCGGGGCTTTATGGGCGCCCTTGGGGTGGGTCGGTGGTCCCAAAGGGTGGGGCAGAAGGAGAAATGCTTGTGCCTTTGTCCCCATGCTGCGGCTGCAGTTGGTGGGCCGAGTGTTGTTGCCTGTGGTCCCATGTGGCAAAACTTGCCACTTACTACTGGGATCTTGTGGCTCTTTCTCTTGCTAACAGGGAACTGCTCCTTCCAGTCCCTGAACATTGGGCAGAGCCTTTGCCTCCCTCTTGGGAAAGGCAAGGGAGGCAGAGGCTGACTCCTGCATCCAACACGTTGCCCCTGTTCCAACAGGTGATGGTCCTGAGTCAGGGCTCTGCTCTCCTCATTCCCACCCACTGTAGCTCTGCCTCCCAAACCAAGCCTCACTGGTCTGAGGAGCTGTGAACATCTCTGTCCTGCCCATGTGCACTCTGGGCTGGGGGTGTCCAGAGCTCACCCATGTGCTGCATGGCACCACCACGATTTTGTGGGCTGTGGTGGGAGACCCCTGTTCCCTCCTTCCTCTCCAAGCTGTGGCTTCATTCCCCATCACTCCCACGTCCCTGGAGGCTCTGCCAGTCCCTTCCCTCACCCTCAGTTTCCTCCTATGGGTGCTCTCAGTCGGTGCTCTGCTTGGGGCCTCTGGATGTCCTTTCCTGTGACAGCCACCCCGTCACCTCTTTGGGCACGGGACAAGATGTGGCAGCCTGGCAAAGGCCATGCAATGGGGCCAAGGAGGCCCTTGAAATGTGCCCACAGCAGGCAAGCATCCCTCCCCAGCAAAGCGGGGCTCCCTGTGACCTTCAGGCTGTGCAGGGGGCTGGCTGCGACCCCTGGGGAAGCACTGTGCCAGCACGGGGCTTGGGTTTCATTCAGGAAGGGCAGAGGGACATGGCTCGGAAATGGAGTAATCCCAGCCCGGCAGCTGGGAGAGCTCCGGTTACAAAGCCAAATGGTGCAAGGCCGGCTGAGAGGAGCCGGCACGGAGATCCAAGATCACCTTTCAAGGTGCCGGAGGACGAGGGGATGTGGCAGCACCCCCTCGAGATGGTCCCTCATCCATCGCCACCAGCAGAAACCGTGCTCTCAGAGCAGTGGTGGCAGCACCGTGGAGCCGAAAATAGTGCTCCCTGCTGTCGAGTTCAAGGTTTAATCCCAGCTGCGCAGGCGGATTAGCAGCCGGCTGGAGCTGCGGAGTGGATTTGCCTTTGCGTAAGCGCCTGCCCGTGCACAGCATCCCTGGCCCCTGCCCCCCACGCTGGGGACAGATTTTACAGGTTTACAGAGATATGAGCGTTGAGGAGTGGCTTTTTGTTCCTTTTCTCGTTCCTTTCCAGATACCTGAGGGCCAGAGTGCTTTACTGTGATGGCCCATGTGCTATCCTGCTGTTCCACCTTGGGGTCCTCAGCACTTAGAGGGGCACAGGGCTTCTCAGCACCCCTCTGGGTCCCCATGGGACGAGCCCCCGTGGTGGCTGGGCTTCTGAGGAACCATCCCAGCCTGCTGTGGGTGCACCCTGGGAGCACCCCAGGCTGAAGACACCCAGCTGTCAGGCAGTTCTGCTTTGGGGTGGGAGCCAGCAGCAGGGCTGACCCCCGCTCCTCAGTAATGCCACGTCCTTCTTTCCCAGGTTTCAGAGGCAGCTGTCTGAGCCCTGCCACCCCTTCCCGCCGCAGGCCGGGGTCCCGGGGGACAGCCGCCCCATCTACCACCGGCAGCTGTCGGAGCCCCTGGGCCCTGCTGCCCCCCGCCCCCCTCAGGGATTCAAGCAGGAGTACCATGACCCTCTCTACGAGCATGGCGGCCCTGGCCTGCCCGGTCCCCCTGGCCACAGCTTCCAGCCCCCCATGGGCATCAAGCAGGAGCCCCGGGACTACTGCATTGACTCAGGTGGGTGTGAGTCAGGGGACAGCCAGGTGCTGGGTGGGGTTACACCAGTGACGCCCCAAGGGGCAGAGCATCTCTGCCATCTGCGTGGGAGGGGCAGGGCTGAGCCTCAGGCAGCGGATGCTGTGTCACCCATGAGCTCCCGTGGTGGTGGGATACTGCTTTGCCTTTTTCTTTCCTCCTTTTACAAAGCCAGGGAATAGATCAGGTGTTCACCTGATGCCAGTGGTGTGGTCAGTGCCGTAGCCACAGGCTGGGGTGTCCCACAGCGGCTGGCGGGTCCCTCCTTGGCTCTGGCCTAGGGCCAGCTGTGATTGCTGGCTGCTGGACCCTACCAGCATCACGGAAAAATCCTCTAATCGCCTTAGGACCTAAAAATACCCCAATCTCGGGATGGAGGGTGGCACAGCCAAGCAGATGGTAGGGGAGGCGCAGCAGTGCCTCCCTTCATGTGGGGCCTGTGAAAACTTGAGCTGACTTAGCCCAGGCTCCAGTCTGAATTTCAGTGCCACCCCAAATCATACTGGGGTTTTTTTTTCGCCAACGCTGAGGGTGGATGTAGTGGACCAGGGAGCGTGGGGAAGGTTCCCAGACTTCACCGCAGGACATGCTCGGGGTAAAGAGTGTGCTGCCAAATCCATGGCGGCACCCACAGGGTTGACAACCTTAATGCCATTTCATTTCCCCCTCAGAAGTGCCTAACTGCCAGTCCTCGTACCTACGGGGGAATGTCTTCCCCAACAGCCATGACGGTGAGTGACTCCCTCAGTCTCCCCCTGTCGTGGCCCCATCCCACCCTTCCCTTGTGGCAGGCAGCACTCCCTGGGCACCCAGAGAACACCCACAAGAGCACCGTGGGTGAGAGCCGCATGCAGCCCTGGCACCAGCCCCAAAACGGCACCGCAGCCCCTGTGAGCGTGCCGTGAGCGCACGGCAGCGCCGTGTAATCTGGGATAATGTGCCTGACAGAGCTGCTGTAACAGGGTTTGGGAGCAGGGAGGGGGGCTCAGCCACTGAAATAACTGGGAACGGGTCTGCTCCCAGAGCTGTTGATGGGGTTCTGTGCTGGATTCAGCCAAGCCAGGGTTTTTTGGGGTCCAGCCAGCGTAGTGGAGGGGCCCTGTGTTCATGAAGGGTCTTTTCCCCACAGGATTTTCATATGAAAAGGACACACGATTGTATTTTGATGACACATGCGTGGTACCTGAGAGGCTGGAGGGTAAGGATCTGGCCCCAGAGGAGGCCTGCACGGGAACCAGGGCTCATGGAGGAAGATGTGGGTGTGCTGGGATCTGCAATGCCCAGCACATAAAGCCAAGCAGTGCTGCCATGGTGCTCATGAGAGCTGCTGAGCATCATCCCACATGGCAGCCTGGCATCACTGCCGTGCTCCATCTCTGTCCCTGACACCTACCTGCCTGCAGCACCATCCCCAGCACCTCTCCCCTACCCCACCCCTTGGCCTGATCCTGCTCAGGTGTCTCGGCACAGGGATGACCCATGTTGGTGGACATGTCTGCTGCTGGTGACACAGCCTGGGAGAGGAATAGAGCCAGGGTGATTAACAAAGTGTCTTTGTGTGAGCAGGTAAAGTGAAGCAGGAGCCCACCCTGTACCGTGAGGGCCCTCCCTACCAGCGGCGCGGGTCCCTGCAGCTCTGGCAGTTCCTGGTCACCCTCCTGGATGACCCTGCCAATGCCCACTTCATCGCGTGGACCGGCCGGGGCATGGAGTTCAAGCTGATCGAGCCTGAGGAGGTATGAGAGGTCCTGCCCCGGAGCTGGGGGGTGCCTGTGGGGATGCAGGGGTGGGCTGAATCCTTCCTGTGCAACAGAACCTTCCCACTCATGCTTGAGGCGAAACACATATGTCTGCTCCCCAGTCAGCTGTAGAAATTCGCCTTTAGGATCTTCCACCGCCTCTTGGCGTGGCTTGTGCTGGCTCCTGAAGCTGGCAGTGGTCACCGGCCGTGGCGGTGTTGCCTCTGTGCTGTGCCACGCTGAGTTCTGCTGGGCCATGGCTCCCTCCTTCCCAAGCTGCTCCCATCCTTTCCCCTGGGTTTTCCAGCAGCAGCTCCGTGCTGGCGCGCTGCCGTGCCGGAGCCACGCGGCTCCGCGGGAAGGTGACACAGAGGAAGGAGCTGTTTGGGGAGTAATTGAGAGCAGCTGTAGCCAGCACCGAGCTGCGCATTGTGGGTAATTACCCATAATATGTCTTGCGCCATGCATGGAAATTGTGGTGTTTTGAAGCTGCTTTTTTGGCAGGCTCTCCCTAATGAAATGACTTTTGATTTGGCCCCTGATTCGGCGGCGGCTATGCGGTCGCAGCCGGAGCATTTATCATGGCAGGCAGGGAACCGCTCCCAGACCACAGTGACACCTTCGCTGCAGCTGCCCCAGCCCCCTCAAACAAGGCTCTAGCCTGCATTTCAGTTGTGATTTCCTTTGAGGATCCCCTTTCAAGGCCTGGCTGGAGCCCTGATGGCTGCCACCCCTCTCCCCGTAGGTAGCACGGCGCTGGGGCATCCAGAAGAACCGACCAGCCATGAACTACGACAAGCTCAGCCGCTCCCTGCGCTACTACTACGAGAAGGGCATCATGCAGAAGGTGAGTGACCGCCCCTGCCACCCCCCAGCAGGGTGTGACAGTCCCCTGCTGTCCCAGGGTGCAGCAGGAGAGGGGTGAGGTCTGATGTGAGGTGTGTGGTGCTTCCCCAGGGCAGGGGTAACGTGCAGGGCACCTCTCACACCCTCCCTCCTCCCCGCAGGTCGCCGGCGAGCGGTACGTCTATAAATTCGTCTGTGACCCCGACGCCCTCTTTTCCATGGCCTATCCCGACAACCAGCGCCCCTTCCTGAAGACGGAGCCGGACTGCCCAGTGCCGGAGGAGGAGACGGTGCCACTGACACACTTCGAGGACAGCCCGGCGTTCCTCCTGGAGATGGATCCCTGCGGCAGCCTTCCCTACGCGGAGGGCTTTGCCTACTGACTCGGCCGGCTGGCAGAGCCATTGGCACTAGCACATCCACCTGGGGCAAACACGGTTTTCTAATGAGAGTATTTTTGGCTGTCCACAAGGAGAAAGAAAAAACAAAAACAACAAAACCCAACGACAAACAGCATGGGTGCACACACAAATTCGAGGAATTTAAAACGCCCCACGTGTGTTGTTGCCGAGTTCCCACCCTTCCTTTCCAAGGGCTAGTGCACAGGACTGCCCGTGGCTGGCACCTCCTGCCATGCATCAGTGTGATGTCTTGGGCCGCCGGCAGCCTGAAGTTGCGGGCTCTTCCCCAGGCCCTGGCTCCGGCAGTGCCCCAGGACTGGGCTGCGTGGCTCCCGAGCCAATTGTCACGACAATCTGCTTTGCATCGAGCACAATCCGCGTAGCTGCCTTGTGTGGTGGAAAGGGCTTTGATTTGCACAGAGAGGAGGGATGCGGGGGGGCCGCCTGGGCCAGCACCCCGGGGCTGATGTGCACAGCATCCTACCCCAACCCCGAGGAGCCTTCTGCCTTCTTCCCCACCCCCTCCCCATATAACCTGTTGTTCCCATAGAACCTCCTGCATCCTCTCCGTGCCCTCAATCCTCCCCAGCTCTGGCTATGGGCCATGGGTTGCATTTTGGGGGAGGAGACCCTGACACTAACTCCCTCTTGGGTTGGTTTTTTTTGTTGTTGTTTTTTTTTGGGATGTTTTAGGAAAATACTAAAGGTTTCTAAACTGATTTTTGTAGATTTTTTGTATTTTAAGGCAAAGCTATTTTTTGCAGCTCGGCTGCTGTCCCTGGAGCCCCTGGGGACACACCCCCATGGCTTTCCTGGTGGCAGGGGGAGCCCTCGATGCCCGTGGCTTCCTGGGATGGCTGCCGAAGGATCTGGTCCACTCCATTTCACTGCTCCAGTCCTCTCTCCCGGGGGAGCCAGGGCTGAATCCTGATACTGGCTCAGCTGTGCTCCCCCTGCTTGGCATGGCCTCGGAGCTGGGCTGTAAGGCTGAGGTGGGCAGGGATGAGGGGTCCCTTCCTCAACACCCCACTTCCCTCCAGCTCCCCCCACCCCTTGCTGCACCTCCTAACACTCCTCCACCACTCATATATCCATACCTGCCTCCCCTGCACCAGGCTACTTGTTTTGTTGTAAATGCTGTATAGGAATTTTTTCTCTTCTTTAGTTAGCTTTGGTTGGAATTTTTGGTTGGTTTTTTTTTTTTGGTTGTTTTTTTTTTTGTCTGATTCTTTTTTTTTTTTTTTGGGAAGTATGAAGATTAACTCTACAATGACTTGGTTGCTCTCCCCATGGTGGCCTCAGTGGCCTGTACCCATGGGGAACATTTGGTTTTGGGAACCCCACCTTGGGGACAGGTTTTTAACCATTTGCTTGGTGTGGCAGGTCTGCAGTGCAGAAGGAGTTAATCTGAGGACTGATTTGAAATATCTTTATTCAAGCAGGGCTATGTATCTCCTGCAAAGCTGCATTACATTCTGTACTGTGTACAATAAAGGATCTTGCTTCCTGTTCCTCCCTGACTGCCTGGGCTCCTGCTTTGCCAGTGCTGTGGGATATTGCCTGGGCTGGGAGGAGCCCCTGGATGTGCTTGTGGGGTCTGTAGTGGTCCAGGCTCCAGCCCATCATTTGGGGCCTCAGCATGGTGTGTCTGGAGCTGGGACCAAGTCCCCAGGGCTGCTCTCTCCCCAGTACCCCTGCCCTGTCCCCAGTTCTAGATTTGTTGCTCCTGGGTGTGGATACTGCCATGGCTTTCACAAAGCCACTCTGATTCTGAGGATCCATTTGGATCCATTTGGTAGGTGCAATTTAATATTTCTTCTTCCCAGGGTTTCTCGGTGAGTCCTCCACTCCCCTGGAAACCCAAGCACCTGCCATCAAGGCCATCAAGCAGGGCTAAAGCTGGTGGGGACCTCTCAGGAAAGTCCCTCCACAAGCTACTGGCAGTGGTTCCCCCATTGTCTCCAGTTCTAGGCTGGGAAAAATTCAAGGTTTCCAAAAAGATGAAGGAGGTGGGTGGAGGTTAAGGGCTGTTCTGTGAGGACTTGATGCAGCTGAAGGGTCTGTGTTTCTCCTGATAGGCTGGAGGAAAACTCAAACACCCCAGAACTGCCCACTCCCATTGGCCTCAGTTTTAGCTGAGCTGAGCCAGGGTGTCCACGGGCTCCCAGCCCATCCCCTGCAGGGGCTTGGTGTGATGCTGCTGGAGGTAACTCTGCCACGTCTTCTCTTCCAGCTTATTTTCACTGCCCAGCCAAACCCTAGCCCTAGATGTGGCAGTGGAGAGATGGAAGGTCCTTATGTGCCATGATGCTTTTTACACACCCACCCCACCCTGCCTGGATCCTCTCCTGGCTGCCAGCCACATTGCTAATGGGTCCTTAAGCTGCTCTTTCATCATGCCTGAAGTATTAAGTTGCATGGTGATGTGTGGCTGTCTCCCAGCCCAGGCAGGGCAAAGCAGGATCTAAAACATCCAGCAAAACCAACTCATCTGGCATGAAGCCTTCAAGGAGCTAAATCAGCTGTTTAGCCTCAGGATACATCTTACACTCCCAACCCCATCCCATTTTTATTTTCCACAAAGCTCTGTCCTCTGCCCAAGAGTGCAAAACCCAGGTGGTCTGTGCTCCAGACAGTGCCTGGTAATCCCACCTCGCTGGGGATTTCAGCAGACTGAGTCCTGGTGCTCAGGATGGAGCAGGGGGAAATGGGGCCACCGGCAGCGCGGCCGGCAGGCAGATGGCCGAGGGTGGCGGGATCTCAGCCTAGTGCAAAGATGTGGGACCAGTTATGGGTGGTGAGGATGAGCATGAGCAGATCAGGCAAAGCCTTTCAAAGCCTTCATCAGCCATCTTGTTACACCACAACCCTGGCTCTGCAAATCTTACTGTGGGCAGGGCTGGGGCCCCAAGGGCATCTCTCACACCACTCTTACTGAAGGGAGAGGTTAGAAAGAGGTGTTTTCTGTTCCAATTTGTCAGTGTGGGACAAAAGGGCTCAGGCCCCTGAGTGCCGGTTTTTATTACTTAGGACACCAGGAATTTGCTCCTCATTTGATCCTGCTGTGCATCACCCCTCCCTCTCCTCATGCACCATGCAGAGGGGATGGAGCTGCCTTGCGGGCCTGGTCCCACTTGTCCCCACCCTGAGGGTGAGGGACAAGCCACAGCTGCTCAGCGTCCTGCCTGCAGCCTCCCAGGGATGGAGGCAAGAGCTCCCAGGCAGACCAGGGGCTGGACTAGCATTTGCCGGGAGCTGGGGAGATGGAAGGGAAGCAGGTAGGGAAGCATGTGTGCTCCCTTCTCACCTCCTGCCTCATCAGATGCTGCTTCCAGGCATGGGGATGTGCCCCCTTAGGACATGCTCCAGCATGCCATGGGATGGGGTCATCTCTCTCTCTCTCTAGCTGGAGAGCACTGGTGCAACTGCCACCACTGCCCCCAGGACCAGGAATGGCTCAGGCTACCACTGCTCCATCCCCAGGACTGACCACCTTGGTCCCCTCCTCCCATATTCCTGCACCATTTGCTTCCTGCCTTCCTCCCACTCCTCCCAGCCACTGGGGAGGATGAAGAGGAGTGAGCAGAGAGGATGGTGAAGGATGAAGCACTATTTTGGGGAGGATTCAGCTATCCAGACTGGGAAAACCTTGGTGTTGGTGTCCAACCCTGTCTCCAATCCTCCAGCTCACAGCTTCCACCTCTGTGTGGTTGTTGTAGAAAAGAGCCCATCAGCAGTTTGGGGTGAACAACAATCTGTGACACTGGGTAAGCAGACAACAAAATGGCAGCTGGTATTGAATGGGGACAAATGTGGTTTTCCCTATTTTCTTCTTTTCACTGTCTTTATGATGTGCCCCAAGTTATCCCCTCCCTGGAATGAGAGTTTGGAGTTACCAGATGGTCCAAGAGGCACAGGTTAAAAATCGTTTGGAAAAGAGGAGCCTGTAAAAGGGAGAGCATCATTACTACCCTTTACACATCCATAATTCATGGAGTACATTTCTGCTCTCCCTGTCTCGGAAGCATATAGCAGGACTGGAAAATGTTCAAAAAGCAACGGAGACAGCCAAGGGTCTGCTATGGCTCTTACATGGGAGTGTATAAATAGTCTGGCACTTCCGACTGGGGCAGGATTTGTGGCTCAGGGGCTTCATATTTAATAGCCCATGACGGAGTTTTCCATTGCTGCCTGGAAGAGCATTTTGGGGAAGAACTGCTGCCCACGCAGCTTGTTCTGCTGGCAGCACTGACAAGCCCAGCACTGGAGACTGGAGGTGCTGCACGGCCCACCACGGGCAGTGAGACACAGCTCCCACCTGGCCCACATCCCACTGCCCATGGTGGTGGCCTCGTGCCTGTGCTTGGCAGCTGGTTCCACCAGGGAGGTAGGTCACATCACAGTAGCTCCTCTCTTCCCCAGCTCTTCAAACACTCAATGTTTTCAATAAGTGGGTTGATTTGGCTCTTAAACACCTGGAGCAACCTCAGCAGCTCCACGTGTGGAGCCAACTTCAATATGAGTCAGCTCCAGAAAAAAAGACTCAAAAACAACCACACCAAAACAAAACAAAACAACAACCAAAAAACCAAGCAAGCAAAGATCTGGGCTGGTGAGTAAGGAAAGTGAGGAACTTCCACCCGGGGGTGTGCAGGAGACCCAGCTCCCTTCACACTGGTCTGGCACCACCTCGTGGATGTCCATCTGCTGCTTCTGGCCACCACGGGGTTTTGTGGTAGCACATCTGCAGAGGTCTTTGGTATCCAAATGTGGTTCATACCTGCGGGCTGCACACTCTGTGGCAGGGAGGACTCCAGCCACAGCTTGTTTCCTGGGGCTTCTCTCTGCTTTGTGCTGGCTTTCCTGGGACATGTGGGTCTGTATTACTGACTCCAAGCCTCCCACTCGTGGGCAGGCTGTAGGAAGAGGGAGATCACTGACCCCACCTTCTCCTGTGCTCCATTGAGAAGAGAGCTAGGGCTCCACTAACACCCCAGAGCCTCAGAGCCCTCCAACACTGAGCTCTCAGCCTCTCACAAGGCACTAAGACTGGAATAAGCCTCTAAGTAGCTTCTGAAACCATGAGCCAATTGCTAAATTAAAGGCTCTCAGAGCTACGGAGGGGATGCTCCTTCATCCTCTTATCATTAACTATGGCAGTAACTGTCTGTGTTATTCCTGTGTTCTGTAGGTGCCCATGGACTATTCCCAGCCATGGGTCACCTACATAGGTTCTTCTGCCTGGAGAACCTGAGGAACCTGCAATCCTGAGGCAGGAATCCTACCTAGAGGAAGGTTTCCCTGCCCATGGCAGGAGGGTGGAACTAGATGGTCTTTAAGGTCTCTTCCAACCCAAATCATTCTAGCATTCTATGATTTCTTGGCCACTTTTTAGAGAGGCAAGCAATAGGACCCCAGAGGCTCAGATTTTGGAAGAAGGGTGCCCCCACTGGGTTGCAGAAGCAGGAGATCCCTCCTGCATTGAAGGGCTGGGTGCTCACCTGGCTGGTGTGCAGCCCCCTGGCCAGGAGGGAGTCCTGGGCAGGGGTCAGCCAATGCATGGGTAAGACAGGGCAAAAGATGCAAAATGGGCTTTTGTTTCAGCTGACAGTGGATCCAAGGTGAGAGGCAGAGCTGGGAACTTGTCTGCAGTACAAGGAACCAGCCATAGCATCCTGTTTAGCAAGATTTTTGGTTTAATATAAATAAAACCATCCTGGACGGAGCAGGCAGCAAATGAAGCGAGAAACCCTGAGCTCCCACAATACTGGGTCAGCACAGCTGTTCCTTGCACTCCAAGCTGATCATCCATTGTCCTGCTGTAAATTTTGCTGAGATTCCTGAAGTGACCTGATTTGAACAGGCCTTCAAATGGCACAGCCAGGACAGCCCTGTACCAGCCTGGGCAGCACCCCTGGGCCTGGCACCCTCTGAGTGCTGTTCCCTGCAAGCATGAAAGAGCATCTGCCAAGGCTGACATGAACCCAGGCTTGCAGGAACCTCTTTTAAAAAATCATCTCTTGGTTTCCTGGCCACCTTGGACCCAGGAGAGGGCAGTAGCAGCCCAGGCTGCAGCCTCAGCTACCCTTTCCAAAGTTCCTGTTCATCTCCTAGGCTGCTCAGAATCAGCTGAGAAAGAAAAGCAGTGTATGGAGGGAGTGAAGAGCAAAAACCCAGTGGGTGGGCTAGTGGTACTCTCCTGGGCTTCAAAATTGTTTGCTTTCAAGATGGAAACATTTCTTTCTTTGAAAACATATTGGAGTGCCAGGGCTTTACATGGCAGTCTTTCATTCTTTTGGTGTCAGTGATCCCTATGGATGCTTGTCACGGCACCAAAAACTAAGGTGGTGATACTGGGAATGTTTCCAGCAGAGGTGGGAGGAAAGTACATGCAGTGTGTGCCCATCACACTGCTGCAGAGATCCTGAAAGCCCACGAGATTCCCACTGTGGAGCTCTTATGGCTTCGGTCAGAGCACTCCAGGGGGATAAAGCAAGTCACCAGTGCTGCACAGGCATGCTGGCTGCCTTGTCCTCGCTGATTTTGTTTTGCCTGAAGGAACAGGAAAGGAAAGGCTGGAAATGGGGAAATTTTCTGCTTGTCCACCTTGGCACCCTGCACAAGGGCTCCCCCCGAGCTCGGTGCACTGCTGAACACCGTGAAACTCAGGCTCCCCATTTCCCCTGGCAGCACCACAGCTGTAGGTCAGCATCTCGCGGGGCAGCTGTGGCATTTCCACCCAGCCAGGCTGGCAGCATCCTCCTGCCGTTCCTGGGTGAGCTCACCGGGGTGAGTCACAGAGCAGGTGAGTGGGAGGAGGACATCCTTACACCGAATTCCTGCAGTGCATTCCTAGCCACCTGTTTTGACAACAGGCAGCCTGTTGTGCAGCCAGCCTGGGTTTTGCTGAGGCAGTTCCATTTCTGCCTGGCTTGGCCTGCCCCGAGGCACCAGGGCTGCAGGCTCAGCCATGAGCCTCGGTTCTCACTAGGGCTCAACTCATGGAGTTTTTTCATGGTGGTTTTGTTTTGTTTTGTTTTGTTTTTAGTTCACACCCTCTGAGATCACTGAAGTGCAAAATTATTGCTTACCAAAGCTGTTCTCCTGAAATGAGTCATGAAACAAGGAGCTTTGTCACTCTGCCAGACACAGCCTGGCTGCTTCTCTAAATTGAATGGCACCAGAGAACAGCTTGCTCCTCCCTTTGGGCTTCAACCCACCTGCACCCAGTGTTACCAGCCTGCATCCAGAGCCTGGAGAGAGAATTATTCCCACCTGCGTTATTCTCCTGCATTATTCCCACCTCTTGAGACCACCAGCCCTTCATAACCCATTTCTGGGTGAAGCTCTGCACAGTGTGGTAACATTTTGGTGACGCCACGCTTTGTACCAAGCTTGTTTGGAGAGCTACAACTGTGTGCACAACTCCTGCAAAATAGGTCTCTTATTCAGAAAACTATTCAGCCAGTCAGTGTAGCCTTTTCCATCCATCCATCCATCCATCCATCCATCCATCCATCCATCCATCCATCCATCCATCCATCCATCCATCCATCCATTCCTCTTCCTGGTGGCACCAGGGCAAAGGCTGTGGAAGGAAGGAGCAGCAACACCATCTCCACATCCAATGCTGTGTCCATACCAGCTACTGAGAGACATAAAAAAATTCAAAGCCAACCTTTGAACCTACAAGGGCCACCAGATTTATGCACTACATAGAACCCACCTTCCTTTCCCCGCCACCTCAGATGATGTTCCATGCCCTAAGCCAAATAGCATGGTGTATTCTTGGTGCCTGAGAAAAGGCAGCCTACAATATCAGTTATCTCAATGCAACTTGGAATTTAGTCCCTTACCTTGAGGTTTTGAACTTCTCCTCCCCAGTATGGAAGGTGGTATTCTTTTGAAATCACTACCAGAGAAAGGAGGCAGACATGGGTCTACTGGAAATGTCCCTTGTGTCCAGTGAGGGACCAAGGGTATGTGTTAAGCCAGAGCTACTTTCCATGACTGCTCTTAGCTCCTTCTGTGGTCTGGGGCTGACACAGCCCAAAAAGAATTGCTAAGGTGCCTCTTGTTCACCTCCAGCCAGTTGTAGGCAGCCCAAAGAAAGCTGCAGAGCACAGACCCCTGAATTTTATTTCTTCATTCTTGTTTCTCCCCTGCAAAGACTTCCCAGACAAACCTTGGGATGTAGCCCCTGGCCTGGATTCTGTGCACCTGGCTCTCAACTTTCCCTACAATGAAGCCTGCAAGAAGTGCACATCTCTCATGTGGGGCAGCCCATGCTAAACTTCTCCCAAGTCCAGAGATGTGTTGGCAGCAGCTGGTGGATGAAGCAGGTATGCTTCCAGTGAGATTTGTTGGCTTCTCTCTTCTTCTTCTTCTTCTTTTTTATTTTTTTTTAAAGCAATAAAGTAAACAGATTCCATTCATCAGGTGAGATGATTTGACAAGATTTGGCCTGATTATTTCTTTTTTTTTTTTTAATTGCTGCTGGTTTGCAGCACTGTTGAAACATGCCCGAGGCAGCTCACTTGCAGGCAGCCTGAAAGCAATGCCCATGGAGCTGAGCTTGGCAGAAAGAACCCACAGCTCTGTCGTGGAAGAGACATCAGTGGAGAGGATCAGCATGGTGATCATGATTTGAAGCCTGGGGCATGATATGGTGAAAAATATTGTAGGTGAAAATAGTCTGGGAAAGGCAGCAGAGGTGTGGGAAGGCAGCAGAGCAGCAGAGCTCTGTGGGCACCACACGTATTTTACAGCTCCAAAGCTGCCAGGATGGCATCACCACCAAGCATCTCCACCAACAGTGGCATCATCACCAGGAATTCCATTGTCACCACTGAAGACATCACCTGGACTTTCTCAGTGCCAGAACCAGGAGCCCAGGATTGGCCTTGGCTATTGCTTCAGCAAACATCCCAGCCTTCAGAAGAGCAGTGGTCACCGAACTGGAATCCCGTGGGACTGCTGCATGGATCAGGCCCTGGAGGAGATATCCAGCATTCCCACTGCGTGCTGCTCCTTGTGACAGAGGTGTCAGTCTGGAATGGGTTTATCTTTAGCCTGGTTTCCACAGGAAACAAAACTCCACCAACCTTGCTTGGTGTGTCAAATCCCACAGCTTTTGAACAGTGCCTGTTTTGAAAGACCTTTCCTCTTGTGGGGTACATACAGCTCCAAAATATAAACACACTTATAAGCATCAGGGAAACAGGCAGCTGGGTAGAGGTGGAAATCCATCTCCTCCCAAAGTCACGGAGGTGCTGCCATCTGACCACCTGGCACTGCCACCTTCAAGTCCCCCCGTGTTGAAAAATCCTCATGGATTAACCCCATGCTGGGCTTGGGACACCAGCATCAGAGCTCATGCGTGGGAGGTCAGCTCCCCAGCACAGGGACCCTACACTTCTGGCACATCTCCTTCCCTCTCCTGTGTGGCCATGGTTAGGAAGAGACATCCTTTGTGTACAGGGGAACACAAACAGGAGGAGGAATGTGGGTATTTGCCCCCCAGGCAGCCTGGGAGCCTGCAGCAGCTTCAGGCACCTGACTTCCTTCTTAGAAGATTGTCTTCGCTGTACTCTCACTCACCTTGCTCCACAAACTGCTTGCTGAGGCATTCCGTGCCAGACCTCAGCTGTCAGCCTTTGGGAGACACTGTTTTTGCAGATTATTACACCTTAATTCACATAAGAAACACATTCTTTCCACTTTTCAGCTCAGAGTATTTCAGTAAGGGATACTTTCTCACAGTTTGCCGTGTAGCAGCACCTGGAAAAGACCCTTGGTCTAGCTTTTGGGTCTGTTGCACTTTTATCCCCCTGGGGTATGATGGAAACCTTAAGAGGAATGAGAAAATAAGCAAAAACGTTCTGTAATTAGCCAAAAATAATAAGGATGCAGTAGTAGGGTAAGCCCAGGCCAGGAGGATATGCAGGTATCCAACCCCCTCCAGTGCATTCTGCCCCATCAGCACATCCAAGCTTCACCATCTTTACAGAAGACCTGTGCATATTCAGCAGTACTGCAGCACTATAATGCCAATCTTACTTACATGCAACATTTTCCAGCCGTGATCTGGGTGGCCAAACACACAGCTGTAAGGGCTTGGTGGGTAGGGAGTGGTGTGTTTGACCTAAAAGCCTTTAGTTTTGAGGGGAAAGGAAGAAATCCATTGCCTCCAGCAAGCACAGAAGAAGGTGGCCAGCCTTGGTGCTGGGGAATATTTCAAGCATGGACATCAATAACCACACCTGGCTACAAGCACCAGCTGTGCCCAAAAGGGGACTTGCTTCTATGTATTTTGTGTCTCCCAGCCTTGAAATATTATTGTTCTGCTGCCTAAAGCACTGGAGTATCCAGACGTGGAGATACACTTCTTCTAACCCTACATTCATTATCTAAGCACTGTAAATGATCATGTGTTTGAATAAAAGAACATTTCCCCTGAGACAAGAGCAGGCCAAGCATTGTGGGGTTTTTGCAGCACTACAGTGGGTTTTGTAGCCTGATTTGATGCATTCAGCCAGACACCAGCAAAGCAATGCACCTGAAGTGCAGGTTCATCCACTTCCAACCTGCCACAAGGAAGGCAGCCACCAGCAGTGCCAGGGAGCAGCCAGTGCCCTCCTGAGACATGGGTGCACTGGTGAAAGCAGTGCCAGAGGAGGAGCAGTGTCCTGTAGTGCTGGAAAATCACTGGTTTTCTCTAAAATGCCCATTTTGGCTGTGGGCTAGACACACCTTCTGACAGTAACAGCATCATATCCCAAGCCCCACGTTTCCAGGACTGGCTGTGTACCTGTGCTCAGAGCATTTGGCTCAGTAGACCTCTGGCCACCGTAAATCATAATTCCACTCGTGAGAGAAACAAAGGGAGTCTGCTCTCCTGAAATGACAGGTTGGTATTTCCAGAATTTGGAAACCAAAAAATTACTCAGTGTGCAGCAGGAATTAAAATTAAATATAGGCTGGAACATTTTTTTGTCTCCTAAGCTAGGAGGATCTCCCTCTGTCTAGAAGTAGCACCTTAAAAGAGGGTAAGGATTTAATATCACTGCAAGTGAAAGAACTTTGAGATCCAGCTGACACCAAGATTTGGGTCTAATTACATTGCCTTCATGTGGAAATATTGCATAGCATCCTTGCTTATCTTCTCTGTAATAGTCTTCAGAAGGTATTTCATGGATTATAGGATGGAAAAGGATCATTTAGAGGGTGGGTTTATATTTAATATTGGGATGGTGGTGAGGCTCTGGCACAGGTTGTCCAGAGAAGCTATGGCTGCCCCACCCCTGGAATTGATCAAGGCCAGGTTGGGCAGGGCTTGGAGCAACCTGGGATAGTGGCTGCTACCATTGCAACAGCACTGCCAGCATCCCAGCATCCCAATATCCCAGCATACCATCATCCCAATATCCCAACATCTCAGCACCCCAACATCTCAGCATCCCAATATCCCAGCATCCCAATATCCCAATACCCCAAGATCCTAACATCCCAGCCTCCCAATATCCCAGCCTCCCAATATCCCAACATACCAGCATCCCAGCATCCCAATATCCCAGCATACCATCATCCCAATATCCCAACATCTCAGCACCCCAACATCTCAGCATCCCAATATCCCAGCATCCCAATATCCCAGCATCCCAGTGTCCCAGCGGGTGAGATGGAGGATGTAGCTGGAGGACCAGCAGCTGCTCTTGAGGCTGTGCTGGCTGAGTGCTGGCAGAGAAAAGCAGGAAGAAAAGCTAAAGTGGGAATGATGAAAAATGGACACAAGTATGTTCTTGCATCCACTTTGCTTTCTGGAGCACGGTGTTGGCTGGGAAAGCAGTGTGGCTGCCATCCAAAGGGCACAAACACCAGATTTCATTTAGAGTTTGAGTTTGTGTGGATAATTCCACTCCACGGCTTCAGCTGCATTCACAAATCCATGTTTGTACCTGCAGAAGCAGCATCCCAGGCTTGGAAAGGCAGTCCAAACTCTGCTTCCTTCTAAAGTGCCTTTTTTTTCTGGTTTGTTTAGTTTTTCAGGAGTTGCAACAGTGTCTCCTTTATTTAATGGCTTTATTTTTAGTACTTTATAGGACACACATCATCAGGGAGCCAGAGCTCTTAATTACAAACATTTCAGCAAAAAATGGAGCATCTCACTGTCTGGTGGGTGTCCTCAGCATCGTGCTGCTGCCTTGGAGGCCTTCCTGCCTGTGGGCATTAGAGCTGGCTGGGAGAAGCTGGAACTACAGGGATCAGGGTAATATTTAAGTTCCTGGAGTGTTTTTGAGTCAAATAATGTATTTTCAGCAGGTTGAACTGTGACTAAAGGAGGAGATGAAGGTGTTAGGTTTTTTCCCAAACCTACTCCTTATGTTCTCCCAGGAGTGCCTGGAGAGCAGGCACATTTGCGAATGTTTTTCCCCTTTTAGAGATGTTTTTCTTAGCCTTCTGTGCACTCTTGACACTCCTACTCCTGGAAAGTAAGGCCAGGAAGCTGGTGCCTGTAAATCCCATTTGTCTGTGCTGTGTGTATACACCTCTGTCTGGGACCCAGGGGCCCCTTGGGATGGCGACGTGCATGAGAGGTCTGCAGGGACACAGCCCTGGGATTTTCCCCAGCTCCTCGAGCTCCAGACTCTGGGAATCAGCACTGGAGGCTGCCCACAGCCTCCCCAGGAGAGGCTATTGCTCTCCATCACACCAGGCTCTTACAGCAGCCAAAGGCCTGCCCCCTTAACCTGCACATTTCAAGGGGCAAGGTTAACCCTGCTCTGCTCTCTCTGCCTCTCATGATCTGGCAGTGGCCACTATCAGGAGCTGTCAGCCACGCAAAACGGGATTAAGCATAGAATCATGGAATGATTAAGGTTGGAAAAGCCCTCTGAGATGATTGAATCCAACTGATAGCCCAGCACTGCCAAGGCCACCACTAACCCACGCCTCCAAATGCTGTATCCCCTCCTCTTTCAGATCCCTCCAGGAATGGTGACTCCACCACTGCTCTGGGCAGTTCAACTCTTGAACACCAGTGAAGAATTTTTTCCTAATGTCCAGCCTAAACATCTCCCTCCCATTGAGGAAGAGGCTGTTTTGTCTCACCCCACCCAACAGGAGTTTGGTTGGTTTACCTGCACAGGTGACTATTCCCAAAGCGCCCATCCGACCTCGGAGAGTCCAGTTTGCCAAGGCAAACCCAGCCCACGGTGCTGGGCAGCAGTAAGCCAGGAGAACTGATTTGTCAGCATCACCTGGAGGTTTAACACAGCCACCTCCCTGCAGCACGTCCTGTGAGCCCCACACCTCCTCTGCACAGCAATAGGTGGTGGAGAAAGCAGCTCCCTCCAAGCACCCAGGGGAGATTGTCCTCTGTAGAGGGCAGGGGTGATAAATCAGCATGGAAGAACCAACATATATTTACACCAGTTTACAGAATCACAGAATCACGCATTGGTTAGAAGTGACCTTAAAGCCCACCTCACTCCACACCCCCTGCCCCAGGCAGGGTCTCCTTCCCCTAGACCAAGTTGCTTCAAACCACACCCAACCAGCCTTTATACCCAGGATTAACCAGAGAGGCTGTTTTGTGCTATCATTTTTGTATAGAATTGCTGCAAGCACACGCAGTGATGCCCCCCTGCACTTTAAGACTCGTGTGCTTGACTCTCCCATGCAGCACTGACTCACTACAGCCCCAGCTTCATCTAATTTTCACCACACAGCACAACCATGGGGTTTTGGACTGGCTCTGGCTGAGTTATCTTTTGCTATCTCGCAGTGCCACCAGTGAGTGCCAGCATCTTCTCACTCTCCTCTCAGCAGCTTCAACACAGTCCTGGTCCAACCCCTCAGTCTGAAGCTCCTGGCCACCCAAGGGACATACAAACCCATGGACCCATGCAATCTGGCACTGAGAGCCTGGGCTGGATATTCACTATTTTTTCCCAAGCATTGGAAACCAGAATTGTGTTCCATAAATTAAACTTTGAGTCTGCTAAGGTGGGGGAGACAGAAAGCAACTGGTTTGTGCTTAGAGGCTGTTGTCCCTCTTTGGCACTGGCAATGCCACTGCAGCAGCTCAGGATCCTGCCTGCCTTCCTGTAGAGTTGGCACTGTCAGGAGCCCCTGTCCCAATGCCAGCCTGTCCCAAAGCCACCACCGTGAGCACCGAGCCCCTGGGGAAGGAAGAGCCTCCCTCTACAGAGCCAGCCTGAGAGTAACACACCCTGCAAATGCAGAGGCCAACTGTGCTGTCCTGTGTTATCCCAAGAGACTGGGTCTAGGATGTTAAATCACCCTGTTCAGTCCCTTGGTTGCTCCACTCTTCCTTCTTCGCTTGGTTTCTGGTGATGGGATGGGAATGTTCAGCTCTACACAGGGTAACAGGGCAGGGAGGGCCATGCACATGCCTTGCTTCCTTCAGACAAGTCACCCAGTATTTCACTCCCTCATAGCCTGAGGACATCACTTCGAGAAGTTTCTGGCGTAAATTGGAGGCACTTGGCTAAATCTTTCAAGAGAAAGATAGCAGGATTAAATTCCACTTTCGATATAATCCTTAACTCTCTCTTCAAGGGAAGTGCAGCTTTGCCTCCAGCCCTGGCTGGTGCCTCCATGCTGAATCACTCTGATCCCAGAGTAAATAAAGCTCTTTGAAAAAGGGCAAATGTTTTCTCAGCTGCTCTTCTTCCCTTCAAACGCAGGGCTGAGTGAAATTTTTATGTCTGCAGACAGAAATATATGAAGTCAACAAATGCTTCTTGCTAGGAAGCTGTCTCCACAAGATAACTGGGTTTTGGAAAGTACACTGAGAATCCACGGGATACTCCTGGACCACACTGCTCTCCTTACAGCTTTCCTTTCTCCTTTCCTTAAGTGCTTTACATTTTATGAACTCCTAAATGAGCTGATTTAAGCCACTGCACATTAATCTTGGCATGCAGACAGTTCAGGCTCCTGGTGTCCTCAAGACTTTGTTTCTTCTCAGCCCTGGAGCTGTGTTTGCCATGGGAGACAGCAAATAGAAACAGCCCTTTGTCATGAGATGCAGCAGTGATCCGAAGGGCCAGAGCCCTGGTGGGGGGGGCAGGCTGTCTTTTCCCAGCTGCTGTCCCCTCACCCATCCCTGGATGTCTGTGTGCTCCTTCTCCTCCAGCTCCAGTTCTGAAACCAGAGCTGAAGCCTAAAACTGACAGGAAAACCTTTCTGCAAGCTCTGGTGGCAGAACATCCCACTCAGCTGCCCCACACATCCTTGCTCCATTCAGTAGTCTTCGCTACAGAAACCCTCTCAAGGCTGTGAATCCAATGTCAACACAAGCCATTCTATTAATTTTTATCTTTATTAAACTGCTTAGATTTAAGTAAAGCTGCTGTGCAATTTTTCCAGTCTTCCCCCTGATGTGCTGCAGGGTTTGGGAAGGGTGCCTCATAATTTAGCTCAAGCTAGTTCCAGCCTCCAGTAGGTTTATTGCCTGTAACAATACACAGCCTGGGCTTGACTCTGCAAATTCATTGCTCCCCCTCAGAGACAAAACGCTAGCTTGAACACCTAAGTATTTTTAGTAGTGCTGTTCTCCTCCTCCAGCTAAGCCATAAAACCCAAGGGCACAGATATTCCAAGCACCTTTTCCCAGCTTCAAGTAATCTCCCATTAGCCACAGATTACAGGCTCATGGCACGCAGCAGCCACTGAGTGCCAGCGGCGTGTCCCCAAACCTTGAAGGCAGCAGGAGAGGCTTTGGACACAATCCTTGGAGCCTGCTCCCTTTCAAAAGCCACTTGTGCTCTCTCTTTTTCCACTCTGTAGAAACACCATGTGCCAAACAAAAGGGGAAACACGCCAGGCAATGGGGCACAATGCCATTCAGGGGAGCATCCAGCTCTGCCACAGCCCCCAGAAGGTTTGGACAGGTTGCCTTGTCTGGGGGAGAAAACAACCTGCTGCATCAGGGGGCCATGGGGATCAGACACCTTCACCCAGGACCAATGCCAGCAAGCTGAGAGGGAAAGCTGACAGCATAAGGCAAGGGAGTTAGCTGGCAGAAACTTGCCAGGCTTAAAAAGGGCAGTCTGGTCACTTCTGGCTGGGGAACTGAGAGCAAAGTATGCTCTAGCAGCTTAGCGGTGATTGAATTGTTCTTTTGAAGTGACAAGGAGATCAAAATAAAAGGCTATTTTGGAGGGGTTTTTAAATCCCCTTCTTAGATTACCAGAAAATCCTGGCTCAGCTCTGGTGGGAACAGGTACAAACTGTACCCAGTCTCTACCACACAGTCCCCAGCTCACAGCTCCACAACAGGAGTAGAACGGCCACACCACAATGTTGGGAGAGCTTCAAGATCAGCTTTCAGGTGGTTTTATGTTCCTTGGACAGTGTCACAGAGCATTGGGAGAATGGATCTGCATAGCAAGGACCAGTGCAGGATCTCCAGCTCCTGCCTAAGGAGAGTTAGGTGAGACACTGTGAGGGCTGGTCCTACAAAGCAGCGAGCAGGGATGCTGAAGGTCCTTGGTGCTGCCCATAGACCTCCAAAGTCAAACCAGTTGCCCTTGAGGTGGCTAAAAGGGACACAAGAGCAAGCAAGTCACACCCCAGAAGGGAATGGGGATAAAAGTTTATCTTGCTTAAACAGAGCTCGACAAAAGCAGGAGAGAAGGTCACGAGATAGGGACAGAAGTGGAAATTTGAAACAACGGGATTGTATTTGACACCAGCAGAGGGTTACAAGCAAGTCTTCCTGCAGTGATGGAGAAGACTCCAATGCTGTGTGCTGGTCTATGGGCACAAAGAGGACATTTCCCCTCAGTTAAAGCCCTGAAATTAATATGCTTGTAAGGAAGCTGGAAATTCCCTTCTCAACTCCTTATTTTCTTCCTTCTGTGAGAGGGGAAGCTTTTTTTTTAATCTGACCTTGCCTGGACATGGTCTGCATGTCATGTGATTGACCCAGGGGCACTCCATTTCCCACAGACTCTGCTTGAATATGCAATGCATTTTCCAGGTCCTGGTGACAGTGTAAAGTTCAATTGAGGATTGCTCTGTTTAGCTGTGCTGGGGGCTCATAATCCCAGTGGGTCAAAATGTTTAGAGTTAAAGAGGTTACAGGCTTTTCTGAGGGAGTATTTAAACTCCAGCTGTCAAACCATTTGCATAGAAGAAATTTGTAGACTCAGCCAGCAGTACATTAAATTGCTGTTTCCTTGTCATTAATCTAGTAGCATGCATTGTTTTCCCATAGCCATAAGAGAATAATTAATCTGTGGCAAATTTATGCCTATAAAATTATAAATAGTAGACCTAAATAAAAGGACAGTGAGGAAATTCAAGGGGACACACATTGATGAGAGCCTCATCAAGAAGGCTCTTGGCAAAGCCCTTGGAATACCTTCAGGGTCTGATCTTTTCAGAAATCCATTGAAGGGACTTGCAATCTGTTTCATATTCAGTTTAATTGTGCACAAAAAAATCACTTGCAGAATTTGCACATTAACAGGAGAATTAAAAAAAAAATAGAGCTGTATCTCAGGGTCTATAAAATGAGTCTGAAAATGAGGAAGTTTGGTGTTGCAATTTCCTGAGAACCCTCAATCTCACTCCCTGTCACTACTGTTCTGTACTTTGGTCTATAATACAGATGCAAGTCTGATTAATTATGGGCTTCACAAACTGCTTTCTTTCCATTTGCAGGAGAAAAAGCAGTGCAGGAACAAAGGTGACAGCTGCTGTGAGACTGAGATCACTTTCTCTAGCTGCTTTGAGGAAGGTGAACCTGCTGCAGGTGTTTGATATGGGAGAGGTACAAGTTAGGCTGTGGTGGGGGCAAGGCCATGTCTAGGACACGATAAGAACTTCTCAAATGCTTATCACTGCAACTCCCAAGCCAAGAGGGCTTTTCTGCTTCCCTCCTTTGTGATAAAGGTATTTCTGTTGACTGAATGTAGGTTCACTACAAAGAAACAGAGAATGAGGTTGGTCTTGGAGGGGGAGGATGGTGGGATAATCCTTAATGGAACAAGATCTTCTGTGAACAAAGGCAAGATGAGGCTCAGGTTCCTCCAGGCTCTATTCTGCTGTTACCACAGGCAAAACTCTCCTCTGCAGAACATTCCACAGCCACAAAAATACTTAATATGCTGGTCTCCCACCTCCATCCAACCCTTTCTTCCTCCTCCTGCTTCTCTCTAGGCACCTCCCATGCTGCCACCTGACTTTTCCTCACCTTTTCCCTGAGCTCCCAGTTTTTCTGGTGGGACAGAAAGGCAGGAGACAGCTACAGCTTGGCTGGATTCTGCACGTGCCTAGTGGGGTGAGCAGTAGCCATGTGCTGAGAGGAGGTTTGTTCCCTGCCACTGTCACTGCTGCCCTTCAGCAAAAGGGGATAAAACTGGGCAGTGGACAGAAAGGTCACTATGGACAGGGAACAGTCCTCTGAGACAGCTTGTAAGTCTCACTTAGAACACTCAGTGTGTGAAAAACAGCTTAAAAAAATGAAGGCAGCTTTTACTACAAGCAGATTTCTCAAGCAGATAGTTGGGAACGTTGGGGAAAAAGAGTGAGGTGGTTAGTTAATGGGTTTTCAGTTTTTGATGCTGGAAGAGGAACAACAGACAGGCTTTTGGTATGGAGGAACACAACAGTACTAACCTTGGTACTTGTTTTTTTCTTTAACAACTAAATGAATTAGATCTACTCCTAGGACCTTCACCAATCATTTAAAAGGAAAATGTTTACTAGGGTGATAAACAACCAACCCTGATGTCTCCCATCAGGTAGGACTGGTGAAAAGAGAAGAGAGAATAGAAAAATCACAGAGCCCCAGAACAGCTGAGATTGTAAAGGACCCCTGGAAGCACTCCAAAATGACTAAATATTACAGATAGAACTGAACAGAACATAAACACTTGTCTGTATCATGCTCAATACTGTTAGTTCCTAAATGCACCGTGGTGTGGGCAATTCTTTTTGCTTTGTTGTTTATTTTGGTGATGAGGCTGGTGGTCATGTGGTTATTACAGAGTGAGAAGGGTTGAAGGACACTCCTTTAACACCAAGTGCAAGGTGAGCAGCACACTGTTCACGTCTGGTATGTATTTTGCAGGGACTAGCAAACGCAAGAACACAGACAGAAGCCAGAGAAGTCTGAAACCTATTCGAGGGGAACTCCACCATCTCTTCATTATCAGCAGTTTCCAGGCTGAGCCTTTGTCTGACTCTTGTAACCCCCTTCCCACCCACACACATTCCTTTCCAGCAATGCTGCTTTATTTGGCATCTCATTATCTTCTTGTTAAATCCACTTAATTGGTGCATTTAACTCTTCGTGCTCCTTAATAGATCCTCCGATATCACTTGTTAACTGAAAAAAAAACCCCATAGCCTTAAGTATTACATTTCAAAACAGCATCTAAATTGAGACAGGTCTTGCCAGTCCCAGTGTGGAACTCTGCTGCTCCAGGAACTCCCATTCACTCCATGAGACACGAGGCAAGCTGGACCTGATGAGCTGTGAGGCTGCCCAAAACAAAGTCTGCACACAGCCAGGGTATTTCCAGAAATCCAAACTCTCCTTTTCCACAAGCTCCTTTAGGACAACAAATCTGCACCCCCATGCTATGGACTGTAAAGCTTTTAGTGCCTCTGTTGCAGACTGGCAGGGATCCTCTCTCAGCTGCTTAAAGGTGATTAGTGTAGTTCCCCATGTGTTCTGTACCTGCTCTAAATTTCCATAGCCAGATCTACCAAGAACCTAAGGAAGAAAATCTCAACTGTAAGTGATACCAGCAAAACCCCTAATGCCAATATGTCAGGATATTAAAATAAATTTAAATGTTCCTCTGGCAATTTGGTTTTATCTGGGGAACTGCTGCAAAGCTTTACACACATAAAAATGCCCCAAATTCATGGCACCATCAGCTGCATCTACATTGGCAACTTCATCAGTATGACCCACCCCAAAATCTCTGCAGCCACTGTCCGAGGCAGCACACAGCTCTGATGTGGAATGGGAGGCTCTGTCCTTCTCAGTGAGTGTTTGAATCTCTCTGTTGAAAGATTTGGGAATGGGAGAGGTTGCCCTTGAAGGGCTTTGATCCACAAGAATTGCTTTACTACTGAAAATGTGCTCGTAGACTAAGCTGGCACAGCACTCTTCACTGGGGGTGTAGCACCAGGGGTAAAGCTGGGCCTGGCACCTGCATGCCACGGCATCAGCCAAAGTGCAAAGGGCTAGAGCAGAAAAAGCAGGAGTGTGCAAGGATCTAACTCCTACACATCCTCTGCTAGGGTTTCTGCTGGTCAGAGCACAGCACTACTAACTGTGACTACAGACCTGGCCCACAGATAGTACCCAAAGTAAAGGTTTTGCTTTATTCCCAGACCCTTTTGTAATTCCTGGAGGAAGAATAAAGCCCCTCTAAATGTTTGGGAGGGAAATCAGGGGAAAAAAAAAACAGCAAAACCCCCTATAGTGCCACATGTTCTTAATCTACGTTTTTTTTTTTCTGTAACTAGTGCCACACTTTTGGGAGCAGGGCACTGAGCAGGAGTCTCCAGAAGGCTTTGGCAGAGAAGAGGCTCCTTTCCCTGCTGAGGCCAGGGAGGCCCTGCATCTGTTGGTGGAAACAGCATGTTTCTGACATGGCAACAACACGGGTTAAATTCCAGGCATGAACCAGGCAAGTCGTAGTTTTAACATGTTAACATGCTCTACCAGGGGAAAAGCTGAAGTATTTTTAGCATGGTTGGAGTGTTTGTCTCTGCACTGTCCTGGCCTTTTTTGGAATTGTTAACTCTGGTCTGGAAACAAATACAATAGCCTTTGCAATAGTGAAATACCACTTATTTTCTTTTATTGTTTGCCACAAAGAAGACTACGAGTTGTACTTCACAGAGATTAAAGGAGAAACATACATCAATTACTTTCAGCACAGCTCACTGCTTTTACAATGCCAGCAAGTTCACTTGCTGCTTCCCTATTTCTGCCCATGCCCCCCAGCCTCTCCTACTTACATGCTTAGCTCTGACAGAATCTCAGTGGAGAAACATTTTTCTTCATGATGAAATTCCATCCCAAGTTGTTGCTTGAAGGTATTGCCCCTTGCTCTCCTGTTTGGCCGGGGTGAGTGCAGTAAGAGGGGTCAACAAAACACACATGGCCCTCTGGTCCTGCCCCTCACACAGCTACTCAGACCAATCTCCAGGACATGCCAGGGAGAAGCATCTGTTGACAGATTATTTCCTTTTGTCTTGTTAAAAACCCATCATGCTCTGCTGGGGCAGAGCCCAGCAAGTGAGTTAGGGATAAAGGAGGAGATGAAGTTTAAGCACAAATGTAACGACAAGAACCGACACAAGGCAAGTCTGAGGACTGAAAGGGAAACCACATGGAGTAAAGGAGGGACTCTCCCCCTCTCCTATTTTCTTATCCCATTTCAAATAATATTCCCTTCCTCCTCCCCTCTGCCTGGTGCTAGCATAAGCATGCAACACAGCTGTAAGGAGCTGCCATCTGACAGTCCCACGCTGCACACGGCTGCCATCAGCATGCCCAGGGACCAGCTACACCCAGGCCACACATGCAAGCTACCCAGGGAAACAAGATTCTTGGAAGGATTAATGGTGAGAGAGGCTCGTGTGGCTGCAAGTAGGAGACCGTGGTTGATCATCTGCTCCCACTTGATGGGAGAGGAGAACAAGCCTTTTTTTTTTTTTTTTTTTGTCCCAATTCTTCTCTTCCTCCTCTTCAGAGATTGCCATTACCAGTTTGGAATTATCTCCAATTACTTCTTGTTGCTTCTGGAGTGGGAGAGAAGACAGGGCAAGGGGGTTGTGCTTGGCAACTCAGATTCATCTCTCAGGCAGCAGGACAAAGAAGATGGCCTTGAGGAAGTGACCAAAACTGCAAACAGCAGCCACAAGCCAGTGGGAGCGAAGGTTGGGGTCAGTATTCACCACACATTTTGTGATGTCTGCCTAATGAGGAAGGAAGAGAGATTGTCAGAGAGAGATGCCCAGGTCGGCCACTCCTGCAGGCTGCCCCAGCCCCACAACATCGCACCACCGCTGCTGCAGCACCAGGTGCTGGCTCTGACACTTCCACACACTGAAAGTTATTAAATCAGGCTCAAGAGCCCTGCAAAATACACTTTCCTAATCCCCCACCAATGAGGCAAAGTGTCCCCCTCTTTAGCCACCCCTGGGGAAAGAAATGCTACAGGAAGATTATCCAGCACTTTCCATTTTGGATAGCTAAACACAACTTTCTTTCCCTGTTCAAAAGGTCTAGGAAGCCTTAGCAGTATCAGCGTTCCCATCCTTTTCTGTAAAGCCAGATGCTTCCCAGAGGTTGTCCTGTTTAATATCAGCTCAAGTTGCTTGTACATTTTCTCTTGCCTTAATGCTTTCTTTGGAAGACATTCAAGCAAGCCATCCCCCAATTTAAATCTAAAGCAATGCAAGCCTTGTAGCTTTGTTTGTGGAAATATATATGCCAGCAGAGATGCCTCCCAGATGTGTGGGCCAGATTTAAAGATTGCTTGGGCAGCCAGTTTCAAGTATTAACAAGAAGACAAGCTGGCCTGCAATGATTAAAAAAAATCAATAAACAAAAAAACTCCCCATCAAATTGACAGAAATAGGCTCTCACCTGGCATGGGAAGCAGAAAATGGAAAATATCAAGAAGGTGAAGTGAACAGGACAGACGTAGAGAGAAAAATGCATTTTCTGGTGCAGGAATCAAAATTAAAAGCTTTGCCCATGATATAACTGAGTTCTGGTAAACTCCAGCCTAGCACAAGATGTGGACTGTGGTTGTGTAATGGGAGTGCACTGTTAGCACATCAACCCCGCATGGTTTTCAGAAGCAGCTTTTGGGTGGCAAATGGGAACAATAATCACATCACAAGGATGGCAAATGTTCACAGCCCCAAACGTTTTTTCTTTACAAGCTGATCTCAGCAGTCTTCCAAATTTACCTTCTGGCATAAGTCTCTGATTGACTGAGCACAGACAAGTGAGACTCTCAACTCTGAGGTGTTCCTCCCCAAAACAGGATAAGAGAGATGATGAATGCTCCAATAATCTTCTCTATTCCTTCTGCTTGTGCTCAAGACACGCATGAGCCTTGCCTGACCAACCTTGGTCATCATTAGGAGAAAGGAAAAGGAGGCTGAAGGGACCAATCCCAGAGTCTGGTTAGTGAGCACAGCCACACTAACCTATCCCATCATCACCTACAGACCAAAGCTTTCACACATTCCAGCAGTTCCTTGTCCACCATGTCTGGAAGGCTGGCACAGTGCACCTCACCACATTGCTGATCTCCTGGGAGCATCAGGAGAAGCTGAGCCCATGAATAACTGACTAGCAGAGACTGCAGAAGGAAGGAATACAGAGCATGCAGTGATGGGAAGGAACAGGATGACAGGAGAGAGCTGAATCAGCACCAAGGTGTGAAAATACTGCTGCCTATAGCTAAAAAACACCAGCAGAGCCAAGATAGTTACCAGAAAATGCTGCAATGTGGTACAAGTGGTTACAGGTACTTGATCTGTATTGTGGAGGAAAGTAAGGTGGGTGTCCCTGAATACTTCCAGCGATGGCTTAGCACACTCACCCTATTTACATTTGAAAATAGTCTGAACTGATTCAACCTGTCAGATCCTAGCAACTTGCACGGGGGTCATGTTTAAAACACAGCTGTGTCAAACTGTCCCTTTAGCTGAGAGGAGTCATGGCATGCTGAACACAAGTTAGGGTACCTGATCCTTGAGAAACATAAGCTCTAATGGGCTTTAGTGCCTCATGTGAGCCTGTACAAGGCCCATACACACTGAGTTCATTACAGAGGGCCAACTGCTAGATGAGAAAAGGTGGACTCCTTAAAGCCCTGCTATATTCTCCCAAAGGCAATGACCTCACTGCTCTAACTAAAAGGAGCTGCACTCAGAAGCCCTTACAAATTTGTATCGGGCTTGCTTAGATAAGCAAAATTGCTCAGCTGTTTAACAATTGCCTTAGCTGTTGTTATCCAAATCAAGCCTACCTGATAAGGCAGTGGAATTGAAAACTTCAAAGCTACTTAGGGCTTTTTGCCTTGTCAGGAACTGATAAACTGTTGCAATGGAGTTTGATGTTCTATGTTAATTATTCAAACAAATTCAAGTCACATACACTGCTTCGTTGCAAATGCTGCTAAAAAAAAAATTTAAATTTTCCTATTCTACTGTAAAGCCACTACTGAGGCTGCAAACTCCTCCTGGGGAGAAATGGTGTCTCAAAGGTTCTTTCTTGCTGTTCCTGTGACGTTTGCCTTGGGTTCTGTGGTCTTCTCCACCCTGTGGATGCAGCATGGGAACCTGCTGCTGAAAGGAGAGTTTCAAATGCCTTTCCAAAGTCTCCATGGTGTCCTTCTTTCTTTCTCCATGTGTTCTGGACCAGCTCAGGGCATGGGGGTGACTCTTGGCAGCCTCAGCCTAGGATGATGAGTAAGAAGTAGGGGCCATGTGAACAAGGATGGCGTGCCAGGACAAACCAACACAAGCTAGGCCTGGCACTGGGTGAGAGGGTTCCACCAAAGAGTTGTTTGGTCTGGCCTGTGAGTGAACAAGGCTGGGAAATTCCTTGCTGCAGTGCCTAGATAAAGAGGAAGAACATTCAGGGAGGCACAGTACAAGCTGGGATTAGCAGCCTTTCTCCATGCTGAAGGGGTTGTTTCAGGAGGGAAGCATTTCCTTTTCACAGCCCAGGGTTGCTGATACGGGTGTTGGAAATGGGCTGTATCAGAACAACGCAGCAGCCTTCACAGTCTTGTGCTTCATGGGGGGCAGAGAAGTTGGCTTCCCTTCCTTAGGGCCAGATCCCAAGAGCAATCAGCATGGATTCAGCAACTCCAATAGGAATGTGTTGCCCATCTAAAGAGGGATGGCTGGCAGAAGTTTCCAGTGGTGGACTTATCTCCTCAGCTGCACAGAACCTGTGCTAGTCTGGAGTTTTGCAGCTTGTTTGCTACGCAACAAGTTTTCCAAAAATATCCTTTTGGAACTATCCAAACATTCTGTTTTGAACCCTAATGAAGCAATCCAAAAATTAAAACAAG
>WAAE01020312.1:18254-128322 GCA_013400495.1 Nicator chloris | reverse complement strand
TTGTGCTGATATGTTTGTAACTATACAACATATCTTTGTCTTTCTTCCCTTTTGCAAAATGAAAGTACCTTTTTCATGTTTTCTTTCTTCTGATTACCAGCTGAATGAAATGAAAGATCAGCTTTCATTTTTTTCCCCAAAATAATAGTAAGTCTTAAAAAAAAAAATCAAGTACAAGTCTACAAGAAGGTTACAAAAGAAAAAGGATAGTATCTATCCCTATCTTTGGTGTTCTAAAACAGGGAGTTCACTAAGTAGGGAGTGGGTTGCTGGAAGTGTTGCAAGGCGTAAGTGTTACACACCCAGCCTTTCCTACTTCAATGCCCATTATAATGACTATGTTACAAGTTTCTTGTTTATATGCAGTGCAGTGAATGACATAAACCTGATTTGGAGCTCTTCTTGACCCATTCACCCTTACTTAGCAGCTCAAACAAACTATTAGTAGGTTAGGAAAAAAGAAAACAGTAATTAAAAGTTGCATCATTAATCTGTGTCCCCTTTGTGTTACAGCAGTTTTTCACTAGACCTGGGACTTTGAAGGGATTACAAAAAAGATAATTAGTCAAATCCTTTTTAAGGTTATGTGATATTTTTTTTTCCCCCAGGCAAAAGTGGAAAGACTGTGGCAATAGAAAGTAAGTGGTCAAGGCAGTGTCTTCTCCCTTCAAAAGACCCAACTGCTGATGAGGTAGAAATTGCATGGTGTGATCTCCTAGTCTTCTTCTGCAGACTCTTGTGAGGACGTTTCTTCAGTCTCTTCCTAGAACACACAAATAGGAATAATAAATACTGTGGTGACCACGCATCTTAGGCTCTCAGTTCAGTTGTCCCTCACACAGCTGACAATTACCTCTTGAGCTAATAAAATGCCCTTTACTGTGACATGTCAAGGAGCCACCTTGGGGAGGAAGGAAAGGTACCCTGCTCTCAGATCCCTCCACCTTGCCTTGCCAGGTTTTTTTGCTACTCCAGGAGATACCAAGAAAAAGGATTCTGTGCCATGCTTTGTCTCAGGCCTGTTATGGCCAGCAGACATGGGCAGCTAGAAAATGGAAAGCATTTTGAGTACATATCCAATCCTAAGCAGTTGCTCTGGGAAGCCTTCCCCTCCTCAATGGCCCTAGTGCTGCTTCATGTTTGCCTTCAGCAAGCCTGACCAAACGTGATATTCTTATTCTGATTTTTAAAACAAATGTTTATTTGTTTATTTGTCCCTTTCAGGACATGGGTGGTGAACTGGGGGCAACTAACATTTCTAATAAAAGGGGCTGTCAATGAAAAGCTGCTTTTTATCAAACACTGAACTAAGACAGCATGTGAAAAAGATCTAGGACGAAAAGGAATTCACCCCCTCAGCCAACTGAGACCTTTGAAGAATGACCAGCTTAAAACAGCTTATAACAGTCTTCATACTTTAATAGATTTGATTTTCCACATGGCTTCATTTTGTCTGGGTGGCTAGCTGACACAATTTATAACTCTCTTCCTTTCCTGGGCCACTACAGTACACCATTCAGCAAAGCTTGCCTCAAAGCTTGCCTGCCTTATACGACCAAACTTCCATTCATTAGTGTTTGAAACACCTCAGCTGTGAAGGGCTTCTAAATGCTACCATGTGTGACACTGCTGCAGGGGAGCGGCATCAAGAAAAAACACAGTGCTTTAGGCCACTGCTTACTGCAATCTCCTTTCTAAAGGTTTCAACTTCCCCCTGCACCTCCCTGCAAGAAAAGGCTGAAAAAAAGCTGTAAATCCAGGGAATAAACATAACTATAAATGAACAGATGACAGCTTAAAAATATAACCATAGCAGCATCAAGCCATGAGATTTCACACTGGTTTTGTTTAGTCTGCTTTGGGTTATGTGGGAAAAGTGAAAAGCATGAAGAAAATGCTCCCCCCCTCTTCCTTCATGCCCCTAGCCCTGCTAAAGCATGGGCCTCAGATATTTAGGCCAGTAGGTTTATACCTCTTGACAAGGAAACAGGCCATGACCCTGGGGTACTCTCTTGAGCACCAGGCACAAAGAAAGATGTAGCATGATCAAAGCCATGGATAGAGGAGAGAGTGCAAAATCAAGTGTCAACTGTCCTCTGACCTTGAATTTTCAATTCTTAAATTCCAGATGACACTGATCTATCATAGAGATGAACAATTTTTTCTCTCACAGCAACTACTGTCCCCTTGCAGCTGGGTTATATTCACAGCACTGCAGCAAAAATAATTCTCAACTCATTAAGTGATCAAGCAAATTTTACTGTGGTGGTGGCTCTGGGGAAACTGAACTCACACTCCTTGAATCCCATTAATGCATAATGCATTTTTCCTGCTTATCTTATGTGCAGAACAGGACAGTTACAACATTTCAGTCAAGAAGAAAAATGGTATTTTTAGGCCCCTACCGGAGGGCTGATTTGGGTTGCATGTGGAGAGACACAGCAAAATATGTTGTTTTGAGTCTTTGTAATTCAGAACTCATAATGATTGTGGCAAACCCGTTTTGCCTCCAAGCCAAGTATTTCAGTTAAAAAATTACAACTGTGGGTTCTGTGCTTTTAACATAATACAGGTAGATGTATTTTGGTATTTGATGATGATCATGTTTAATTTCTTACAGCACTGTAGTCAGCCCTGAGCCTCTGATTATCATTTCCTGGAAGACAGCAGCACACATGTGGGTGTGGAGAGGCAGCTGTCTCTGTTTTATGCTTGGCTTGTCAGGAAACTACAGAAATCTGATTTTCCATGAAGGTAGACTTCCGATCACAGAGTAAAGAAGGATGGGGGAGAGGCAAAGTATGTGAAAGGACATACTTCAAAGCTCAGCCAGAGTGGCCACAAGAGAGCTCTTTTTAGTTAAAAAGCTGTCCACTTTAGTGATTTTTACTGTGAATCTTGCAGATTTTTTTTTTCCTAGTAACCCTTGCTATAGTGACCAAGAAAATTAATGAGAAGGTTTTCCTACATACATTTATATATGTTCATGTAATGAAGGAAATTTCTCTTACCTGCACATGTATCTGCAAATATGTGTACCTGTAGTACAGGGAAGGATGAGAAACTAAAAATCAAGCTAATCCCTCCAAATATGTAAATAATAAACTAATTACTAAAAAATATTTGAGACTGATAGACTTCAAATTCACATCAGTGTTAGGAAATACTTTTTTCATGAACAAAAGCTTTTCAAAGGAATGAGATTGTTTATTCCTTGCAAAAGCCTAAGGTAGTTCAGTTGTAGATGAGTGGTTTTAAGCCAACCTGTCATGTAAGTTTCTTGTCAAGACACTGATGGAGACATGCATGATTACTGCTCTGAAGTGCCTACAATTCAAACAAAGGGATACTACAAATCAGACATATATGCAGGGAAGGACCCAAAGGAAGAAGTGAGTAGAGGTTCTGAAAGACAAAATACAGATGTATAATGCAGGAACAGAGAGGGATTTTTTTACACTTGTGAAAAATTGGTTGCAAATATCAGAAGGTTATGCAGCTGGGACCCTCAACTCAACCTCTGTCTCTACAGCACCACTCCCCCCACACACACTTTGCAAAATATGGAGGGTAGGGCAGGCATTTTGAAAATTGTGTAACCTTTAGAAGTTGAAAACCAGCTCTGTGCTGAGTCATTTCAGCCAGAGATTCACTAAAGTGCACTGTTTGGCACTGTCAGGGCACTGGATATGTCAGGGAAAGGATGCCTACCAGTAGTAAGCACTCTCCAGGCACTTGCAAGTCCTCACAGACCTGCCAAGGTCACTGGCATAGCCATGTGTCATAGTCCCTGAGTCAAAAGTTGAAGGCGGAACTGGGGCTGGAATTAAATACTTTGTAAGTCCAGATGTGCTTCCCATAAAGTTGAAGAGAAGGGAACAAATCAAGAAGGAAAGCATGGTCATTAGAGCAGACATTAGAAATCCAAGTCACTCAGAGTGTGATAGCCATGCAGAGCATAAACTCAGCAACACCACCACGGGATGCACTCAGTCAAGAAGCAAAAGTTTTGGGTTTCCCAGAAGCTTTAATTGAGGTTGTTCTCACTTCTTAGGTGCATTCATTTTAGTTGTGGAGGCAGAATGGTGCCATGTGTTAATTGAACATAAATGTGCATCGACCCAATTTTGTTTTGAATGACTACTTCCCAGGTTGTTTTCTGCTGCAGCAAACTAGTGAGAGGTTGGGCCAGCAGATTGCAAAGAGAAATCTGAGAAAGTTTCAAACTGGGCTGGATCTGGCTAGCAAGGAAGCCACAGCCATGAAGAGTTCAGGGAGAATAGGACAAATACTTGAAGAACAGGGTGAGTACTCATATGCATAGCTCAGGCTTTACTCCTGCTGCTAAGACAATATCCCAGGGGACTCCCCATGCATCCATGTGTACATCACCATACATGTATCCTCAGGGGCTGATTGGCACAGGGACCTGCTGCAGAGACAGTTCTGCTTGGTACATACTGTCCTTGGTCATCCACAGGTCCCACGTATGGGTATGTTTATCCTGAGCTGCTACAGGACATAGCATGATATTGTATGACAAAGGCAGCATACTGAGCCATTTCCCCCTTAGCTGCTGTAATTGCCCTGTCAGGCGGGGACTGATAGGGAGGTGGTGTCTCTCCCAAAACAGAGCTGCAAGGTGGCTTTCTCCAAAGCTCCTAAAGGAGCCTTTTCTTGATGGAGCATCACTGGCAAGGGGCTGGCAGACGTGGACATTAGCCTGGACCCTCATCTCTCACTGAGGTTGGCCTCCAGCAGGAGAGAAAGGACAAATACTTTGCAATGACTCACAGCAGGTATCTGCCCTGAAAAGGGGTACTCTGCAGGGGATTGGTATCACTGTTTTTAGCCCTGATTTAACACTGGTGAAAGTAACGAAAAAGGAGAATGAGGCAGGACAGCAAGTTTCAGTTAGAAGTGCTATCTGCAGCCAGTATGTTTACCTGGGCTAGCCAACATAGAATTTTAAAATATTACAACCTTGGTGGGATCTGGTTGCCTGAAGATAGCACCTGAGGCTGTTTTAGATGCCCTGGATATCTCATCTGGTAAGATAAGCCAGAAAGTGGCTGGTCTCCTGTGTCATGCCCTCCTTCTCTATGTGGATGCCTGTGATCCCCTGGGACATTCGATGGGCACAGAATGACTGTGTCAAGATGTGTGGACCCATGAACCCTCTCCAGAACTATGAAGTTGAATCTCTGCTTTGGAAGTCTTGCCTCTGTGGTAAAACAAACTGGTGCCAGACTCTTTTCACTGCTGCCCAGCAACAGGATGAGGAGCAATGGCCAAAAACTATACCACAATAAGTTTCACCTCAACATGAGGAAGAACTTTGTTATGCTGAGGGTGGTAGCGCACTGGAAAAGGCTGCTCAGGGAGGTCATGGGGTCTCCCTCTCTAGAGACTTTGAAATCCCACCTGGACACGTTCCTGTGTCACCTGGTTTAGGTTACCCTGCCTTGGCAGGGAGGTGGGACTGGATGATCTGCAGATCTCCTCTACAACCCAGATGATTCTGTGATTTTGTGATTCATTGCTAAACCTCAGAGGTGGTACCATTCAGAATGAAGCTATGCCACGAACGATTGTACTTAAACATCAGCGTCTTTTCAGATCGAAGTCATCCCCTGATCCTAAGAGACTTCTTTCCCATGACATTCTGTGCAGGTGAAATGTAACTCTACCTACTGCCCAAGACCTCCATTTGGTGATCCACATTTGGTTGGTGCAGGCTATTTTTTCTGGAATTACAGGCAGCCAGTAGCATCCTAGTGGCCTGAAGAACAGACATACTTAGTTGGTTGTATGTCCTCTGCATTCTTTTTTGGTGGACACCCACAAACTGATAACAGCAAAACCTGATGATGAAACAATTGTTGGTGTTTGATAGGAACATTCCCCCACCTGCAGAAAGGTAACTGTGGCATTTTTGTAAAAATGTTTGTTCTGTTCTAATACCCTGGGCAACACTTCAAGGTTAAATGTCTTGGCCCCATGAAATTCACCGGCAATTCAGTTTTTTCACTTTCTGCTCATGAATTTCTGACCTGCAGATTAAAAAAACCTAAAACCCATTTTGTGAAATGAACTGCAAGATCACAGCAATGCTGCATATGGAGCCTCTGAATTCACTAGAGCTTTTATTTCATAATGAAGTATTAGCTATTAGCACAGATTTTGCTGGCTGCTTTCTAAGCCCAAGAGGGTATGCTTGAATAGATATGTCAAAAAGAACTGCTGACAAGAGCAACTTGCAAACTGTGAACCATTGTCTGCTGTTAACGTGTCTGAAATCCCCTGGCATGCAAGCTAATATTTTCAGAGGAGTCCCTGAAATACAGGGATAAGAATAGATGGCTTCTAGAGCAGACACCAGGGCCCAGACTCAGCCCAGCTGAGACAGTACCATCCTGACTGCTCCACAGCCAAAGCACCAAACAGCTTTAGAAATTCTTACAGCACTAACAGACACTCTGAGTAGGTTTCCTCTGCATGAAGCTTAGGGTGGGATCCGCTGCTTTGAGCTCTGCACTGTCTGCAAAGCACACTAGCAACCTGCTAGTGACAGGTGTCACTCAGCAGTAAGGCAAAGTTAACTGCAGAGGCTGGATTCAGAATTTATTAGGGCAGAAGAGGTCACCATGACTATATACCGAAAAGGGCATACAACCCTTCTTACTGCTGGATTAAAAAATGATTTTAAGGAATTATTTCAGTACAGAAACTCTGTATCTAAACATATATAAATCAACCAGACCACAAGCAAGCAATTGCTGTGCACTGCAACGACTAGCATGCTAGAAGGAGCACAAATCCTTTAGCTTGGTACTTAACAGGACAGTTAAAAACTTTAGCTACAGAGCAGTTCTGAGACCCCCTGCCTTCTCCTACCACTATTTCTGCAATCATAGACTGTGTCATGGGACAGCCCTGGGAGCAGTGAGCAGGCAGGTCCCCCCCAAGTAAGTAAAAGTTTCAGTACTTAAATGACATTAAATATAAACAAAGAGACAAATAGAGAGATGCAGCAGACAGGGCAGTTTAGGGTTGAGATGTAGGGACTGGAAATTAACGTTCTTGGTTTAAATGTGTAAGTTCCTATTGACCTAGCCTCTAATAGCCCACTTTGTTATGTAAAGATGTTGGCCTTCAAAAGACCACAGATTTGGCCATAGCATGATGGCATAGCAATATTTAGACACCAGCAAGCAGCCTTGCTGAGCTGCTGCTTAACTTTCCCAATGCCCAAGTGCATGCTGGTGAGCATGTGCAGAGCTGCCCAAAGCTCTTGGGAGCAGTCTAAGGGCTATAAAGTATCCTAAAGATAAATGTGACTTAGTGATGTTCTCAAAGATTTCACACTCGGAAAGGCAATGTATAACAAACAGCAAAAATAAGGCCTTCTAATATAAAAAATATTGTGCACATGTATGCAATAGCACCAGACTGGAAATTCACGCATAGACTTCTTTTGAAATCCCCATGCTCTCTGATTTGAAGCATATATTTCAAGATGGGTTTTCTGCCTTCTAGGAAGAAGGCTTCCCCCTAAACTTTTGTGTATGGAAGATGCATCTTTCTTCTGTTAAAGCCACTCCACTTTTATATAAATAATCAATTATTCTGTGAAAGACAGAAGGGGAGTAGAGAAAATAAAGCAAAAAAACTGATGCTGTCCTTCAGGTCACCAGCCTGTGGTTTTTTAGCTGCATAATTAGTAAGCAAATTAAGTGTGTCCTCTCGTTTTACTGCTGGAATAGCACTGCTTGACTAGCAAAAAGGCTGCTCATGGGGATTACTGGATAATACACATCTCCAGCTGCTGGAGGAAGTGAACTAGCTGAGGCAGCCAGAGTGGAGTTGATGGAGCTGTGCTGGGACTCAGCTGGTAGAGGTCAAAGAGAGTTAACCATCCTTACACACACAGAAACCACTTGTACAGATCCCCTTTTTTTGCTGGAGGAAGTGTCTTGTCAGGCTTGGCCAAGTTTTGGTCCTTAAGCAACAGGTTCAGCTGGACGGGAACAAGACATTGCCTAGGAGGATTCCCACAGGACAGGACAGGACAGGACATTCCTCTTTAAATTAGAACAGCTTACTTAAAATATAGATTCAAGTCTATTCTTCCTGTTAGATTAAGGGGGAATCAAAAACATTTCTCTTATCACTTAGCTTATCTCCCACTAGGAGAACTGTTTGATGTAATGGAGTGATAATGAATCTCTCTGGTTACTTTGAGAGAAAGGGCTTATCTGACACAGGAGTTTTAAATCCAGGAGGGCTCACGCTGAGAACTTCCAGAAACAGGAATTAGGCTGACTGACATTTAGTTAACTTAAATGTACTTGCCTTAGGTTCTGCCTCTCAATTTCTCTTACAGATGATCTTGAATGAACCTCAGCTTTAGGTGCCGAAGTTTGCTATGGATTTTTAAGCAACACTGAAATTGACTCAGCAATGAGGTTCCTGCAAGGCAGCAAGTCATTCAGTGCCAAAGCCTGTGTGGCTGAAGCCTTTTGAAATTGAGACTCAGCTGTCTAAGTTACGTCAGGCCAGATTTCTTAAACGTGTTTTGGCATCTGAGTACAGCAAGTGCCTTTTTGACCTAAGCAGGTCAAAAGACTCAGAAAAAAACTGTTCCCCATGTGATTAAAAGAAGACTGAAAATCTTCAGCTATCTCAGTGCTGGTCAGAAGAATTTTGCAGGAAACACCATTTAAAGTCTGCAAAGCACAGATGTAAAGTAAAAATGGTGCTTGAAGCAATTGCAGGTGCTATGCAACACTGACAGAGATGTATTTTGTCTTGGAGAGCTTCAACGCTACAATATGTAATCATTTCTGGTGGGAAGGAAATAAAATATTAAGAAAAAGAAGGCAGCGGTGCTGTTAGAAACATGTACAACTGAGCTGGACTGACCCCAATTTTGAGAAGCTGCTCTTACAAACCTCTTGTGAATGCTGTAAACTGGAGGAGTGGTAAACTGCTCTGCATTCACAGCCAAATTCCAGGCTGGAGCATAAGGCAAGCAGAGGCTCTAATAATAGTCTCTAATCACTAATATTTGCATCCACAAATAGATGAAAGAGCAAAAGAAGGTGGATGCCAACCTTAAAAATCCTTAGACTTGCCTAGTTCACTCAAATAGTGGGGGTGACTCTGTTAGCTCTGCTTTCTTGTGGCACTGGAGATGGAAAAGCCCAAAAGGATACTGGAGCCCACACAGATAAACGTGAGTGAATCTGCCTTCCCCTTGAGCCCTTGAGGTACTTGAAACAGCACCAGTTTCTCTGCATATTTTATGCTGAGTGGCAGAGAAAGGACTACAGCAATGTTCTCCCAGAATGCAGTAGGGGAAACACCACAGAGGCTTTGAAATGGAGGTCAAACCCACATGATCTACCTTTTGCTCCTCCCCCCCCCCCCCAATTTAAAACATGAGAAGGAAAATAAAGTAAGGCCTGTTATATTTCTGTTCTCCTTTTTTTCTCCCCCTAAAAACAACCCCTTGCTGCAGACAGGAAGCAACTGCCAAAAGTTGTTCACCTTCAATCCTTTATCACTTAAAAAAGCATTGCAGCTCTGACCATGAAGCCGCTGGCAAGAGTAGTTTGGGAAGAACTATCTACAATGATAAATAATAAAATAAAGCATCTTCCCTTTTGAATCCCAGCTGAGAGATTTTGCCAAGTGATCAAACTTGTCTGAACCTCGGAGCAGCAGCTTTGAAGTAATAAGAAAGAGATTGAAAACTTGCAACCAAGAGCTCCACACACCTCATTAGGGCCCAGCCATGTGGGAAGGCCAAGCAGCAGCTGCTGGGCCCAGCCCCATGTACCCGCTGGAAAGGGGCTGTGGGAAGAGGAGATAAATGCACCTTTACAGTGGAAGAGAACCGGTGACATTTTTAGGAGCGCCAGCCCCGAGGCTGAGCGTCCCTTGCCATGCTGCCGGCTGCAGTGCAGCCTCAGCAGGGCAGGGCACGTGGGCTCTGCCGCCACTATCCTTGTTCTCTGCAGTCTCCCCTGGATTTTCTCATCCCTTGTTTTACTTGTTTTTGAAGGAGTGAGTTTAACATACAGGGATCTACCTTACCCTGGCCATTCTCAGAAAAGCACTCCAAAATGAGAAACATATTTCTTAAAGATAGTGAGCCAGGCTCCCTGAGCTGGTTCAGCATAGTTCATATGAGACTTTCTAGTGTAATTCAGAAAATTATTTTTAACAAAAAAACCCAGAAAACCCCAACCAAATCAAAAGAAAAACAATAAAGCTTAACAGACTTGTAAAATGCTTTTAAAAATGTCTGAAGATTTTGATCATGGATTTTGCCACACAGACACTGGCAAGGCTGCATGCTTCCAGCAATGCAGAGCATTTAACTTCGAGAGCAGAAGTCCTGGGTTTAATTTTCAGTTTCAGACTAAACAGCAGGTCTGCAGTGAAAGGAAGGCGACAGCTCCTGAGCACAATGGGGCAATGGAAGTGCTTATCTCACAAACTTTACTGATTGTGTAACCATGGAAATCCTCTTTGCGCAGACAAAAAAGCAAAATCAGAGAGGTCCATGTTGGTTTTAATAAACTCCCCCCACCCCTTCCCTTTTTTACTGCAAGAATTCAGCTGTTATTTTATTATGTAATGCTGCAGGCTAAAAATATATCCCAAATTTAAACCACCTTGCCAACAAATCTACAAATACCAGGTAATCCAAAAAGGGTAGTTATGGTTTAATGACATACTCTTCTTGTCATCAGAATATGTTCAACTCCTAAAGGATTTAGAGTGATACATTGAAAGGTTTTTTCAACTTCTTAAATATTTCACATAATCTGGTGGAAAGTGTGAGAAAGTTTGGTCCTCCTCAGCATAGAGCAATGACCCAACCTTTCTAGATCCATCTGCGCAGCGATCCACAGGACAAAGCTCTTTATTTGTCAAATCAAGATAACCTGATTCAAAGTGAGTGAGGGTCTCCAATTTAATAGATAATGATGATTTCCTTTTGATTTTAGAATCTTTCATAGGAATTTCTTTTCCAATTGAATATGCATACATTCTATAATCAAATCAGAGAAGGTATCCTGGTGGAAATGTGTGTTCAAAACATGTTTATTTTACAACTGAGATAGATTTATAGCAATTTATACCTCAATGGTAATCTATTCTCCTCTTTCTAAACATAAAAAACCCTAATATAAATTACAGTTAATGCCTCACTATATAACACAGTTCTCAGGAGGCTATTGAAGCAATGTGTGAGACCCCTAACTTACTGTAACTGTGTCTTTGCTCTTCTGATTTCAGTTTTCAGAATTTGCTTCAAAATAAGCCTGAGACTCAGTGAAGGAGAGGGGGTGGGAGCCATTCACTACCCTGAATCTGATATCTCCTGGGTCCTAGAGCTCGCATGTTCCTTCCTTCCAGACTCAAGTCTGGTTTCAATGGAGCTCTCATTTTTCTTCCCACTAATCCTGCCATGAGATCAACCATTGGTAACTCTGTGAGAAATAAAAACCAGGATGTGGGAAATCTGAGATCTGAATTCAAGCAGAATGTGGGTGATTAATTTTTTTATTTCTCTCCTTCTTTTTTCCCATGGTTGTTCTGTGGCAAATAACTCTTCAAACCTGAGATCAGAGATCGGCCCTGAATAATGTGACTACAATGACAGAGCAGAGACAAAGCAAGAACTACACTGGCAATATTATATCCCTCTCTAATATAAACATTAGTAATTTCTAAAGAGATATTTCAGCCAATGTTTTCTGAAAACTTTCTGGGTTTTCCAGAAATGTTTTACAGTGGGATCAGCAGCAGAACTTCATCATAATGATGCTCACCATCTGCTGGAGCAGACTGCATAAAAAATTTAACATTTCTTGCGTTGGCATCCCAATGAAAAAGGATCCATGAGACAGTTTGCTATGATAATGTGAATGCTACAATGCCCAACAGTCAGACAGCGGTTTTTAGGGTCTTTTTCCTTCCTCAGTGTGAGAAAAGCACATTTATTCATTTATTTAGGTCCCATAAGGATGAACCCAAGATGCTTACAAACACTAGGCTGTGCAAAGATTTAAATCCTTCATGCACTGTTTGGCAAAGTGTTGATGTCTGAAAACCACCCACTTCTGTAGCCTTCAGGACCATAATTCTCACTATATGGTTGTTGGGGGGTTACATTTGTTTCTTTTTTACTCATAGAATTTTTTCCCATAAGTTGCTAGGAGACGAACTAGTGGGTACTTATGGCTGCTTGACCAAAACAAAGAGGTAGCCAAAAGTTGGGAGGGGGAAAATAACGTGAGTTTTGGAGGCAGGAAAACCACGGGGCTAGGGGAGGAGGTAGGCTGGCTCTTGCTCTCGGCATCGGAAGGAGGATGGCCAGGCTGTTTGCTTGCTGCAAGAGGAGTTCATTGTCATCACCAATTCCGGCCCTGGGAAGCCTGCCATCATCTGCTCGTGTGCCCAGGAGCTCTGAGCTCACCTCCTCCCGTCCTGCTGGAGCCGGGCCGGCCCTGTCCCACTGCCGTCGCTTCTTCAGCACTGCTCCTTTTTGCTACAGTGGCCCCGCACCCCCCGGCCCTGCCAGGACATCCTGCCCTTGCCTGCCAGGGACATCCTGCTATTCCAGCTACCACCACAGAGCTTCTGATACATCTCATCCACCAGTCTGGGATTTTCCACCATTCCAGCTTAGTGCTCTCAGAGTCCTGCAGAGGCACCAAGATCAGACTGCCCCGGGCTTTGTGAAGCAAAGCCCCTCGTGGTTCCTGGTTCTGTTTTGTTGTTAATGCTGTAGTTGTTGTTGTTGGTTTTGCTCTGTCATACACACTAGTAAAGAACTGTTATTCCTATCTCCATATCTTTGCCTGAAAGCCCCCTTAATTTTCAAAATTAGGATAATTTGGAGGGAGGGAGTTTGAATTCTCCATTCCAAGGGAGGCTCTATCCTCCATAGCAGACACCTGTCTTTTCCAAACCAAGACAATGGTCTACCATGAAGTTGTGATACTTCTATACTTCTTATTGTCTACTGTCACAGCAGTCCCATGCCTACAATATCCAATGAGCAATCAGTGACCATGAGCTCTGAATGGGGCCCCCAACTGCACCCTGCCTGTTCCAGACTGTGTTTGTCATCTGGATTGCTTCACTCCATCTCAGCACTAAGGAACAGTACAGTGAGAGCATCAATGGAAGTGATATAGAATAGAAGCTCCACTAGAAAAAACGGTTTTAAAGTGTATATCACAATTGTTTCACACTGGTTATGAATCCTTCACCTGAGATGTCCTCTCTGAACTGCAAGGGAGGATGCAAGGTCATAGGCTCAGCCTGTCCATCCTACCGTAATGTCTGGCACAGGCATCACAAGCAGAGGGACTGCCCAGAGAGGCCAGGTTTCACCCTGGGGTAGCATGGCAGCACTGATTTCAAGGAACTAAATTCACAAAATAGCACAAGTGGCACACAGAGTACAGTCAGAGTAGCTGAAATATTCTCATTATTCTTCTATTCTAAGACTGTTATTTTGGATGAAAAGTGGACCTTATAAAATTTCCCAGATGTCAGGGAAAACCCAGAAAAAATAGTATATTTCTTCTTATTGCTTCCTTCCATAACATGTTTAAATATGTTAATAAGGGCTGAGTATACTGCTGTTTTTCCTAGCCTAACTTTATTAGTGCTGGCATGTGAAGACTGCAACTATCTATCTGAGCAAATTATTTAACAGACAAAAACTGTATTTTCAGTGACCTTAACTTTGATTTTATTTGTGCTTACTTTATTACACATCCATCGCAGCATACTTAATCTTTAAAATAAACTTTGCTACAGAGTTTATATGGTCCTGAATTGGAACAGCAAAGATAGAGCAATTTCCAAGAATCAGTGCAACAAATGAGCAAGGATACAACCCTGGAGTATCTGTTAATAATTTAAGTCATGGAATAAGCCATCTTTCAGTGGAGGAGCAACAATGCTGACCGTTGAAAATGCAGAGAAGCTTTATGAGAAGCTTTATGAGAAGCTCAGGAACCAAGCTCTCACCAAAGAGCACTTTCCTCCTGTGCAGCCTTCTGCGCCTCATCTTTGCTAATTAGTGTTTTGATTATTTTTATTACTATAAGTCCACAGATCATGCTGGTAGTTTCAGCTTTCTGAGTATCACTCAGGAAATATCTTAAAATAATCCTTATTTTCAGGGAGTAGTCATGTGCTGCTGAGAATCTTGTATGTCTTACATGTCTTGTATGAAGTAAGATACTCAAGTGTTAGCAGCACTGACTCTTGCTACTCTTGAAAATCTCAGCCAAAATATGTAGCATATGTATGCAAAAGTAGCACTGTTTAATTTACTCAACTGGCACTTTTTTAAACACTGCCCAGCCATGTTCCTCAATGGCGTTTCCCCAGTACATACCACAACCCCTTCTCTTCTGGCTATTATTAGTGAGACTTCAGTTTGTGTCAAATCAGGGCCAAGTTCTGAACTGGATGGGGTACCTCCCTAAACACCTTTTGTGGCCACAGCCATGGGGTAAAACACAAAGCCACCCTGCCCACAGATGTTGTCTGCCCACCTCGGGCTTCTTCCACAAGTAAGGAGTGGGGAGGGAAGAGGTAGGGAGAAGTTGCAAAGGACCGTTGCTGGCTTAGGGAAATCTTTTAGCTCACCCTTTCATCCTCTAGCCTTCTACCACCAACTGCAACACCTACTCCTGTGCTATGCAAGGAATGGCTTAACAGCTGTAGTCCCTGAAGTTTTACATCCCTGCTTTTAAGGTCAGGTCTTGCCTAGCACACTGGAAAAAAGCAGGGTCCTGACAGCGTATCTGTGTTGAATGGGCAAATTTGTGACCAGTACTGCATTCAGAAAGCTGCCTCCTGCCCTAGAGTTTGCCTCAGGGAAATAAATGTTATGCATTTGAGCTGTCAAGAATCCATTATTGTTCTTGTTCAGAGATGAAGGCTCATCCTGTGTTGAAATAAGTCACAGGATTCCTGCTCTTTGATTGACTCATAAACTGGCTGACAAGGACATGACATCTTCAAGTGGCACATTGCAGCAGGCAAGACTGAATCCCCTAGACAGTCCTTCACAAGCCATGAAGAAAAAAAATCCTGCTAAATCTGATTCCGTTTTTGTCACAGCAGATTATAAGCGTACACACTTTGATAACTCCCTTATGCAAGAAGGGAGCGTCAGCACCTCAATTTTAGTGGAAGGGGAATCAAGACACTGTGAGACTTGCCTAAAATGGAACTTACACAGCACAGTTCTCAGAAACAATGGTTTCAAAGGAAGCTGTGCTGTCCTGGCACAGCTGACTGGTGCTGACTGGGGCACCTCTGTTCCTTAGGCAGTGCATGGGGCACAGTGAAAGGCATCTCAACTTGCCTTGTGGACCACAGGTGCATTAAGCAAGGGGATGTATAACTCAGTCAGCATTTACTGACAGAATTATGCATCTGAATTTAACAGGTCTGTGGACTCAATCAAATCAAATCAAATCAAATCAAATCAAATCAAATCAAATCAAATCAAATCAAATCAAATCAAATCAAATCAAATCAAATCATGTTTCTCTTGCTTGATCACTCAGGCTCTTTGACCTTCAAATCCTGAGCTGCTCTGTGTCTCAGGTTTAGGGAGCAGCAGCAGGAACGCTTCTTTCTTGGCAGCCTGGAGAGCTTGCTACAATAATAAATGGGGCTGCTGCTGAGATATTTCCAATTTTTGACTCTTTAAAAGTGACTCAATACCTGAATATACTCCTATCTTGAAGGGGGGTTTTAATCCCTTTCCTTCCCTTCCTTCTGGTCATAAAATATCTCAATTTGTTTAATTTATTTACAGCCATATTTTTGGAAGCAGCCATCTCAAAAATGTTCCTCTATCATAGCGATGTAGTAAATAACAATCATAAATATTTAATAGCTTGAGTGCCTCAGTCTTACACTGATTTGGGTATTCATTGAATTCATCAGCATCACCGCATTACATTATTCAGAGTCTATTCAGAAGTTATGCCATGTAAGTAAGAAAATATTTTCTGTCAGAAATACCTGACCTCCACTTCTAGCCATCATTCTTCAGCCCAAGTTAGTGGTGGCTAGCACACACACAGAATGCCTGAAGCTTGTGGAAGTGCAGATTTATTGCATGGCACAGAGAGGTGAGGAAGTATACACACACTGGGCCTACTGGCCAGGGTGTGCTAGCATGTCAGCCCTGCTGTACAACCACCACGGGCCCCAGGCTCAGCTCTGCTCACACTCTGCAACTGTGTGGCTACATACGAATGTGTGAACCACAGGTATAGCCCCTGGGCTGCAGAGCCTGTGTGATGCTTCTAGCATTTACTGTGTCCTACATTGAGTAGACATATGCAGTAGATGCAACTTGAAGTGTATATATATATATATATATATCTATATATATATATATATATAAAATATATATATATAATGACTAATTCCCATGCATAACTTTATTGATACCAACATTGAAAAATGAGTAGCAGAAAAAAATATAGGAAATCCATATCTTCTTTCCTTTACAAAATAACACTATTCAGTGTTTATTCTTGTTAGATTTGTTTTTTTGGACATTGTTTTAAAAAATCTACTACATTTAGCATTAGGTAGAGAAGTATGCTTCACTTGTTCTTTCAGTGTATGTTTTCTGTACACTTTCTTGTGTACACTGTTCTGTGTATACTTTACGTGTACTCTTCTGACTGATACACTTTTATTCTGATCTACACACTGTCTTTCTGTCTGGTATGCTGTCTTTCAGACTCAGATACAAAAGGATTTCCAAGGATTTGAGATTTTAAGAGAGATAATAAGATTTTCAAAGGCCTGTTCTATGTTCATTATATGTCTTCTCTGCAGAAATGATAAAAATAAAACGTCTTGTTTCCAGAAAATTTTGATCACTTTCATTGTGTTTTCCTAAAAACATCTATTTCCTTCGTATTACTAAAGAGTGTAACTCCCCCATATGGCTGAGTCAACAGCTGCTACAAATTGCTTAAAAATGAGGAAATGAAGAAATTTCTGTTTGGACTGTGTATTTGCACACCTCAATAAAAATATTACTATGTCATGACTGTAAGATCCAGCTGTACATTCTTTAGAGACAGAGCAGATTTCAAAGAACCTTGTTTTGAGGTTTAGGCAAATATCTACGTGAAAGTGCTAAACTTACCAATGTCATGCAGTTATGCTGGCTCTTTTCTTCATTTCCCCAAGGAAGTGTGAGAGTATGTGTCAGTGATCATCACAAAGATATGATTAGACCACTGTATTCAAAGGTTTATATTAATGATATGGGTGTGTAGATTTCTAGTGGGTTTTACTGCTGCTATATACTGTCTGTGTGATGGCAAATCCTCAGAGATTTGGCAAAATTAAACGATATTGCAGAATTTTACATAAACATCTGTATGGCCCTAAATTGGAGAGCTGATATCCATAAAGAGATTTAGAGCATGACAGAGCCTTGAACAATGCTTAAAATCTGGGAAATTATGATAGGAACAGAGCTGTTATTTGCAAAATGAGAACTTTATCTGATCCTGCTACTTTTGTACTTTTAAAAGTGACACAAACCCAAGAGACAAACTTGCTAGCAGCAAGAACAAGAGCAAGAGTGATGTAAACTAACACTCATAGAAATCTTTGAGAATACACGTAAAATTCAAAGCACAGGAGACCACTTAAGGACCAAGCTTGAGCAAGAGTTTCTGCCACTTTTACCAAGGCAGGCTTGCCATCAACCAGCAGTTCTCAACTGTAACCTTTCACAGTCCCCACCAATGAAGAAAGTATACATTTCTAACTTAATCCAGACTGCCACATGGTAAAGCCATCTGGGAGGATATTTTGAAGGAAACAGATGGAAAAGGAAGAGATTCCTCTGAATGTAGTATAAGATTTACATTATCCTCCATGAACTTCCCTGTAGTCCCCATGTTTATATAATTTATCACTATTTCCTTAGACAAGGCAGATTAGAAAGCTTGCACGAGCTCATGTTCTTGTTAATTCTGAGTCTGAATCTCCCTAATTTAAAGGGAAATTAGGTACTATAAAAAGAAATCAGAGAAAGGCAACCAGACCTGAGTGAAACCCAGCAGCATGAAGTTCTTGATCATCCCAAGTATTGCACTGTTTTACCTCTCCTTCTTTCAGTCTCAGGAAGACACTGTCATGAGCATTTCCTCACAGTGATAAATTTTTGTTCTTTGTCATGCACCTATAACAGCAAAACTGCAATGGTGTAGTACTGTAAGCATGAGAGCGGGGCCCGTTAAAACACAGGAAGTGTTGAAGATAAGTTCAGTAATTTCACTGAACATCCTTTCATCTAATGATTAAAACCAGAAATGATGTCTGTGTAAAGATATGGCATATAAATAATTTAAGGTGTTCTTTCACCAGTCCTTTGTGGTAACTGGAGAGATCTAAACAGCCTTCTCTCTCCTTTCATGTATTGTTCTGTGCCTCCTCACTTTCTGCACAAACACTTCCATTACTAATGGGAATGTCAAAGGGCTTTCTTTTCTCTGTTTCATTCTCTCTGTCTCTGCCTACAGAGATGCTGCTGAGGCACCACTGCAGCAGTGGTGGCATCCAGCTGGTTGACACACGATACAGTATCCCTACCAGAATCACTGCTTCAGTAAATGGTCAGAAAAATCCATATGGGGAGTGCTAGTGTTTCAGTTCAAATGCCTACATCACTTTGCAATCAATGAAATGTGTCATTACTTTGTTCTGCTACAGAACAGAGTCCAGGTCCCCTCTTTGTCCTGCTACACCCCAGCCCAGCTTCAGCCACAGGAATTTCCTCCTCTCTTCCACCCAGAGTTGCACATGATCATTGTGCAAACAAAGCACTTGCAGGAGCCACTGCCTGGGGAGCTTGGGAACCAGGCAGCACCACAAGGCCATTGGCAGCAATGGTTTCTGCTAGGCTTGGCTAGAGCCATCGGCTCTAGACTGCTTCTTCCTGCTGACTTCAGTGGGATTGACCTCTGATGTGTACCAGAGGAAAGGCAACATTAACATCCTCCCAGGAGTCTCTGCCTCCTGGATTTGGTCTCCTCTCTGCAGCAGGGTTTAACCTCCCCGTCTCTCAGGTGCCACAGAGGAGATAGTTGGCTTTGTGCCCACCTGCAGGTTTACTACCATGTTGTGGTAGCAATAGCCTGATTGTAGCAGTAACATTTGAAGGGTATAAGAAAGACACAGAGAGGAAATATCTTCTATTAGAACAGCTTGGTGTGTTCTGAATTGTGTGGTGTAGTCAGATCATACCTAATAAGTCACTGGGGACTTAGGCTGTGTTTTTTGCATAAGCTGGCCTAACAAAAGACATTACCTCTGCTTGCAAACTTGACCGTCCTTGAAAGTACTACTACATTCATCCTGTGTGTTACCTCCACCATTCAGAGACATTAATATTATTAGCTGTGCCATGGATTCATTATTGCTGCAACTGTATTGATTTCTTTTGTAGAAATCTGATTCCTGGACATACTTTGGAGGATTACATCATTTTACCTCTTCAATTCATGGCTATGATGTTTTCTGTTTCATATACAACATATCCTAATTCAGATTGCAGTTGATATTATGACAACTGTACACTATATAATAATATATTAGAACCATAAGATGGAAAAATAAAAGTCTTATTCCTTTCTGAAAGCAGACCTCTTTCCAGAAGAGCAATGGACCCTTTATGCTCTTGACTCAGCAATAGTGCATGTACATGGAGGTACAGCAGCACAGCCCATGGACTCTGCCGAGCACTGATGGACTTGCTCCCATGCCCAGAGGTTATTCTCTGTTCGTGCACATATAACAAAGTGTTAAGAGTTAGGTTCTTGGGGTTCTTGGGTTCACAGGGCAGGCTGGGAGAAGAAAATGAAGTGGATTGTAACTGCAGTGTTTGACTGGTTTCATGACACATTGTGGCTTGCATTTGTTTTTTCAAAGTTGTAAAAAAGTATAATACTACCCAACATAAAAATTCCAATGTGTTAGTCTTTATGATGGATCCAGTCTAGTTCAGCCTATTATATTTTGTGGATTTAGAGAATCCTTTAGTGTGATGATGCAGAGCGGTGCAGAGTCCCCTGGCAGTGCAAAGGAGAGCCCCTTTGTTGCAAAACCCAGGCCTTTTAAAGCAGTTAGCTGGTTATCAGTTTACATAGTTTTAAGGCACAACAAGCCCAAGTCTACCAACCACCATACACCATGATGTGGACACATGGCAGTCACACAGCATGTCTCTCACGTCTCTCACATCTCTCTACCCCTATTCCAGGTGAGTCACTGTCCCATAGTTCCCTTCTACTTAGCCTAAGTAGCAGGCCTGAGCCATGGTTTTACAAGGGTAACAAGGCCCTTATTTTATAAAGCTTTACCTATACGCAACACTTTACAAAGTAGAGAGATGGGTTTTATGCATATACCTCTCCTTGCTGTAATGCAGTTCCCACATACCCACATTCAGGACACAAAGAGATATTTATTACATGCTGGACTTACACCACAGAAGTGTGCATATGTGTCTGCATTATCACTGCAAGGTGACCAAAACAGAAGGAGGACAATTCTGAGCAGGCACGGTCCACTGCTTCCTCCTCTCTTTCCCAAGGGCCACCACATGAATTGTTCTGGTGGTTGTGCCTGGCAAGCCAGTAGCTGTCCCCCAGCTCATACGATTGATTTGCCTTCTTTCTTTACTGGCCAGTAAAAGAGGCCAGTTGAAATACTGAAAAATCATTTTACTTAAAGTAGTCTAAAAAATTTAAATTAGTTTTTCTTACCTGAGCGGTCTTCTTTTGAACCACTTGCTGAGGCTGAGAAGTAAAAAACAAAGACACAGTGAGAAACAAAATTAAGGGAGAGCACTTAACTGTGACTTTATGAGTGTTAGGAAAAATATTTTCAGCGATAGAAATAAAACACAGGGAAAGCCAACAGTCAGAAATTGAGAGATGAACATACCCAGCTCTCACACCCAGCCTCTCCTATACCTACCTATATCTACAACTTTGCTCTGAAGTAGTTAATATTACTGTGAATGAAGTGGAGTATGTTAAGTTTGTACCATTAAAACCAAGGTGAAATCTAATTTAGCATGTTACATCTTTCAGCTCTTCTATGGTACTGCTGCTTTAACTTGCCAGACCATAGGAGTGACCTGATTTTATAACTAGATTTTGTTGTCTCTGCTACTGCTCTCTTATGACACTCTCAGCTGTGAGTGGAGTGTCCTGCTGTGGGGAAGCCCTTCGTATTCATCATGCGCAGGGTCAAAGCTCAGGCAGAGAGGCGAAGGATATATAACCCCATTCCTGAGCCACGGCTCGCCAAAATCAAGGAGACTGGGATTGACAGTGGTTCCAGCCCTTGGAAGTTCTGGTTTGAGACCTTCAGCTGCATGAAGGTGATGCTGTGCTGACTCTTGCAAGCCTATTGCTGTGATTATGGGGATGCCCATCATTTGACAGGTTGGGTGTGTCCACCTGCTTATGCAGGACCTGGTGGCACCACCATGGATTCTCAGCAAGACTCTCTCCTAGCTGGTCCCACCCAGGACTGGGAAACACAATCCTCATACGAGTCAGGAAACCCACCAAGGTGCTGGTGTGTTTCATCCTCACCTGGGAGGAGTACCAATTAAGGAACAAATACAGATGTACTTAAAACACACCAGCACTGCCCAGATGATGGGATGACCCTTGTGGGTGCTAGGAGCAGCATGGAACAATAAGACAATACATAAAGGATGAAATCCTGACACAGAAAGGACAAAAAGGCTTTTCTTACTTCAGTGGGACAAAGTTGCTGCCTGCCCCCCTCTCCCAGACAATCTGTTTTTAACGTCTATAAATTGCACCAAATGATTTTCTTCTTGCGCTTCCTTCCTGCTTTTTCCTAATCCCAGTCACGATTTTAGTGCCTTGCTTGGGCAGAAGCCAACATGCCATCCCTCTGCATGGCCAAAAACCTAATTTTCATGACAGCGTAGTAGGAAATAACTAGAATATTTCTGAATAAGCAGTTTAGTGTAACTGGCCTTTCAGAGCAATATTTCAGTGGGAAGGATCAATGAAAATGTATATTAAATGTAATTGATTAAATTCAGGCTGCCCACCACAAGTATCCCATTTTAACAAAAGATGCTTTCTTTATTTTCAGTCTTTTTCTAACTCAGTGGAATCCTACTGCTCTTACATTTTTGTATATAACAGGCTCCAAGTTCTGCTCTCAAATAAATATGAGAGGAAAAAAAAAACCTATGTGATGACTGGGTCTGGCTTTAAACTTCAGGGTGGACCCTTTCCTTTTCCATTAAATTCTCTTGCAATGGAGAAGCTATTATCAAGGCACACACTTTACTGATGCCTTCTCCAGGTGGACTGCAGCCCCTGAACTCATTAATGGACATTTGCTGCCCTTGGACAAAGGAATGATTTGTTGTAAAGGAATCTCTCGTAATTACAGGACTCATTGAGCTCTTCTGTAATCTGCCAATAGTGTTTTTTCACTTTTCTTTTTTTTTTCTTTGTCTGTTGATTACACCTGTACATGTGTCTACTTCCAAACCACATGAAATCCACAGACATTTTTAGAGGCTGACTGTTTTATCCAGCTCAGAAATCCCCATATATTTTTGGCAGTGCACTCTATGTTCATGTGACTCTCACACACTGTAGCTCAATGAAATCTTCTGAAAGAGCTGCCAACTCACCATATTTTCCATGAATTAGGTCCTGACGCTTCAATGAGAGGAAAGACAATGTCTGAAACAAGGCCAGCTCTGGCTTTCTGCCTAGTATGTGTCACAGTAATTCTACCAGCTGCCCTTCTACACAGCAGTTCATACTTTTCAGACCACCAAAAAGCCCCTTGAATATTTTCAGTGGTACTGGGGCTTGAGCTGCCAGCATGTTTTCCCAGCCTCTGGCACCCAGTGGCTTTGGAATGGGCCTTGAAAGTTTTTTTGAATGTGTTTGTTTTGTTTTGTGATTTTTATGAATGGCTTCCACAGGGGACTCTGACTCCAGCACAACTCTATCCAGCCATTCATAAAAAAGCAGAGGGAAAATATTTTACTTTGCCCAGTTGGAAACTGTCTCTGCTACCAACCAAGGCTTTCAAGAATTTTAGTCATTCAAGACCTTTGCTATCATAGTGTTTCATGTTGAGAGCTCCTTGGCAGTGCTTGCTTACTGCCGGCTAGGTTTCCACTGGACTTGGGATCTGGAGTTCAGCATATGTTATGCTTGCTCCCTTAAATGGAAGAAGCTTAGCTATGCAAGCCCAGAAGTAGGGCTCAGTACCTCAGCCAGTATTAGTGGCACACACCACTGACACACTGGGAGCTGTGCCCACTCATGTCACATTGAGGGCTTGTGACAGCTGAATCACTGCAAGTGCCAGTTTTCAAAGGCATTGCTTTTCCTGCTTCAGCGTGGCTGAGTGGGAAAGGTTGCTGGACATATAAATCCAGTAAGGTCCAGTCCTGTGAGGATTAGTGCCTGCTCACTTAGGTCACTTAGGTCACCCAGAAGAACTGAGGTGTTCAAGAATAATAAGAAATTTCCCAAGCACCCCTTTAATTTCTTTAACTGTTGTGGATGTGAAGGCTTTGGAACCATTTTGACACACTGTAGATACTAATGCTTCAACTTGCTAAAGTTTGTGTTTACTGATTTAAAAGACCTTTTCAGGGCTTTGAAAGTTTCACCTCTGATTCACAAGTGTTGCATCTGCATGTTCAATTAACTGGAAAGAAAGACAATCTGCCTTGGTTATGGAAAAGTCTAGAACTATAAGATGGCCTTGGACAAGAGACTTTAAATAGGTGCTCTGGAGAAAAATAAAGTTGTAAGCAAGAAAAAGAGCTCTAAACTATCACATATTGTCCCTTCCGGGAGCCTGCAGAGTAATATGATAGAACTTCTACTCTGTCAGCTCACTTATGTTATCCATCTTAAGAGGGGATTTGTGCAACACAGTGCTTTCACATTTCATTTTTATCCAAAGTTTCAAAAATAGCTATTGTAAACTGCACATACATCAGCTGATGTTCCATACACTTGAAAACAAACTCCAGGGTTTTTACATCATACGCAAGTACAAGTCAACACTAGGCATCTTTTTAAAATATGTATGAGACAGAAAGAACAAGTGACACTGTTGGAAAAATCCTATGACCAGGTCATTTAAAGGTCTACCAAACAAGAACAAATCCAAAATGCATCAGTATTTCTTTTACCATGCTTAAAATACTAAGTATATGAGCTAAGGCAAAAGATAGTAATTTAAAACTTGAGGATAATAGTCCTAACTTTGAACAGGAAAAAACCCACAAAATGCCTAAAAAGGAGAATACACAAAATTTTGATGGCTTTATCTTTGCGTAAGTTTTGAATGTTAAAAGCCCAATTGTTTATCTTCTATGCTTCTTTCACTCCTCCTCTGTCATACAACCCTCATTTTGTTTTTCTTTTTTCAAATTCTGTTACTTTACTTTATCTCAATATCATACATATATCCTTACAGCTCATACTGCTCAAACAATTTGTTTGCTTTCTATATGAGAACAAAAGAGCAGCCTCATGTGATGAGTTCATATTCGTCTTGTACCAGCAGTCTAAAGTTGTATCAAAATTCAATTTGTCACACTTCCCATTCACAGAAGTCCTTCTTACCTAGTGACTTTTCCTAGTGTTATAAAGCTAAGGAAGGAAAATGGAAGGTTAAGTGTCGGAGTCCAGGGCACTCCTCTGACTGCCCTGGAGGGTTTGAGCTCCTGGCAGGGGGTCAGGAACCCCCTTGCACAGACCCCTGAGAGACACTGTCCTGGATCTCAGTCCATGGAAAAGCTTTCAGCTTGTGAAATGAGTTACAAGTCCCGAGAATGTAAGCAAAATAGTAGTAGTAGTAGTAGTTAAGTAATCATGGGATGCAGATGTAGAATATTAGGATTTTTAGGAAGGGGTCAGAAGAAAAACATGGAGGACCTGGGTGTGGTCCTTGTCCTTTTTGTCCTTCTTTTTGGCATCCATTTTTCTGCTGTGGTGGCTCACAGGGATTGGTGTAGAATAGAGGTGACATGTCTAACATTAGTAGTAGGCATTGGTGATTAATGGTAAATAAAAGATACGTAGAATGTAGTATAAAAAGTTTTGCCCGCCTGTCATGGGCAGGAGTCGCTTCATGCCCTCGCAGCAGCAAGACCTTGTCAGGGCACAGAAAGAATTTGTAGATAAGAAATAATAAACAACCAAGAGAAAACCTGAAATGGCGGCTTTTGATTCTTCTTCTGCTGCACCACGGGGCATTCAGGGAAAAAAGGACTCTCACCTGACATGTCTTGGGAAACACAAACCCGAGAGTTAAGTTTCAATCTATATCAACTAGTATGAGCAATGCTGGAACACATTTTTAATGATCAGAAATAAAAGCATTAGTTTGAATGTAAATCATCCCCTGACTGCTTTTCCTGAAGCTCCAAGGGTAAGGTGCACACACACACTGTGCTCTTGGATCTTCTGTTTATGTCTTCCTCTTCAAATGAGTATTATGAAATTGATGCTTCTTGGCAACAGTGACTTTTTTTTTTTCCCCAGCAGCTTGACATTGATAAGATAAGAGATTTGCATGGAGGAAGCTCTGCTGGGGAGACTAAATGGCCATAATGGAAACGAATACCCACTTAGGATGACATTTATAGTGCTGACAGCTCAGCGTTGTGCAGAGATCATTAAAGTAATTTCATAGGTCATCCAAACACTTGTAGTTCTAAATTAAAAGATGAGTAAAACCATATTTAATCTTTCTGTATATACTCTTGAAAAATCAGGAAATTCATATTGTACCAGTTGAAACCAATATAATCCAAAATAAATCATGTCTTAGAAGCAATTCCATATGACAGCAGAGTAACTACCATTCTGCCCTACAGCTTTAATTGGTTTGAGTCCAGCCTTCCTCTCCCTCTTCCAGCACAGAATGATACAGTGCTGGGAGCAGGGGCCCACATAGCCTGCCAGGAAACCCTCACCTTCCAGCAAATGCCACTTGCAGCTTCCTGATCATCAGCAGAAATCTTCCTGAAATTGTATGGGACGATGTGCCTGACTTTCACTCCTCAGGTCCAGGTATGTTCATGGCTTGCTTTAGTAATAATCTCCCTTCTGAGGCAGCAGCAGAACTGCTTTTTTATCCCTTCAGTAGTGAGGGGACTTGTGTTTTGGAAGCATAAGTCATGTATTCTCCTGCCTCCATCACATGTTTGCAGTCAACTGGCAACCATAGTGTCTGTGTATGCACACTGCTGTGGGTCATTAGAATCTAATAGCAAAACCATCTGGCCCTTAGAGTTCAAAGGAGATTTCACAGTTCTCTGTGCAGTCTCATAAACAAGGCTAATAGTAATCTGTGGAGAATTCTGGCAAAATCTGTGAAACTATTCTTTATTTTCTATCCTACTTGGCACTCCTCTGAATTTTTAATACAATGTCAAATAATTGCAAAAATATTTATTAGCTTTTAAACTGACCTTCCCTGACTAAAGCTGGAAAAGTCTGTAACATGTCAGAAGCTGCACCTGTTAGTCGATGATAAAGCGTATTTCTATTCCACTTGTCGAGGAGAGCAGAGAGCATCCGTTTTCCAAGTACACAAAGTGGCTTTTAATAGTTGTTTGGCTGGCATAAAAATTTTATATTTAATTTGGCAAATTCAAAGCACACTGCTTCAAATTACTCTTTTGGTAGTCTTAAAAATCAGGCAGTGGCACATATGTCCAGTTACCTACGTATATATCCAATGGAAGTCAAGAAACTGACTTCATCAGGGTTAGGATTTCATATGTTTTGTTTACAGAAAGCTACCTTCACTACAAAATATCTGTAAGCTGCTTCATTTGGAATGGTTTTGCGTTCTGACAGGAATAAAACAGTGAAAGAAATGTATTTAAAAATCCAGTTCTGTTTTCTTTTATGCTCGTATAATCCATTATTTCTCAGTTGCTTTGATCCAACCTTACTCCCACCATTACAGATCTTGACAAGTACAAATTTAATGGTTAGAACAGGAAGGGAAAACCCATAGTTTTTGTTCATCTGGTAGCTGAAGTGTTGGTTCAAGCACAACAATATTCCAGTGAGTTTATCAAAGATAGAACCAAAATTCAAAGCATAGTAGCTGTTAGTTCAGTGTTCTTCATAGATGTTATTAATTTTGATAATGTTTCAGACAGTAATAGTTACACTTCCATATAACATTTAGGGCAGTGCAGCTTTGAAATATCCATTTAATGGACCTTGTATCTGTGTTTCAATACAATAAGCACAGTTTAAATTTGTGTTCTCACCTAAAATCAACACAGCTCGTCAACAGAAGGATCTGCTGTTGCTGACTGCTCTTCTTCAGAGTCACTGTTGCTCTGTGGGGTTTCCCTGCTACTTCATTATCATCTGTCACACACTTGATACGATTTCCTGATGCATTTTCCTAAAATTTAGTTTGGCACTCTGTGCATTTTGCTGCTAAAATATTAAGTAGTATTTTCTGTCTTTCAGAATAATTCTAGCACATAGTTTAGCATTGAGGTTTCCTTGATATACACCTAAGGAAACATGTCTTTTGTCTGGCAGACATCATATGTGTCTGTCTATTTATAACTCCCTACACAGACAGACTATTGAAAAAGCCAGAGGGGAGATTTCAGTCATTCTTAGCTATAGCACAAAGAAAAAACATTTTAGTAGACAGAAAAAAAAATTATTTGCAAAGAAACCAAGCCCTCCTTATTCAGGGATAAACTGACCAGAAACTACTTAGTTTTATACCTTGCAGACCTGCCCAGACAAATAACTATTGAGCAACTGTTTATCTCCAGACTATCTTGTCTGTTTGGATACAGCAACTCCTGTGTTCACCATGAATTTCTCTTGGCCCATGTGGAAATGATTTTTGGTCACTGCTAAACAGGCTAGATTTGAATTGATGACCTAGAGGTGGAAAGCACTGTATCACATTACAATCTGGTTCCAACTTCGATTTTAGAGTCTTCTCTCTCTTCTTGCTCAGGCACCTCCCACCATACAGACCAAAAACCCAGGGCAGTTTCTGCAGCAGAGGTCATTCCCACTGGAAACACTGCATGGAGCTGATGAGAGCTGCAGGACTGTCAGGAGTGAACTCATCTGTGGACCTGACTGCCAGGACCTCCTGAAGACTCTTGATATTTGCATTGATCTCCAATGAAGTTACAGATTAAATAGCATAGGGAAGTCCCAAACAAGCCAATCTGCTGTTTGGAAAGTGAACTCTGAAATTCAGTAGTTTTGCTCAAAATGTAACTGTTGTTATATTTTGAAACTTCAACATTTCCCGTTATGGCCTCTGATGTTCACTCTTCTCGGTTTTAAGGTCACAAAGACATTCACTCATTCAGTAACAGTGTCCTTGTGTCATTTCGAAACCTGAAACACATGCAGCCCATTTTCCACAATGTAGGCTTAGATACAAACAAATTAATTTCCAGGCCTGTGAAAGGTTCTGCTTACAACAGATCCAAGCCTAGAAACAGGAATGGACAAAGAACTGAAGTGGCAGTGATTGAAAACAAAAGGTAAACTCCTCCGCTGGGCAGAGCTGGGACTACAGCAGTGTCCCAGCAGTATCAGGTGGTAACTCTGTCCCTGGCTATACACCTCCACCACGGTGATGATGCAATGGCCATGCCACAGCACAGACCTGTGCTTCTTCTCCAGAAGGAGAATACTGATGAAAATACAGTATGCACTTCCCTTGGCCCTCAGGCACCTTAACCACTCTGGAAAGGCAGCCATTCAAGCTACCTTGAAGGTTGTGAGATTTGAGCCAAGCAGTCTGTGACCTCCCTTCGGTATTTCCCAGAGGCAATCTGTGGCATGCCTCTTCAGTTTAACTGCATACTACAAGAGCTACTGCCTCCAGAGATTTGCGCTTCTTGCTTTGGTGAGACACATCTCAGCCAGAGCAGGTCACCATCAGAGTGGGCACTGTGGGAAGGCAGGTGCAGGAGACTGTGATCAGCCTAGAAAACATTCAGACTTCACTAACAAGAGAAAACAATCCAGTTCAGGACCTCTGACTGGCTTGCACCTATACCACCTTTCCTCCAGACTGCCTAGAAGGAAGAGTCCTGGCTTGTGCTACTTCTTTAACCACATCTGTTATGTGGCAGAGGACAAGATGGTGAGGGAAAGCAAGCTCCCAGCTGCACAGGACAGACAACTGTAGGGCAGTGCTTGAGGCTGTGTTCAGGCACTGCTCAGCTCACTGAGCACAGACACAGCACTAGGTGCTGCTAGGAAGAGCTATCTGCCCCCTCATCTGCACAAACTGGGGTAAGGATACAAGAGATCTTAGGCAGCCATTTTTGTACAGCCATTTCTATTCCTTCAGGGATATAAAGCATCTTGTACAGAACTTATGTGGTCAGCCCCAGGCACAGCCTTCAGCTCCTGCAGGAGCTTTCCCTTCCCATTCAACTCATTGCCTTCCTGACCTCCCATTGCCCTCTGATGGCTGGGCAGGGTTTTCTTCCAAAGAAAAAGCACACAGAGTAAGGAAGGCAAATCGCCTGTGCCTGGTTGATTTTCTGCAGCTGAGGATCTGGCCTGAGGCATTTCTCTTGAACTTCTTTGTCTGAGCAGATCCATTGGTAGCCACATGGCTGGCTGGGGATGTTATTGTATGTCTGGGATATACAGATGTCTGATAGCTGTCTGTCTATCGAATAGATTTGATAATTATTACTGCCTTCAGGACACTGATGCTGCTGAGACTGTCTGTCAAAGTCCAAGCAGAGATTGCTGACATTCTGGCATAATTTCATAAAGGAGTCAGTGCCCAAAATAGAAATACATTTTCCACGTACTTGAAATATACCAGGGGTTTGGTGGCGTGTTGTTGCAATTAATCCACTTCCTGGCTTGATATATTTTGGGATCATTCTAGTGGGTGGTACGTTAAACACTGAACTCAGTTCATATTCTTACTTTTAAATGAAAATTACCTTCATTATGTCCAAATGAATAGGCATGATTTCTAGGTCCTTCTTGCAAAGCAGAAAAAAACCCCACCATTCCATTGCATTTCTGGTGTGATTTTACTCATTAACAGCAATTTCATCACATGCATCATTGCGAAATCCATGCAACACAGTAAGGTATTTTAAAAGACAGTAACAAACAGCTTTTTTTAAATCTAGCTAGATAAAAAAAAATAAAATCATGTAATAAATGATTGCAAACTCAACATCTATCCTATCGTCAATATCCTATTGTCAAGTCTCTCAACAGCAGGAGAAACATGAATAGTGTTTGAGTACATATGCTTCCCTTGGTCTGAAAGAGAATGAAAAAAGGGGAAGAGAGGGAGGAAGAAAGAGATTCTGCTCTTTATAATCCTGGTGTAATTTTGGAGTTCTTCTATTTACATCCCTGAACAGACTCTGAATTTAACCCAATCTAGGAGAGAAGAATTTGATTTTAATTTTACAGAACAATTGCCTGACTGTCTAGCCATAGTTATTTAATAGCCTTTTGTAAGCTGCATGTGACCTAAAGATCCTATTTGTTGCTTGGATCTAACAATGTGAACATCAAAGGTATGTGTGTAAGGTATGCACGCAAATCCCCTACAGATTTTTTCATAAAAGTACTGAAACCTGACACCACATCAAGAATGCAGCGCCTGGAGCACCCTACTACAGCCTCACTCCCTTGTAAAGCTTAATGTGGTTTCCTTGCTCACAGAGCTCCATCCGCCACTTGGAAAGCAGCCTGCTTTTACATGTTAGGGCTGCTAGGGAGGGCTTATGAACATTTTAGCAAATGCAGGTAATTTCAGAGAATAAGATTGATGGATATTGATTCTCAGTTCCTGAAAAGTCTCCCATAATTTGTTGCTTCTGTTGCTGAAGTAACAAAATCTAATTTTTCATGCTGCAAAAAACATAGCTAAATTCCCTACTTGGCTAAATTATGCCCTTATTTCCAGAGTCTACTGAAAGAGCTAAAGGCTTCCATCTTCCAATTAGTTACATTTTATTGTGCTTGGAACCTCTGTGGTTTGGGACATGTCAAAAATATACCAGTTGGTAGTATCTGTCGCTAGGTGGTCCTGGCAGCAGAGGTGAAAGCAGTTTGCTGGATGAAAGAAGGAGAAGGAGACCTGACCTCCAAATGCTGCTGTAGCTGGCACAGAGAGGCATATCCTTTCTGGGAATTAGGTGTGCTGGGTAGATAGGAGCTTGTTTTGCAGCTGAACATAATCCACCTTGGTGAGATCAGGTATTACATCAGCACCAGATCACTTACCAGCAGCGGCAAGATCATTGGCAGCGATGTGGCCAAGGATACTCTAGATACTGACAAGTACAGGTGATGGTGTGGAGAAAGGTCCTTCTGCTGGTGGTCAGCAGGTTGCTTCCAAGCATCTAAGTGCCCCATATTCTATGGCTCTGACTGCCCAATCAAGAACTGGAGTTTCTCTTGAGAAAGGACCCTGGAATATGACAGTGTGTCTTAAGGCAAGCCCCATGGACACCAGAGGTTGTTGTGAGCCCACTGCTCTCCCAGGCCATCCCCACGATCAGCAAAGAGGTCACCAGTGAAGGAAAGACAACAATTGGAGGAGGGGTGAGGAAACAACAATATTGCTGTGCCATCATGTGTACACCTAGGAGCTTCTTGAAATCTTTGGCTAGTAGGGAACAATGCTGGGAAGTTTTGGTTGGGTTGCAAAGGTGGGAAAGATGCAAATGTATGGGATGAAGGAATGAAAACTGGCAAGGAGAGATGGCAAGAAAGAGGGGGACCAAGCATATACCCCCTTTTCTGCTTACACACAAACAGGAACAAGGTCTCTGTACTGCCATTTATGTGCATGGAACTGAGAGGAAAAACAGAAACATATTGTTCTTATTTCTTTTTGTCCACCAAGCTCACTAGATGGCTGTATTGTTGTCATACATTTGGCTTCTTCTATGCTCTGAAAGTGTGTGCATTACTGACATATTTTGAGGGTTTTGTGGCACTTTTAAAGAGAGCAATTGATAAGTTTGATTAGAAAAAATCTTCTTAGGTACCAGTGGGTTTTTCAGATTTTAGGATCAGATGCATATTTGTAGGCTTTATGGTAGTGCTTCATCTTCTCAGATCACAAAAAAGGTCAACAGAAATGCAAAGGCCCTGGGACTGTACTGCCCTGGAGAGTGGAGGATTCCACCTCACCTACAAGGCTGATGACAGAAGGATCCACAGGAGGATGTGCTCTTCCTGAAGAACTCCAGCCATCTCTCAGTACAACAATCTATGCAGGAGAGGATCTGCTTTAGCTTTGTGGCTGGAGGCACTGGAAATAGGACAGCCAGGATATTCACTGTTTATTACACAAGCACTTAAAAAGGGTGGGAGACAGTGATGGGATAAAGAGCTATGCCACTTTGCATTTCATCACCTCTCAGGAACATCTGTCTTTGGGGCTAATTTAGATGCATTTACATAATAAATGTGTGGCATTTTCAGCCACATTTTTTCCCTTTAATTTCTGTCTGCCCCTCCTGACACATGTCCTTGGCAATTTGTGATTATTTTCCTCATTCTGCACTGCGGAATTGTCCTCTATTACAGTTTTTTCTTTCATAGATAAGCAAATTCATAGCTCATGGAAGTGTTATAGTCTAGCTCTACTTTACTTAGCTAATATTGATGGGGGTATTTTCTTTTTTTAAAAAATTTGTTCTCTATTAAAAAGACAATGCTTTGCTGACTGTAAACTGCTTTGCAACTCCAAAACAGATGATTTCATGAGTCTTCCAGATGCATCATCACAGTTTCCTACAGCTTCCTGACTGACAAGAAACCCAGAACTCTCATGAGATCTCCACATTGGGATATTATTAATAAACATCCTGTACCTCAGGGGCAATCCACCCAATAAGTAAGTTCCATATGGCTGTTAGAAGCATCAGTGTCCTCCTTCTCCTTACTCCTAAGTGTGATGGGCCCAGCTCTCGGGCTGGGATTGGTTGAATGGTCCCTTAGAGAGGTATTCAAGGGCTCTATCCTCAACTCTGACAATACATGGTGACAAACATTTCACATCCATGCTCATCCCATGACATGATGATGTTTGTGCTTGGGCCAACTGTCAAACATCAGATCAGATGTCTGATGAAAAGCAGAACCTACACATCCTTGAAGGTAAGACACAGTGAAAAGTGCTGTCAGAAAAGAGAATGCAGGATAATTTTGCACTGTTGAGAATTTTGCCAGGGAAGATCCAGCCTAGGGAGCTTTAAATTAACCCACCCTCCCCTAGAAAACAGCCAATTTAAAATTTTGCACCATGACTTGTAACACTGGCCACTAATACCTGGCAGTGCCTTTTTCCTCTGCTTGTCTCAACCCTGATACACTCTGACTACAAGGCTGCCAGTGTCCTGGGAGTCTTCACTGTGCAGGTATTATGTTCCTTGAAGATGGGATGCCAAGGAACCACAGAGACTTTATGAGCAAAAGATCTAATACATTTCCTGAACAGCATCCTGTAATAAGACAAATACAGAAAGGAGACTGAAGACTACAGAAATAATCACAATCTGAACCTGATCTATTAGTGAACAGTAGACAATGGCAAACTTCAAGTGAAAAACTTGGGAAGTGCCTGGACACCACCATGATGACCATGTTTGTATATCTCCTTACCGTATCATCAGGCAAATTTCTTTTGGTTTTCTTTTCCTCAAGTATATTTTCCTTAACCCTCAGTGTTCCTTTAGAAATGGAAATTAAATCATTACCAGACGATCAGTGAGTCCTGTAATGCTGTGTGATGGGTCATACCAATATTACTCAGTTCAACAGAGAGGACTTTCCTATCAAAGCTTAGGAATAAATAACTAAAAGCAATCACAATATTTGAATACCTAATTTTATATTGGGATATCTTTTTAATTTCTACAGATCCTAAAGTGATTTGTACACTTGAAGTTACACAAGAACCTTATAAAGCGATCTTCGCTCTTCCCTGCAAAGTAGCTGTTTCTGGGATGAGGTCTGGCAGCACATTTAACAGCACAAAACAGTATCACATACAGTTTCAACATGAGGTGAAGAATAGCATCCCCAGTGTACATGGCAGAGAAAGTAGTATGTAATTATACAAACTGGACTTTGGGTAGTACACTGGGTTCAAAACCTCAGTGCCTTGGGGACTCTGATGACCACAAGTGGTCAGGGCCTTGATTTTACATCTCATCTGAAAAGCAACACCTCCAACAGCAACTTTCTTGAGTATCATGCACAATCATTCTTTCTAAGTGAATCAGAAATAAAAGAACATCCCAGCACAGCAGATAGAGATCCCTGGAGGTATTTACTTTTCTTCTCAGTTAGGCTATACAATCTGATAGCCCAGAGGACACATACCTCCCCATTCACATCCCTGTGATGTGTGTACAGAGAAAATAGCACACTGCCTCTGTTCTGCAGGAATGTCCACATAGGAGTTCCAGAGAAATCAAGCAGCAAGTTATGAACAAGAAAAACTGAAAAGTTGACACAAAATCCACCAAGATCAGATGCACAAAACTAGAAATCTCTGGTTTGTTTAACTAATCTTAGAGAAGTGGACCGAGCTCAAATCCATTGGGCTGGTAGCACGACTAGCTCCATGCGGGGAAGTGTAGGGCTGTGGCAGTAGAAGAAAATAAGTCTTGGAGGTTCTACAATGGGAGCCAATATATATGATTTTCAGCTATAAAGTTATATATAATGTAGGAATATGCTGCAATGCATGTTCAGAATCAATTTAAAATCAGCTATCAGTCTTTGCTTTAGGTAGGTGCTGGTTTTGAACACACTTGAGGAAACAACATTACGTACATAAGATCATTTTAAATGGATTTCACTCAAATGAGATACAAATGACACTACATGAAGTGTAGACCAGCAAACCTAATAGATTGTCTCCTTTATATGAAATCAGAAACCAAATTGTGAGTTTTAACTGACAGTAACAGATTGTCCTATTTTCAAAGAAAAGTCTATTTAGCAGAAACACAGGCATGTTTGTTCCTGATCTCATGTTAGAAGCTTGAGTAAATGTCTGTCTGGCTTGCTGGACATATAGAAGTATTAGTTAATTCAACACCCAGCTATTTTTTACTTCTTTAAAAATATTAATGCTATGAATGATTGCATATTATTTCCTTATATGCTTAAGAGCGATTGAATTTAAACATTTTCTCCTATTTCCATTCTGCTGCTGCCTCTTCTGTAAAAAGAGGATTTCTGCATCTTAACTACACTCAGTGCCTACAGCATCAGGAAAAAACCAGCAGTGAATATACAAAATCCAAACCTTCTTTTGCTTGTTCCTTTATTTAGTTTACTATGCTCTCATTGTTTTACTTTAATGGCTGGAGCTTGATACCACAGATGAGGCTCAGAGTAGGTAGGAGTGCACTCACCACCAGCTTCCCTGAGTCAACTGACCAGCCCCACTTATTCTGGGGAGCTGCACTGGCATGGCAAAACTACCCTGCTGCTGTGGAGCTTGGTGTTACACAGTGCCAGGTGTAATCCAGGCTCCTCTGTCATGATGCAGGGGCAAGACTGAAAGCTGCCGCTACACCAGCAGGTCCAGCTGCCAATGTGGCACTGGCACATGCAACTCCAAAGCTTTCTGAACTTGCATGAGATTGGTTTGCTCCTCTTGCCCAAGAAGAGAAAAAAGTCAAGAGGCATAAAGTCACCATTTCCTTTTCCAGATATGAGGGCTATCACAAACCAGCTGAGAAGTAATCCCTCCCAGGGAGTCCTGCCCATGTATTTGGATTCAGCAGCCACTATCAGTGGCGAGGTGCTGGCAAAAGTGAGCTGTGAGCTGGCACTGACTCAGAGGTTGTTTGTACAAGGGCTGTCTTTTAAAACTTTGTACTGATAAAACTTGTGACTATGTTGAGAGATGCTCATAAAACACTAAGTCACCTCTTATTCAATTAAGGAAGCTGTCACTGAACTTTAAAGGAGGTCTATGTGGATTATTCCTCTCTGTGCTGTGCTGAACTCAGAAATACCGATCTGCGTGACACTTTGGATGACTTGGGCTGCCAGTCAGAAAGTTCAAAAGGTGAGGAACACCACTCAACAGGAATAAACAGTGACACACATTTGAAAATAACCCTTGTGAATACAATTAGCTGTTTGGTACCCTCTCCTGCCTGGAATCTTTTGTGCTACTGAAAAGCTGTCTAGAAGAGATGGCAAGAAATGACTGCAAACCAGCTGACAGTCACCTTCAGGGCTTACTTAGAAGAGAAATCCCAATGTTTAATATTTAAACAGAAAAATGTTTAATTTTAAAACATTTATGTTCCTTTTTATGATTGCAAAATCAATAGTAATACAGAATGTAAACCATTTTATAGCCTCCACACAGGACTCTGCTGTTGCTCCCTTCCCAAGAAGTCTGGTTTTGGGGCAGATGAGAACTACCAGTGGGAGATTCAGAAATACTTATCCTAATATATAACACCAGAGCAAGACCTTCTGCCCTTCCTCACAGAAACTGATAAACGACTTCAGTGAGAGTTCTGCCTGAGTAAAAATACCAGGTTTTGGCCCATTACCTTCAAATGGATAGAACAGTTTATTTGTGGTTTGAGGTGCTTCCTCCTGCCTGAACTTTCAGTTTTCCAGACTGAGCCTAAGAAGTACAAAGGAGGTTTCCCACGATTCCCCAGGCTACATGTTGTTGGGGATCCCAAATTACTCTCTTGAATTTTGTAACTTGACTTTGTGCTTGCAACCCCTGCATTCACTGAGCAGAAGCAGTAGTTAGAGATGGGATGTCTCGACAATGAGCTTTAACCAAGTTGAAAAATAATCTTTCTCTAATGCTAGCCTCCAAAGACAAAAATATTTCTCTAACATTCTTTAGCTTTTATTCTCTAGCTTTTATTCTCTCTGCAAACTGTATACACTAAGACATACAGTGTTTCTGAAAGGCTCTTACAACCTACAGATGAAAACCAGGACAGTGCAGAAATGCAGGACTAGAAACAATAGCCAATGACCATGCTTCTACCATTTATTTCCATGAGTTCACTGCAAAAAGACCCTCCAAAAAGCTGCCACTAAGTATTCATGGGCAAACCTCACAGCAGTCCACCAGGTTCTGCTAACGTCACATGGCTGCTGCCCCGTCCATTCACCTCCTCACATGTTTGAATTTCATTCATTCATTCATTTGGGAGAAGGCCCTGCAGTTCCCCTCCACCCTCCCCAAGTCCATTTCCTTTCTAGAGAGCACCCCAGTGCTGAGGACTGCAAAGCAACCCCCCAGCTCCACTCCTTAGTGTCCCTCCACTGTGGTCCTGGGGAGGAGGGCATGGAGAGGAAGTGGTTCTGACATGTATTTTGCTGATGTTTTAAAGCATATGGTCTGAATGCTCTGAATGCCATGGAAGATTACTGTAATGTGTCCTAACCATTGCCTATCTGTTGGCAGAGTATCACCTTTCATAACTTGCTGGTACCATTTTCCCACCAGCCCTGCTCCAAACACAGGAATTATAGGCTGAACACAAATCCAAACAACCCTTATATGCTTAATAAAATAAATAAAAATCAGCCCCTGAAACAATTTCCCTTTAAAGGAATTTTCCGTATTTTAGATCAAAGACTTCCTTGGGATCCATGCTAATTTGTACTTTCCAGTACAAATGTCATGGAATAAATAAAATAAATAAAACAAATAAAAAAACCCCAGCACATTTAAAATCAGCCTTATAAATCAGCCTTATAAATTATATAAATCAGATTTATATTTTTAAATTCTAATACATATGCTCGTGTCATGTTTTGGATACTGGCACAATTTCTGAATGAAGGCAAACAAAGCAAGACATGCTTGAGTGCATCCCACCCCCTAATACATACTTAGCATAGCTCCAGGTCACTGGAGCCAGACCAATTTACACCAGTTCAACGGTTGGCTTGCAAGTCTCACACGAGTGTGGTATCTCTGTGAGTACCTCCTTCCTGCCCTCTGTCTCAAACTTGTGAATAGGTTAGTGCTCTGTATCTCAGTACACCACTGAACAATCTGGATTTGGTTCAGGTCTTGTGGAGTTCAATCAAGCTGGAAAAGGCACATGCACCTCTGATTCCTCCCCCTGTTCCACATACACTTCCACAGACACTTCTTCTCACTGAAGGAGAGATAACATCACCTTTTCATAGGAAAACTGATTATTGATATGTTAGCCAAGCATGGACTATAAAGTGTTGCATTTTGGGTTTTCCCATGAAGAAAATATCTTCTGAAGTGACCAAGTAGTTTCAGCTCAAAATTTAATTTTTACCTGAAACCCTATTTTCTGATGAGAGTATTTCAACAGAAATATTTGTTGTCAGAAGTTAACAAAGTTTCATACTCTGCTGTAACAGCTCACCTGTCTGTGCTTCCACTCCTGAAACCTGTATCTTTCTCAATCTCTACAGATTTTGGGTTTCAACATGGCCTGCAGGTCCATGGATGGACACTTCACTGACTTGTACCCCTGACAGTTCTGCTTTTATCCTCTCATCACCTAAGCAAAGAGGAGGTTATCTCATATGAAACCATTGGATTTGTTTGCTCACAAGTAGTCTGAGCACCAGTATATTGCTGTGCTCCAGTGTTTAGACCATGCCTCCACTGCAGTCCCCAAATGCCCCACAGCCAGAGTGGTCTGTAGGGGCTGTATGAAGTGTCTGTGGGGATATCATCCTACTTGTGGGTCATTTATTTACATCAAATTATCCGAAGTACCTATAGAAACTAAAGGAGAATGGAGAGAAAGAAAAAGGTAGGTTAGTGTCATTTAACATCTTCATCCTTGTTTTTCAAGGCATCTGACAAACATTACAGGCCCATAAACCGGACTGAATCTTCCCTTGCAGGCTTCCTGTGTTAATGACTATCAATTAGGAGAATGTTTGCATCCTTTTCTGGTGTTGACTGCTGTATACAGGACATTAGATTTGTGAATCCATGATCTAAAAATGTATTGTACCTGTATTTTTTTAATAAGGAGATGCCTACACTTGCAGAGTGTAACTGTTGTGGTTTTACCCATCAGAAATTAAGTACCACAGAGCCACTCCCTCACACACCCTAATCCCAGTGGAATGAGGAGGAGAATCAGAAAGAAGGTAAACCCCATGGGTTGAGATAGGAAGAGAATAATAACAATAACAATAAGAATATCATCAATAACAATAACAATAATGTTATAATAATAGCAGTGAAAAGGCGGACAACAAAGAGAGAGAAATAAAACTCCACTAAGAAGACAATTGATGCACAATGCAATTTCTCACCACTCATTGACCAGTGCCCAGCCAGTCCCGCAGCAGTGATCAGTCCTGGTTGTCCAATTTCCCCCCACCTTATATACTGAACAAGACATTCCATGGTATGGAATATTCTTTTGACAACTTCAGGTCAGCTGTCCTAGCCACGCTCCCTCATGCCTTGTTGTGCACCTCCTCACTGGTAGAACATGGAAAGCTGAAAAGTCCTTGACTTAAGGTAGGCACTACTCAGAAACAACTAGAACACTAGTGTGTTATTGACATTATTCTCATACTAAATTGAAAAAGACAGCATTGTACTAGCTACTAGGAAGAAAATTAACTGCATCCCAGATGAAACCAGGGCAGTAACAATCCCTGTACTGTCATTGCCAACTGTAAAATAGAATCCCTTTGCTGAGGAGATGGGCAATTGTGCCATATTTTCACACGTGGATAGGTAGTTAAATTGTACACAAAATCTTTTTACTGTCTGATTCCTTAATTTTGTTATATATAAAACCCAGTAAAGAATATGATTGCCTATAGAATGTTTGTTTCTGTTTTAGTGAAAGAAATATAAAATAGGCCCCAAACCCTTTTATCTTATTATAACAAAACCATAGCCAAAACAATTTCCTTCAAAATTTAGGGAAAAGAGAAATGTTCTTGGATCTCAGCTGAGAACTTGTTCACTACATTTCAATCTAGAGAGAATTTTTATGGCTGAGTTATTACTAATAAACAAAGCTTAAAATAGAAACATTGACAGGACTTCTACCAAAAGGATACCAGCAGGGGTAATAAATTCAGCTAACATCTAATAGAAACTCTGATCTCATCACATGCCGACTAACATTATGCTCAGAATAAAATTAAATCAGTGTGGACTGTCTGCTGTCAGTTCTTGAAGACTGCCATCCTCAAATTTCTCCCACAGAATGGCAGGATTTATAAAATGATGCATCTTCTTCAAGTCAACAGAAACTACCAATGTTAGTAGACTGCCTAGCCTCTTCATTTGAACAGATTACACTCCTTTAAACCTAGAATATCCTTGCTGGCTACATAAGACCTCAGCCTGTTTGCTGAAGTTATGACTATAGCTGCCTTTGCCTCAGAAGCTGTTGAAATGATTAAACAAAAATTAGCAGTTCCTGTAAAACAAAACACTTGGATATTAACCAGAGTTAAAAATCAAGCCTTACTTTGCTTCCTGCCTGTCAGACATGCTACATTGAACATCCTTTTTAAATTCCACAGGTAATAAACTTGCAATAAATGAGGCTGATCTCGGCACAAGTCTGTGCTGATGCCAGCCCCAGCAATCTCTTTCATCTGTGTTGCTTTGCAAACATTGAGATGGCAAGGCATAGGGGTTCATGAAAAGACACTCCTTTATAGGTTCACTGATAACTTGCTAGAGCTGATAATGTGATTATTGCTTGCCAGGAGCTCACAAAGTTAAACAGATTTTTGCAGTAGTGGCAGAGTGCTACCAGAAATGAGCAGGAAAAACAAGGTTAGTGCAACTCACAGGATGTGAACTTCTGTTTCCTAGACGAGTAAATAAAACAAATCTTTCTCAAAAGGATGTGCCTGTAACCTGGGCTTGATATGGTAGCAGTGCAGTCAAGACAATTACAGTGGAATTCAGGTGGGGGCTGAGTGTGTGCAAATATGGCAACAAAAGACCTCATGCTACGGGATGATTAGATATGGAATAAGAGAAGCCTAATCATCTCTTCCTGATGAGACAGTCTCCAAGGTGGGAAGTGAGCAGTGGAGAGGGAAAGTGAGAGCCAGCCTTGAATTTGAGGACATGCATCCTTTTCCCACAGGACAGCACTGCTTCCAGCTGAGAATGTGAGAGCTGCCACTCTCAGCACACTGCCACCAGCATTCGTTGTGGCACATCCTCCCACCACTTCAGACAAAAGTGGCCAGGCTTGCTCTGATCAACCATTTACACTGACTGAACTAATCTGGCGGATTTTGCTTGAAGCAGATTAGGAAGCACTCACAGACAGCACCCGGCTGCAGCTGGGCAAGGTCAGTAACCTCTGGCTGGGAGGCTGTGGAGGGCAGTGACCTCTTCCACCAGCACAGCTGGAGCTCAGTGGGGACTTCTTCCTACAGCTTAAGTCCATGGCGTCCTCCACCAGCAATGGCCAGCTAGGACGACTTGGCCCTTTTCCTCCACTGACCTCACTTTCTTTGCACCCAGGCAATCAGTTCTTGCCAGAACCCAGGTCTGGAAAGGAAGAAGCTTTGCTTTCAGATAATTTTTGCTTCTACAGCAATGTGAACAGTCTTCATGGTGCTGCCAGGTGCATCTGGCCAAATAAATAATGCCTGATTCTTAATACTACATTGGTGTTAAAGAGGGTTTTTTCACTGAGTTTTGGTAACAATGGTAACACCAAACTGAATAAAACACTGAACAGTGTACATGTCTTAGTGATTAATAAATCCCCAAACACACCCAACATACACCAGTAGGACCAGAAAGTACCATTGTCACTACCTACTCTGACCTTTTCAACAGCAAAAGTCACAGAGCTTTGCCCAGCAATTCTTGCATCAACATCATAATTTCAGGTTGAAATACTGCATATCTTTCAGAAAAATATCCAAGTGTGATTTAAAGACTGCAAGTCTTGAGGAATTGACCACATCCCCTAAGCAAGCTGTTCCCATGATAAATTGCCTTCATTCTTCTCATATACCTCATGCGCACACGGAAACTGAAAACACAAAGGGTGAGCACCCAAGTTTTGGTCCTCTGGCAGAAGGTGAAGAATTAACCTTCTGTCAGTTTTCTGAGGTTATTATAACTCTCTACAAGAAGCTATACTATCTTTCTGGAAGATCTTGTGCAGAACTTAGCAAAAGAAGAACATTTTTCCTTGCTTTGTGAGAGCTTTTCAGACTGTATTTCCTTCTAAACACTGAAATGGACTCGACAAGTAGCATGATTTTTACACAAGGTACATCTACAACATCTACATGATATTAACAATACCATGGCTCTTTTCTGGCCACCACACTGCCTTGCCTGCCAAGCAGCTGGGGCTAAAAGACAGCTCCTGAAGTTAAAAGAGACTGTAACGATATTAAAGAGCTTTCCAGCTACAGCTCTGGTTCCTCCAGAATAACCCAGATAAGAGGACGTGCAGCTGACGTGAAACTGGAGTGAATTTGCCTTGCAATCTGACAATTGTCAGGCTAAAGATCAGAGAAGTGGAAGTTGCTTGATGCAGCAACTACTATTTCAAAGACCAAGGAGAAAAGTTTAGTAGAAGTCCTTTAAAAGTAAAACATAAAGGGTTCATGAAACAAAAACAACAATTCAATTAATCAACTAGAATTTCCCATTCCATTGGTTTTAACCGAGGTGGGAAATTTCTTGAAATGGACCTTTTGTCTTAGGAATTTTTGATTTAACAATTTAGTGTTTCAGGAAGGAAAAAAAACCCAACTCCAGAAATTCCAAACCAGTTCCAGTTTCACTCTTACCCATGCTGAAACCCACACCAGTGCATCTCAAATTCTGCTATAATTGTAATCATAGCCCTGTGCATAACACAGAGAGAACACTTTCAGGAGAACATCTCCTCACCTTCAGTTGGTATTGCTCATGAACTACACCTCTGCAACCAAGAGGAAAAGGAGAGGTGGTACTGTGAACTCACGGCAACGGTGGGACAGGGTTGCTCATGGCTCAGCTGTGCAGCAGCTGTGGGCAGGAAAAAATGAGCAGTAAGGAACACCTTTTTGGGGGTAAATAAGTGGTGCATGTCTTTTGTTTTCTTAACTTGGAATGAAGTCCAAAACAAGCATTTATGTATGCTGTCATCTGTTCCTCCCTTGAAGAAGACCTCAACCCTTTAGCATCACTGAGATCTAAGGAGACAATCGTTATTGTGCTCTTTCTGTAAAGCCAGGTTTTCCTCAATGTAAATCTTATCTCCCACAGAGAGCACTTATTCTCCTTCAAGTTTTTTTCACCTGGAGAAATCAGACCACTCAAGAGTTTTTCTATGGAGAAGACCTTCAGCAGACCCTCATCTAGTTCACGCCATCCAGCAGAGACAAAGGTCCATTACCTTTTTTCAGTGAGCTCAAAGAGGCCAACTGGCCCAAGGAGGCACAGCCTTCCCCCTCCTCATGTCAGTATTTCCTATATTTGATAGGAAGGACAGCATTTTACTTGAGTCACCACAGTTTGCAAAGACTTATTCTCACCTTTTCTTGGTCAAATACATAGAAAATAGATCTGCAGAAAATGTGAGATTGTTGTTGGAAAATGACCTCTGGAGTGAGCCCTTCATGACTCCAATCTTCAAGTGAACACTAGAAGGACTTCACCTTCAATCACTGTTAACTGTGACCTCACAACTATATTCTCCTGCATCAGTTTAGCTGCAGGTCTGTTTCTTAAAGTTCAGCACCATAAACCCCCCAGATTATTAGACACAATCAAGAAGTAGACTTCAAAGACCTTTAGACTGTCACATAGAATTAACATACCAAATCACCATTAAACCATGGTTAGCATTTTATAGCACTAGTTCTTTGAGGACAGCAAAGCTAATTTTTACCAATAGACTTTGAGAAAAAAAGACTTCATTATTTAAAGGTAGCTCTAATTTCTATACCATTCAAGCTATTCTCAGGAGGTATGAAGCATGTAATTTTGAACATAACGTTACTTTGACATTATTTCATTATCCCTATGGTATTTTTGGCAATGAGTGTTTTGGAAGGTGAATTTAAAAAGAGAACAAATACAAAATAAAGTTGCCAGTGCACAACTGGAATTATGACTATGCTTTAATCATGTGTCCCACTCAAACCGTGGAACTCTGAGTTCCCATTGGCCTGCAGCTGAATCTCCCACCATGGGCATTAAATGCTGTAATAGGTTTAATTCACTAAAATGCACGAAGGTCCTTGGACACCACAGTGACTGGTGCCAAGTAAGTGTCCATATTTATAACAATTGTTAATAAAACATCGTGTACTTCAGGTTTGGAAGCTGATATGGAAGAGCTGAGGAGCTCTGGGGCCTTGAGGTCACTCATATCTTCTGTCTCCTTACAGTTGAGGAGACTGAATTTTTGTCAAGCCAATGCCTTGAGTCCCCAACTCTCTGTAGCTGCCAAATTTCCACAAGCACACACTAACAGCTGTAGTGCCCTTAGAAATACAGCACTTGGAAGACAGTGAAGCACACCCAGCAGGTTCTGGCTGTGGCATGGCCAGAGCAGGTGGACCACCAGGTGTCCAGGCTACCCAGCCTGGTTAGCGTACCCGGCACCATAGTCATTCTCAGCCTGTTTTCCCCTTAATCTGCCAGAGATGCAACCTTGTACTCTCATTCACCTTCATTCTACCTTCAGAGCTGTCAGCTGGATCTACAGGGGCTTTCCATTCCAGTGACTGCCAGATCATGCAGCCTTCTTAGTCTCTCAAGTACATCAGAAAAGCCCTGCCTTCCCTGATAGTTTTAAAATGAGGTGGATAGATGGATAACCAGATGGACTGAGGGAGGAGCAAAGGAAGATTTAGGGTGATTTCCCCAAATGAGCTACAACTAGGCCAAATTACAATAATGTAATCTTATGTTTCCTTCAACCTAAGCAATCCCCTCAGGTGCTTAAGGTTAAGGCTCTTATCTGAAAAACTCAGGAGGGTCTCCAAGGTACCAAAAAGACAAGTTACTGACTGCAATGCCTTCACATGTAGCCTGTTACCTAAGTCTAAGAAGGTCTCTCACATATTCACAATACATGCTACTTTTCCCTGCCAATACTTTGCAAACACAGAGCTGTTCAGCAGGATGTAAGTGTGAGAAGTTATGGGCAGCACATGACAGAAAATGTGGTCATTTCCCTTCTGTCTGATTCCTCCCTCTTTTAGGGAAGAAGATTCCAGCAAAAAAAATTTTTTTCTGAAAGAAGATGGGCAACTTCAGTAAATTCTGAAACAAACCCAGCTGTTTATATTCACTCAAGCAATTAATTATCAGCTTTAAATATAGATTATTTAACAAGTTAAGTGGTGAATGTGAAAAATACTTGGTTTAAAACCGACAGTTGGAAATGCAGCATTTTTCAAACTCAGAAATTTAAAATGAAAGGGTTTTTTAAGAAAATTCTTGCAATTTTTATTTTCTCACAAGGAGCTATACTGCTCACCCAAACCCAAGTGTGATACTTCATTAGAAGGCATGTGAGATATTTCAATGAAAGGAATGGTCGTAGAAAGAGCAGTGTATTGTCTACATTTTATTGGGTCCCATCACCCCACAAGGAAGAGCAGAAACAGCTTCAAAACAAAGATGCGGTTCTACTTTAGTTTTGGTTGCTGAGCTTATTTTTTATAAGCTGTTGTATTACCTCTGTGTACGTTGCTTTTTATACCATATTCATTTCTAGGACAGTATAGCATATTTTAAAAGTGACAGCCTGGACATATGTTGTCTAAAAGACTACAAAATCACCATTATGAATGGACTTCAAAAACAGAGGCAACTTTGGCTTTTATTTCAATACAAAAGTGAGCCCTTCTAGTACTTGTTCTCCCTCCCCTGATTTGAACACTGGTCATTCGTTGATGGAAGTGAAACCCATTGATGGCAATGAAACCCACAGGAGTGAAGATGGGATTTAGGATCTGTGGATGTCTCTGCTCTGATGGTGTATAAGACCCTTGGAGAAAACACCAAGCTGCTAAAGCTGGGCTGTTTGTACAGGTTTATTGTACCTCCTGGGGCCAAGCACAGGCAGTGAGCTAGCCCACTGTCTCCTGAGGTAAAGAGATCTGGGAAGATCTGCCAATAAAAATGGTCCCAGAGACAAAGAAAGAATGCATGTTCATAAAAGCAAGGAAATGATAAGGAAAAAAATGAAAGGAAAGTGGAGAACAGAGTGGAACAGAGAGAGAATGGAGGAAGAAAGAACCACACTGCCCTACAAGAGCAGCTTTGTGATTCCTCCAGCAATGTTACTCTGTTTTGTTTATCATGAAAAGATCCCATTAATGCTTCAGCCCCATCAAACAGCAGACCAAGTTCATGAATGGCACCTATCAGAGCCCAGGGTAAATCCAATGATTTGAGGGAATTTGCCAAAGGGCCTTTGTAGCTGAGAAAAATGCCTACTCCAGAGAGGAATGCAGAAAATTCCTGGGAGGACAAGCCCTCCTTTGTTGGCAGTTCAACGGTATTCTGGAGCAAATAAAGGCACACAAAAATGGGATCTTAGATGCAATGAACATTTGAAGAAACGTTCAAAGACCTCCTTGAAACATTCACACCTCCCCCCTTTTCCCTACTGTACTAATTCTGTTTAGGATGACCGAATGGGCTATATTCGAAACACTACTGCTTTAGGGTTGCATAATAGAAAACTCTCTAGACAGCAACAGCTTCACTTCGTTAGTTTTTCTACTGCTTTTTCCCCAGCTGAAGCTTTTGTTGACACAAGCTTTTAGAGTCCAAATTCCCAGCCAGCACAAATTGCTACAGATCCACTGCAATTCAAGGATCTCTGCCAGGCTTACAGCAGTACAGAGTCTGACCTCAGATTTAGCGCATAAAATAGAATAAATGCACCCAAACACCAGAATGGGCCTAGAGTCAGTGGAGAAGGTACACGAATGCCTCCTCTCTGATTCATCTCATCTTGTGGGGTGTCCCATGTCTGTGCTGAACAAATATGCATCACCTATAAACTATGCAGGGGCAGCTAATACTGTGCTGCGGAAGGAAAGATTTGCTTGGATAGATTCATTTTAAGAGTGTAAACACATCCTGGCAGAAATTAAATCCACAAGATCTGACAAGACAAGCACCCACTTAGCAAATGAAAGGGATATTACATGTGGGTGTTGATTCATTTTAGACTCACCTAGTGGATGCTTTTTACTTCTCTTAAGTTAATAACTTGTTCATAAGAAACACATTTAAACCAGCAAAATTATACCATGATCCAAAGAACTCTACCAAATATCAGCAAAATTATATTAAAGCTGCAAATCATTATATAACATTTGTCTGTTATTTGCCTACCATGACCTTTTCAACTACATTACAGCAACACAGTTTTTGTATTAAAAGAGTCCCAAACCATACTAGATGTACAGAGACAGCATTCTGTCTGCCACAGGCAAGGTTTTAATCTCACTTACATCAGTGTAAATCCAGCATATTTCCAACAATTATTCTGAACACCAGTGAAAATGAGATCAGAATTTGGCCCTATGCCTCCTTCAGTCTGTTTTCCTCCAGAGAAAACAAAACCATTTTTTGTTATTTCTTTGGTGTGAAATATCAGATACAAATTTTATAGCTGATTTAAAAGACCTTATCTGCTTCTGAAATCTTGAATTGCATAAACTGCATGTAATCGTCACACAAACACATTCAACAAAGTTTCCTCGCTCCTCACTTCCTATGCTCTGAATAATCTTAATGTCTTTTTTTCTCCACAATGTGCACTTAAACACAATATGCTTCCTCATAAACATTGTTAATTACTTTTCTTTTATGTCCTCCTTTAAAGAATTTGCTGTGATGATGGACAAGTGAAGAAATATTCATGCAGATGGAAGTGGACTCTGTAGGTGGGCATATGTTGCATCTGTTTGTATATGTGCATCTGAAATCTAACAAAAGTATTATTTGCAGCTTTGGAGGCTGATACTCCAATCTTTTTCAAAATGGGAGCAAATTGTTTGCAAAGGTGTTTCCTCTATTACTCTGCAAATACTGTTCATTTTCCTCTTTGTTTTAAATGACCTTTTGCTGGTCCAAGGGGGTTTGTATCCATATGGCAGTGCAGTGGCAGTGATAAAGATCTGGATGCACAAACCAAGCTGAGCTGTGCGCAGCACCACCACACACTGCAGTCGTGTGTGAAAGAAAGCACTCACGTTAAAAGAGCTCTTCTCATTTGTTTTTTAATGAATGAAAGCCACCAAAACTTTTTTCTAACCCTAAATTCTGCTTTCTCCTGAATATCCCCCCAAGAGAGCTGGTTAGGGAGCTCTAGCTTACCTCAGCATCAGTGTGAACACTGCCTCTGTAACTGACTGCAAACTTGGGACAGTATCTCCTTATCCGTAGGGAAGGGAGTGCTGGAGTCTCCCTCCCTCATTCATGCTGGCCTGTTTTCTTCAATGGGATTACCTCTGAGAGTAGGATACCACACTGCTCTCATGGGTGAGCTGCTCTGAGAATGGGGCCTTGAAAACAAAAATGGCTTAAAAGCAGACAGCCTGGAAGGTTTGTTCTGCCCACTCCACCTCAGACCCAGCCTCAATGAAGACACTGAGTGAAACAACAGATCTGAAGATATATCATTCCTCTAGCAAAGGTATACAACGCCTGCAGTGAAAATTAAATGCAATGAAAAGTGCAGCTATTCAGCACCTTCCAAGGTAAGACAGTTGGCTACAGTGATAAAAGAAACAGACAGAGAGTCTCCCCAGCATAGTCCTCTGATTGCCACCAGCTGCGTAAATCCTAGGAGCATCTTCTGCAAAATAAGTATCAACTTAAAAAACCGGTCATTGGAGAAGTATGCAAAGCCTGCAGAACACAGGCACATACGTGTGTACACTGACCTCCTCCTGCAACATTGATTTATTGAGCCTCTGCGTAGCAGATGACTGACATTTTAAGGTAGCCTCCTAAAACTACACATCTGTTTGTCTGTTTATTTGATTGTTTGTTTTCCATCCAAATGGACCCTAACAACTTCAGCCATAATCCATTAAAATCCAGGCTAGTAGGGTAAATGACTGTCACTGGAAGCCTGACTTGTCACGCTGCCATGGAGCAGTAGGAAGCCCTGGGCTCTTCCTCTGAAGCCAGGGTGATGTCATCTCACACATGTTCCTTTTACTAGCTGATGTTTTGAGCTCCCTTCAAAAAAGTCCATGAACAAGGACATAGAGATCTGCTCATTGTTCTGCATGGTCAGGGTCCCTCCCCCTGGGACAAGTTCCTTCTCTACCACAGACTTCCACTGTGTCTTTGGGAAGACACACACACACACACACACACACAAACAGGCATTTAAAAGATATATTAGGAACCTAAAGGCACAGAAAGATGTTTGCAGTAGTATGTCAGTGCAAAAATCTGTGTTAAACCTGTGCAGACACCTTGACTACTCAGATGCCCCAGCTCAGCCAGAACCAACAACCTCTGGCACAAGTAGTGACAGAGGCTAGGGCAGGAACAATATGAAACCACCCTCCATGAGGTGGCTGATGGGTGAATCACGGCAAACACAGACAACAACATGCCACTGATTTTTGCTGTAGAGTTGGGCTGTTTAAAGAGGGGATTTGGTTCAGGAAATTTTGAACTCTCCTTTCAATCAAAGGTGGAACAATTTACCACTACAAACAACTATTAAGTCCTAAGCCATTAAATCCTGTAGTGAAAAAAGAATTGAAGCAAGAAATAACTGACCAGCCTAGATTCAGAAGCTGGTACAGGTAAAAAGTGAAGTGGATAGGCACCCTGGAGGCATTTTTGCACCCCATGATTTCTGGGATTGGTTCAGTTTCTTTGATAGTCTCTTTAAGGAGTTAGGTTCTGCTCATGCCCATGCTTCTCCTCCAGTCTTTTGCCAAAGCAACCAGAGCCTACAACAACAAATAGAATAATAAAATAGAAAGGATGTTTGTCCAACAAACAAGAAACAAAAACATTTACAGAGGAGAGAGGAATGGGTAATATGTCACTGCCTCTTTCTGGTTACAGCTCAGCATTGCCTCCTGGTTCCCAATTTAGGCTTAAAATTGAAAAGGAACTATTCCAATTACAACAGTGGTGTCAAATTGGTATGAGACCATGGAGAGGACTGTGGTTTATCAGAGCAGCTTCACAGTAGGGTTCTTCAAAGCCCCAAAGACAGTGGTATACCACTCCTAAAATGCACTAGGAACCTCTGAAACCCATACTGTAAACATCAGATTTTTCTTCCCCTACTGTCACAGCGAAACAGGGAGAGGGCAGAAGGGAAGGAGGATGAGATGAAGTAGTTTTTGGTCCTAAATACTCTCCCAGAGCTGAACTTGACGTTGGGTTGGCTTTCATAGCTGTGGCTGGTGTTCATACCCAGACTCATCAGCTCAGCTCAACATGGGAGGCAGGAGAAAGCAGTCACTGTCAGGGTCAGACAGCGGATGTGGTGATTGCCCCTCTGAGCTGCCCCAGAGTTCATCAGGATATGAATGTCTGTGCAGGAGTAGGCACTGCTTCCAAAATGAAATCTGGACAGTGTTAATTTATCTAAGCCTGAGGCCTGAAATAACAGTTACCAACATTTGTGTTTTTGTATACACTTTGAAAGTTCTGAGTAGCTGAAACTGGCTGGCTTTTTTCAAGAATCAAAGCACTTCTGACCTTCCTTTCAAATATTCTTTGTAAACATAGGAAGATATATAGGCACACATTTACTGGTTTTTTGTAGGGGGAAAAAAGAGTGAACTTAACATAAAATGAACTGATAAAGAGAGGGCAGGGGTAGCTCTGAACACAAAAGGTCTTGCTCTATTTTTTAAAGGTTCTCCTGTACTAACACAATTAGAAAGTTCAGCCGTAATTTCACCCCTCATTCATATAGGACCTTGTCTCTCCTTCAGCAGGAAACAGGGGCTGAGTTCGGAGAGCCTGAATATAATAGATGTTTGTGGCTGTGTACACTGCTGCCATCAATATAAATCTGTCATACACTCAGGAAGGAAAAGGAACTTCCATACACTGTGGCCTCTACATTTTTGGATGCAAATGCAGATTTATGGCACATGGGAAGCAATCACCCTTTAAGCCAACATGGGCCTCGTGAGTGTGTGGGACTGTGCAGACTGGTGTTCCTCAGCTGTACTGCATTTCCTCAGCTGCATTTGTAACCTCATTTGCATTTGAAAGAGGAGCTGTGCCAAAATAAGGCTAAGGAGATGGTCTTGTGCTGGATTTTCACAAAAATGTGGTCTACAAAAGGAAAGTCAGAATTTTTAAGCTATTCTGGAACCAACTTTATTACATGGTCTTCAAACTACCACCCTGCACTTCCATGCACATTAAATGACATCTTCTGTTGTTTTCATTCCTATGTGGTATGTGAATGGGACACACATTTAACTCAGGGCTGAGGAGCTATCCCATGTGAGGAAAGGTAGAAGAATCAGGCCCAAAAGTCATAATGATCCCCATATAAGTTTGTTCACCTCTCCAGCAAACTTCTAACTCGTGGTGAAAACTAGAGCCTTATCCGGAAGGCAGCTATATCAAGTGACTGGATTAAGGTGATTACTATTTTATGGTATATTAGGAGTGTTTCTGCATAAGGGGGCATACAAATGAAAGCAGTTTTGAGCAAATTGAAAAACAGCTCAGTGTCATGATTAATTAATGAAAAACAAATTTTTCCAAGTCAGCCTAATAGAAGGCTTCCTACATGCAACCAGTAACTGATTGAGTGACTCAAGCAGTAAAATCACAGTTAGGCCTACTTTTTCATCCTGGAAAGCCAAGTTCAATATTTTTCCTATGAGACATGTCTTACTATAAAAAGAATGTGATGCTTGAATGTGAATATCTCTGCTCTCAGTGCTGGCACATGGAGCTTTTCCTACCCCTCCTGCCACATTTCAAGAGTGCAGGATGAATCACAATCATGTGGTTCACCTCCCTGCCAAAATCTTTTCTTCTGCTACCTCTGTGAGTTCCTCCCAGACTGCTGCCAGCAGTGGTTGTCCTCTAGCCAAGACCTTGGAGGCGAGTGTCAGCGGGAGAGACGGGCCTCCCTCCCTCCCTCCCTCCCTCCCTCCCTCTTTCTCCAGTGAGGACACAAGCAAGAGCAGCTAGAGTTAGAGACCTGTAATCACAGGACTAGCTAACTAAATAGATGGCAGAGTAAGAGAAGGAGGAGAAGAAGGAGAAAAGGAGCAGGAAGGAGGCTGAAGTGGAGGGAGAGAGGGAAAGGGAGATGTGTGCGGCTGGTGGGACAGTATAACCTGCACAGCACCACATCCTCCCACCCACTCAGAGAGACACTCTTCATTGGTCCATCCTGCACCCATCAGTACAGCACTGCTTCTAACCAGGCAGAGCTGTGATGCTGCCTAACTCTACTGTGAGCTATTTTTCTGTACCATCAGGACCCAGTCTACAGTGACTGGGAAAGTGAGAAGAAAGGTATCATCTGAGACAAGTCTGAGGAACATGGGTGCATAGGTCATATTTCACTTTTTCTGAGGGAGAGAAAAGAGGATATTGTTTAATGCCATTATGTGTGCCAAGTTCATGCTTACAGCTGAGACAAGAATAAATACATTTCACGTGTGAAGGAAGGGGGGCAGGCTGCAAGTAAAGCACGAGCTTCTGGATGCTTCAATAAGCAGCAGACGTACAGAAACTTGCAGAGCCAAAGACAGGAGCTTCTCCTTCATTTCCAAAAGCTGTCAAACCTGTCACTGAGGGTTGAGGGTATCTTGCCAGAACAGCAAGCACCCTCAGCAAGGTACAAGAGCATCTCCCACAGCCTCACCCGAGCTGGCCAGCCACCAGCTCAAAAACTTGTGCCTTTAACGAAGGTTTTTACCTCAGCTGGTGACATGAATGAGAGGTTCTGTGCCCTTCTCTAGGGTTTTTGCTACTGGTATTGATTCTATACAAAAGGCATCCAGGAACTGCAGAAAGGGTTGACAATACAATCCTGAAATAGGGTTTTAAGCAAAGAAAAAAAACGGTAGTGCACAGCACTTGCAAGTCATCATCAGCTGAATGTACCCACTAGCTGCTATTGAGTAACTACAGCAAAAAGAATACAGTGAATACTCCTAGTAAAAAAAAAAAAAAAAAAAGGAAAATAAATGTATTCCTTAATGCAGAGCTTTCAGACAAAAGAACCCTGCCTTTCAGTGCTTTTCAAATAACTTGCTGGTATTACCTACCAGTGCAAAAATCAATGCCCATCTTAGAGAAAATATTTCCTTTTCATATGAAGAATGACAGTGACAGCCCAGAACACTAGGCATATGAAAAAAACTGGAGATTCAGGATGTAAAAGGTTTACGGCACAATTGAAAGCATGTCCATTGGGCCTTACAGATTACTAACCTGTTCCTAAATGATTGGAAAATGATCAAGATGAATGTTCAGCCATAGGAAAAGATTTACTAATCTTGGATGTTTTTACTTGCTTTAAGGTAATGGAAACGTTCTAGTTCAGTAATGCTGAATTAACTTTATTTTTTTTTCCAAATTATTCTGCCCTGATTCTTACATACAAGAACTGTCTCAGTCTCTTTGATGGCACCACACTGATTTACACAGAGGTGAAACCTTGAACTTTTACAGCCTACCTTGTGCTATAAAGAATATGAGACTCAAAATGTGTACAGTAAATCTAGTCGTATCATTCTCCCTGGTTTGTTTATTGTGCATAAAAGCAAGGAAGGAAAAGCACACCAAAGGATATTAAACTCTGGAATCTCTGAGCTCCAGTGTTTTGTTCTGCGTATGCAGTGTTCCCATACCCAGATACCCTTGGCTTGGGGACATCCCATAAGTGAATGTCCACCTTCCCCAGACATTGCAGCTATGCTAACAGTCCCCTTTTTTCTAAGCTTGTTCCCATACCATAATCTTTTAAATTAAAATTAATACCCAAATCACATACCCATATCTTAAACTTTCTCTGACAAATATTTCTCAGGTAGGTTTTTACTACCAGCAGAGTGCCTCTGGGTCAGTTCAAAACAGGAACTGCAGGCACACAGTCAAGTTACTGACCACATGTTGGCTCACTGATGGCAGTTTAGGTGATGCCGTTTGCCTTCCATCTGCAGCAAGCTAACCGCACACATGTGGCTGGCTACCACAGGTCAGCCAACAGGCAAAACCAATCCTAACTTCCACTCCTTTCGTGAGTTTTGTCTATGAAATAACAGAAATAATCACAGCTCCAACTGGCTTTGCAGAGATAAGATACTGAATAAGAACATGTGAAACGCCCGGGGTCAACTCTTCCTCTTTTTCTGTAACATGAGCAGCTCATTGACTAGATTTTCCATTTTCAAAGTATTTCTTACTACGGAGCCGAGGCAGAAACTGCTGGCTCAGCACATAAAAAAAGGACAATCTTTGACAAAACATGCTGTTAGTTTCTGAAACACCTTCACAATAATCTTTTCTCTCAGCTAAGGGATAAAACTTTTCAAAATGCATTGTTTTTCCTGCAAAGAATAGAAAAATATAGTATGTGTTTCATAACAAAATATGGACTCCTGAAACACACTTACAGGTAACAGAAACAGTAAAGTCTATCAGGAAGGGAATATAGCATCGGAATATGCCACCAATTCACTTTCTGCTGCCTAATTTCCTACAGGAACAGCAGCGTTCTCCTTTATACAATGCCCAAAAGATTTACACATCAGAAATATGCTACATGCTGAAGATATTCCATTTTTCACTCTTGTAAAAAGTACTTCCCCAATGAAAGGTCCAGAGGACCAAGAACAAAAATATCAGTGAATTTAGAAGAAAAGGAAACTATTTAAAATGTGGGTTAGTCCATTTTAAATAAATGACTATGAACATACCCTAACTGCATTACTTTATCCTATTCTATAATTTTCAAAATGCTGAAGAAAAATCACTGTTAGCTCGGTCTTAATGAGAGAAAGCAGTATTTGTAGGTACCAATAAATTGTGGAAGTAGAAGTGTCCGACCACAACAAGATTGTACTGTTCATGTTAGAAATATTCACTTCTATCATTCTTAATAGCAAGCTGCTTGAAAACATAATAGACTGATCTGAGTCTGTGAACTAAAGCTAGTCACTGGTTCTACAGGGTTAGCACAGGGTCCAGCACCTGGGGTATACCTTGACTCCCACAGTGATCACATAATTTGCTAGTTCAGAATAAGTGTGTGGAAGAAAAACTGAAAGAATACTTTCCAGCAAGACACCCCGAGCAGAATTCAGTTCTGGTATCAGTAAATCCTACTACCAATGGGAAAGACTAGGACAAGCCTGTTTCTATCAGCAATTGTATCCTGTCAAGTCAACCCATCTCAAAATGATGACTGCCTTGATAAAAAGTCTTTGTGGTAGGAATTGCATGCATATTGCCAGCTCACATTCAGCATCCCAAATGTCATTTCTTGGCTACTTCTCCGGAGGATGTTTTCAATTACTTGGCTGTATTTCTTGCTTTCCTACCCCCTCTATTTCTCCCAACTTTTATTCAGTCTCTCTAAAACTATTTCTGTTGAGGCTGTAACTTGGGTATGAGACACGTAAGTGTACATGCTGTTTGCGCATGCAAGTTAAAGACTCAAATTCTCTCATTACAGGCTGTTTATAAGATGGTTTACCATTTCCTGGTCAGAAGAGATATCTAGTTTTCTGCTGTACCAAAGTTCAATTAAACCAAGTAATCAACTTGATCAGTTCAGATTAAGTTCATTCATCTCCACCTACATTTGAGTAGTAAGCACTTCAGGGTTTTGCTTCTGGTGATTTTGTTTGTTTGTTAGTTTGTTTGTTAGTTGTGTACAGGTTTTTTTGTCTAACAAAATAGCTATTCAAGTGTAGTGAAACATATGCCACTTTTGCTTTGGGCATTAAATAAATTTAATACCTTTACTGCAATTGAAGTGGAAGGGAAGGTCTGGGACTCTGCTCCAAAATTATTCAATGAACCTATTCACACGTGTTAGCACACACAGCCAATGTGATGGGGTTGCTTTGTCCTTTGTTTTGTTGCTGGATCCACTACAAACACAAGCTATTGGCAGTTCTGTCAGCAACATATGAGAAGGGGCTTCCTCTCCTGCTGTAGTGTTCCTGGCTGTTTGAGCATGAATAGAAAAGGTGGATGGATGGCAACTGGCATAACAGATAGAAATAGCAGTGCATGATTTTAAAAAAGCAGCAAAAAGACCAAGCACAAAACATTTCTCTCTCTCCCATTGACTAAGGTTCCATTTGCCAAACAGCAGCAGGCTTTTGCATGCTTATTTCCCTCTGATCAGGGAAGATAGCTTTAATTATGTAGCCATGCAAGGTAATACTGTGCAGCCTCTGGCACTGTTGATTTACTAGGTTAATAAAGAGAGGGCTAAAGGACTGCTCAGCTGCTAGTGAGCTTGCAGACACTCCCCATCTCAATTTTCAAATAAAATTCCACGTAAGAGGCATGACTGGAGGACTACTCAGACCAACTGACATGCACTGCAGTAATGCATGGGGAAGGGCGTGCACCTACAGGGAAGAGAAATGGATCAGCAGTAGTGACACAGTAATCCCTGCACGTTTATGAAAGGCAGGTTCACTAGGATTCACATACTTTCTTCATCACCAGATCTTCATTAGCAACTGCATGGAACTTGTACAGAGTAGGGCAGAGGGTGGATAATATTATTTTAACAGCTTTCTTTCTTTCTTTCTTTCTTTCTTTCTTTCTTTCTTTCTTTCTTTCTTTCTTTCTTTCTTTCTTTCTTTCTTTCTTTCTTTCTTTCTTTCTTTCTTTCTTTCTTTCTTTCTCTCTTTCTCTCTTTCTCTCTTTCTCTCTTTCTCTCTTTCTCTCTTTCTCTCTTTCTTTCTCTCTTTCTCTCTTTCTTTCTCTCTTCTTTGTTGTCCTGCAGGATATTGGATGCTAAAAAGTAATGCAGACCAAGGCTGAATTTTAAACCACTTTACAAGAAATACTTGCAGGGTTTTTTTCACAAACTATTCTTAAGATTATGATTGTTATTCTTATGACCATGAGTATGATGATGACTACTACCATTTGCTTTAAAGGATTCTCTGCCCACCCCAACATTTACACTGGGACCAAGCAAAGCAAGATGGCTAATTCAGGGACTCTATCTCTGCTTTTTCGGGAACAGGCTATTGCTGATTTTATTTGATTCCACTCACTTCAGTTTTAGAAAAACTAGTCAAGAGCCAATCCCTACCAGATTTCTCCATGCCTCTCATGACTTTGTAGACTCTTCTAAACTCTTCCAGGCTAAAGAGTCCCAACTTACCCAGTCATTCCTCACAGGGCAGCCACTTATATGGCAGTTTCCTTAGTCACCTTTTGGGCTGCCTTCTGTTCTACCACTCACTTTCTAGTATGAGCAGACTGGAACCACATGCCTTATTTCTAACAAGAAGCAAAAGAGCTTACAGACTCCAACTTACCTTCAACTTGCATGCAATAATTTGCAAGGGAGCTCAACACACAGGGAATCTAATCATAGGAAATGGTACCCTACAGCACAAGAAGTGGTATCACCTTAATAAAAAGGTTTCTCTGAAAGACAAGACAAATTCAAGTACACATTTCTACTGCTATCTTGTTGTAGTGGAAACCACTCCAAAGAAATAGTTGGCTGACAAAAAGGCCTCACTACACATATAGAAATCGCATGCTTTTTGCTTGGCTGTGTGGGCAACTGGGGAAGAACAATCAGGGCGGACTGACAGAGGGGAGAATGGTGTGTTTTTTTCATAACTTGAGTGATTTGGAAGTGTGTCTGTTTTCCTGTGGAAAGTCCCTAGGTGTATCTCTAGTGGTCTAAAGTCAGCGTCAAAGGTTTGTGAATGGGTTACAGAATCAGCAATGCCACCTCCCATTGTTAGCTGTCTACATTTTTTTATAACCACTTGCATGCTTTTGGTCAACCACTGTAAAATAAACAGTCCTTCCCAAATGTTTTTGTTTTCTTTGACAGCACAGCAATAATTCACATGGAATGCTGCAGAGTATAAAAGCACTTTAAAGCTGTTGTAAAGCTGTGCTTTTATGATTTATACTTGAGTGGTTTTCAAGCAAAAAAGATGCCAGAGCTACAAAAGTATATGAAATTAGAAGATGTATCATATGTGCATATGATATAGATGTGTATGTGTGTGGGCTGAAATGGGAAACACTATTTTAAATAATTCTCATTTTGTGGGGAAGATGTGATAATTTTCCTGTGTCTTTGAAAAATGACTCAATGCAACAACCAGAATAACTTTTGAAACTACCAAAATCAGATTAAGATGACCAAAACTAGTCTCTTTCAACATGAACTCTTAGGACCTCATGCTTACTGTGCCCCTTGAGTAGAAAAACACTCTCCTAACTGGTCATTCCATCTGACCTGAAGAAACATTTCACAGATGGATCATTATATGGAAATACAACTGGGAATTATACTCCAGGCTAGAGCAGCAACCTGTGAAAATGACACCAGTGTCTGTTATAGCGCACTACCAAGGAGTGAGTCTGCATGACCACAGATGCTTCTGTTCACCTAGTATCACCCTATTTATCTCTCTCATCTTTCTGAAAACTCTTGTCTCCAGCCTGCACAACAGAGACCCTAAATTGTGCTGTAGGAGGAACAGGAATAAGTTGTACTTTAAGTTTGCTCTTGAAGGCTCAGAGGTTATGGGTTTGGCCATCACACCTGCATTCCTGACAATCAGCTGGAGACCCAGAGAGGCTTGGCCCTGCTGAGTGCTTCTCCAGCAGAGAGCAGTGATACACTGTCAGTGAGCTCAGTGCTGGAAGGCAGGGCAGCTTCCAAGCTGGGGAAAAGGCAAAGTTCAAAGCTGGCAAGCTTGCCAATGTGAATGTCAGAGGAGCTGGACTTGGAGAAAAAGACAACAGTGTGGGGTAATCTGAAGAGAAAATAGTTAAGAACACCTAAAAAGACAGTGCCTGAGCCAGCACCCCCCACTTCAGGAGGAATACTCACAAGAGATCAGAGATGTAATCCTTGCAGCATTTTGCACTGTATGCCCAGTGCAGGGAACATTTGCACCACAAACTCCATCCACCTTCCAATTAGTGTCAAACACTCTCTGGCAACAATTGTAAAGCTGCATATACCTGTTCAAGTATTGATCAAGAAGAAGATGCCAGGCTGCCAGGAGAAGAGCAGCTCTTAACAAACTGTGTTTGAAATGCACTGTAAATGTGACCAGCTCAAATTATGAGCAAGGCAGGATTTGCAGGCAGAAATAGACTTTTTTATTAGACCTGCCAATACTGACTTAAAAAAATCAACAAGCTTGTCTCAATCTTTCTCCTGTATAAAGCTGATTCATGTATTCAAAGATAGGCTTACACAGGCACATCCACACACTCTGCCACTTCTCCATTTACACCACGTGTGTATTTTATCCTTGTGTATATTCTCTGTATAGAGACTACTACTACACACTACTGGTAATAAAGTCAAAATGCGAACCCCTCTTAGGCAATAGAAGGTACTGAATGTTAAATTATTTCTTTAATTAAATTAAAGATTTCATTGCTGTGGTCTAAGCAACAGGTAGATGATGGCCTTACATATCCCAACCCCTAGAAGGCGGCTTTCCCAGGTAGAAAGGTTTTCCTCTATCCCATGTGCAAAAATACGTTTGGCTTTTCATCTAAAGATGCCAAAATATTTCATAAAGTGAAATAATGAAGTTACCATTCCTATTTTACACATGATGAAAACTAAAGCACACAAAGTACACTGTCTGGACTGAGGACCTGAAGCTGGGCAGGCAGGCTTTGCACTGTATACTGATGCTTCCCAACCTGCTTCTAACCAGGACACCTTGCCACTGCTTTTTTGCCTGTCATAGGATCTTGGCTTTGTGCCTTTGCCAACCTCAACATCCCTCACCACTTTACCCTTTCCCTTCTGTCCTGTCAACATCAACCTGCTCTGTCCTCCCTGTTTGTGCCTCATTTCTCCTCCACCCTTCTCTGAGAGCATTGGTAGGGATGCTCATACTCAGTGCCCTGACTAGTGAGAGCTGCCTCCTTGTGTGACAGAAGCTGATTTAAATAATAACTCGTCTCTTCTGGCTTTGTGTCAACACAAAGATGTGCAGAGACAGACTGCTAAGTCTGATAACACACAAGCCTGCTCTTAACAGTGAAAAATACTCCACAGAGCATCCAACATATCACATAAATTGTATTCTCTGAAAAGCGTTGTTAGCTCAGCCTTAATATTTGAGCTATAAGAATTTACTGTATGGGTGAGGCTGGAAGGGACCACATTGTCTCATCTGATCCAGCCTCCCTGCTCAAGCAGAGCACACTGCACAGGATTGCCTCCAGACAGTTCTTGAATATCTCCACCAAGGGCAGTCTGTTCCAGTGCTCGACCACCTGCACAGTGAGGTGTGAAGTTCTTTCTCATGTTCAGCTGGAATTTCTGTGCATCAGGTTTCTGCCTGTTGTCTCTTGTCCTATTGTTCAGCACCACTGCGAAGAGCCTGGCTCCATCATCTTGGCTCCTTCACTTCAGATACTTACAGACATCGATGAGGTCCCCTCTCAGGTGTCTCATCTCAGGGCTGAACAGGCCCAGCTCCCTCATCCTACCCTCTAAGACAGATGCTTCAGTCCCTTAATCATTTTCCTCTGCTGGGACCTGCTCCAGGAGAACAGCCAGTCCTCCAAAATTCACCTTGCTCTGTGTGTGCTGTTTGGGAAATATACCATCCCAATCCTTCTTCCTCCACTTTATCCTTGAATGCTTCATTTAGGAAGGTGAACTGAGTTCTTAGTTCCAGAACCATTCCTTGAAGGTGGAACATGTTATGGTTATTGAGAGCATTGCTTTGCTTCTTACAGGCTTTGTAACAAGCACTGTCACAGACACAGTATCTTATCACTGTCCTGGGAGTCACTATCCCGAATGAAAACTATAGCTGAACTTTTGGTGGTTTCTTTCATATTTCCTCAACATTATGAAAAAGATTTGTTTTCTTACTCATCCTGAAAGCACAAAATGTCACCACAAGGGCTTGAGACTTACAAGGATGTGCCAGTATGAACTGTATTGGTGCTGATGAGCAATGAACTACAGAAAGTACCAATTAAACCCAGAATTTTTCCAGAGCAGACAATCATCTGCTCTAAAGCTTGTTTCCTGTTATGTGCACAGAGGAGTGTTGTGCTTGTATTATGCCTTCCAGGTACCTGTGAAGCCTTCTAAAGCTCTCTTGTTGAGAGGATATCAGAAAGCCCTACAGAGGCTGTCCTTGAAATAATATCAGTTCTCTTTGTAATAATAATAACAATGAGCAGGGAGGTTGGAGCAGATGACCCACTGTGGTCCCTTCCAACCTGACCCATTCTGTGATTCCATGATATTAAGCAACGTTCTATACTACACATTCATCCTGACAATCCTGACATCCTGCTGGTATGAGATTCTCTTTGGAGGGTTCCTACTCCAGGGCCACATTTTTGCACAGCAGCAGCTTGGAATCGTACCCCAGGGCTATGCTTTTGGGCAGTAGCAGCAAGGAAATGGTGCTTATCACACCTCCACCCAGGTTCCTCAGCCAGGGAAGAATGCAGGCTGCTGGGCCGGGTGAAAGGCTTGGGAAAGTGCAGCCCTGCTGTTTCATGTCAACATTCCTCCCCCTCTGCCTTTCTCAACGTCTCAGTAGAAAATCCTTTTTTGTTCTTATCAGTTCAAACAAGAACAATGAATTCCTCAAGCCCTCGAGAATGTGACAAGGTGCCAACAAAGCCAACCAGGAAGGTGATGTATGGTCTATAGGCTGCAGCTCAAATAAATCACTTCACAAACCCAATGTTGCAAGGAGGGAATTCAAACAGCTCTAGCCTCTATTTCTAGTTCTCCCTTTCAGATATTCACCTGCCAAGAATCCTGGATAAAAGCAGTACATGTGATGCTAAAACACCTCATGCCCTTTGCTTTTATTACCAGGAATAACTGATTGAGCACCTAATCAAATCAAAATTACAGTGGTGTGTCTACACAGCCTTGCTGAAGGCAGAGTTGTCGTTTCCATTATAAACCCCTATATGAGAATTTACAATTGCCTCACTGAACACAACTTGGTGCACACAGCTGTCAGCCAGGGAGCATATTTTTTTAACTACATTCAGAAATAATTGTTTGGCTCTCTTAAAATCATACTAATGTTTTGTGAAAAAACATGAAGTTACCATATCTGGTTGCTTTTTAGTATAAATCTTCCATTTTTACAAAGAAACACTGATCTCCTTGTCAGCTAGTCTGATCAAGAAAATAAAAAAATAATGACCAACAAATTCAGTCATAAAAAGGCAGTTTAGGAGGTGCATATTCTAGGTGTCCAAGGAATAAGATGTCTCGCTCCTTGCATGAACAACATGTCTTCTCACCAGAATTCACATGATCCCCGACACTGAATAAATTACAATTGTTTCATACTAAATTACACACAATGGTGAAACTCATGGCCCAGACACAATGGCAAGCATCTAAGATGCTCAGCCCACACATGGGCTTTTTACGAGCCAGCAACAGAAACAAAGTGTGCCTAGGCTTGCTGTGAGTTAGGAGCTCCTTAGTTTGGTTTTGCCTGTGCATTCCTACTGCACAGATGCAGCTCCCAGCTCCATGCAGGCACACTGCACGTGCAGGACCTGCTCAGCAGTGCAGGCAGCATGCACTGACTAGTTCTCTGGAAGAGCCTGGATGCTACTGCTGGTATGTAGAGCATAGATCTGGTCATAGGGAACAAACTTTCTGGAACAGCCATCCATGATTCTCCATAAAACTTTCTGATATATCACTAAGGTTGTAACATCAAACCAATCATTGAAAAACTAATAGGTGTTTAAAATGGTTCACACTGTGGACCCTTTTCTTGACCCGAGACTTGCATGTTCTTCATGGAGTCAGCTCAGTGTGGAGGGAGTGCAGACTGACCACAGAGGGGGAATCCACCTGCCAGAGCCAAGGCTCCCCATGGGCAACAATCCTGCACCACTGCTCTCACCCAAGGCAGAGGGAAATAACAACTTACAACTTGGCAGTGTGGATTTGTCATAACTCCTCAACCCTGTGCCTTACCTGTCTGTCCCAGGTGTAGCACCAACAGAATTTCTCGTATCTATATAGTTTAGTGCTGCCTGCCTGCAGCTCCTCAACATGACCCTGATATGGAGCCTCATTGATGCAGACAGCATCTTCACAGATGGATTTTCGCTATTTTACATCACCTCAGCTCAGGAGATGCAAACACTCCAGTACTGTTCCTGCTCCATCACCTACCTCATCAACACCCTGCCCCGCCAGTATACATACCATTGGGATGCCGGTTGCAACAGGTACACTGAATCTCTGCACCCCTGTCTTGCCTATGTATCCTCAGAAAAGAAAGCACCACTGTAGCTCCTGCTATTAGCCTATCGCAACCAGGCTTTGCTGTATCTGCTAGGTCTAATTTGGCTGTACTTGCCATCTAGTGAATAAAAAACACATTAAAGATGAAGAAATACATCTGCCTGATGGAGCACAACATTTTTCAGATGAACTTTTACTGCTTGTGCAAATACCTGATAATGCACCAGCAAATGGGCTGCAGAGTACTGAAAAACCTGTGGCATCTCTGTAGTGAGAAATCTTAGTATGGCTCTGGATTACTACATTTTTCCTAACAAATGGGAACACTGGCATTGTGTGTGGTTCCTGCCTACTGCTTACCTCTTAAAATGGCTTTGGTTGAAGCAGGACTTGGTCTTCCACCTTTAACAGACAGACTCGTACATAGCTGAAGAAGCAGTTTTATTTAATTATGCACACATATGTTCCCCCCAGCCCCTAAAAAAAGATCTCTGCCCTAAATTCATATTTTGTAAAACATACCAAAGCATTCAAGTAAGTAATTTATATGCTGGGTTGAAATGACTTATTTGGATCTGCTGCAGTCTGCTGTGAATGTTGTATGGGTCAGGAAAATGTTCTCTTCAGAGATTCCCATGAAAAAATTATTCCAGTAGAATGAGAATTGTTCCCTTCTGACATTCACCTTGCCGCTTGTACTGACTTGTACTGAGTAGTACTTGTAGGCACAGATCTAAGGCTGGAAATACTCAATAAGAAGAATACCGCTGGATGATGTCAATCAAAATCATCATTCCAGAAATGTAGCATTTCTGGTGGATGAGGTATAGCAGCAACAGGGGTGAGACATGGCACAGAGCCGGAGCTCATTTCCTGACACATTGTGATCAGGCTGAGCTCTGTTCTGCCTTGGTGGGACTTGGTAAGAGGCAGAGAATGGAGGAAGAGAGGAAAGGTTGTGCTACTGAGGCCAGCAAGGTAGGTTATGAAGGCAACAGTTTTGGCTGGGAGCGGACAGGATGCTGAAGAGGAGAGAGGGTGGCAATGAAGGCTGATAGAGGAACGTTTGGGAGCTGCCATCTTGAAAGACTGGTGCATTAAATTTCATGATGAGTCCTGTACTTGGTGAGTGCCTGGTACTTAGTGAGTTTCTTAAACCTTCAGATGCTGGAGCCAAATGCATATATAAAAACATTAAAACGCATTACCATAAAATGCTTTTAAAGGAAAAGTTCAAAATCCTAAAGCCAACATAAATGTAGTTCCCCATTTAGGTCTCTTACAATTTTCAGGCATTCTCATGAAGACTGGTGAATATATTCTTTTAGAGAAGAACTTCTGTACAGAAATTACATATGAAAGGCACAAAGGTACCTTTCAAAATCACATTTATAGGTTTTACACAGGATAACTTTTGATGTTTTAAGAGAAATGACAACTAAAGGGCAAAGAATACTAACCAAGGAACATAGTTTGTACGTTATCACTACACATTTACGTTTTATATTACTTCAGTGGGTCTATTTGCTCTACAGTCTGCTGGCCCAGCTAAATGGAAATTATAAAAACATAGAGCCCTTTCAAGTAAAATATATAATTTTATTGTACTCAATTCCCTTTTGTCTTTTAGTTGTAACTCAGACCTTACTTAATTGTTAATCTACACCACATAAAGATAAAAAGAGCCTAAACTCCCCTGAAGTTAGCTCCAGCTTTCTATTAAATCCCTTCTTTTTCTATATCTACCCTGAACAACACTGAGGGCATTTTAGCTAACAGACAGTATGTTAATCCATTTCACACCAACTGCACAAGGTCTTAACACATATTACAAACAGAGATGCTCTTTGGCATCCTCTACTCTCAGCTTGGCACAAACCTCCCAGCTCAAGAAAGGCTCCAAATGACAAAAAAACAGATGTCGTAGGCTGGGGTTGAATTGTAATAAGTAACCTCCTATCACGAACATTACCTCCTGGACCTAACATGGGCATATTCTGCTGCAGCATCTTACTTAAATAAATATTTGCATAGCAAAGGAATGTACATTTTTATTATAAACAAAAGATGCAGTATGGGTAATTACCACTTTCTCCTTCTGAAATGGTGTCAAACTGACCACCTAGCAAAATTACAACTCCAAAGTAACATTTAACAAAATTCAGTATACAGTTTATCATGTACTAATTTTGTGGCATCTGTTAAGGGAGAAACTAATTTTCCATGTGACCTAAATAAGCACTTTCATCTGAGGGGAAGGAGGATGGATAACGGAATCCTGCTTGTTGCCAGTTTGAAATCACTGTGCTCTCAGATGGACTTCCTTCACTGACAACTGACTGTACTAAGCACCTGGAGCTCAGGGACCTCAGAGAGCTTCCAAACAGTTGGAGCAGGGCTGCAGAGGTCTCTCGTAATGAAAATGAGTGGCTGGTATTATGCTTGATCCTCTCAGTTACAGTAATGCCTTGTTTAGTTGGTTACTATTATCCTGTTATTAGTAAAATGTCTGCATCATTATTCAGATGGCAAATACTATTTTTTCTCCATTACCTCTTTCCTAAAAAGATGAGAATGGGCATTTCTGTTACACTATCAAGGTCACTATCCCTTCTGAAATGAGGGCAAGGTAGGGAAGACTGTATGAGTAAGATGAGCACATAGTGGTATTTCCCATAATGGTACCTCAGTTTTCAACTATTTATGGCTCTGAGACTTCCTAAACCTAAGCTGTGGTATTGAATAGCCCAAGACAAAAACCACATTCTTTGAACCTATCCAACTAATCTTTGAATTTCCATAAAAACTCTTGGTTTCTGCAACATAAGGTGTTTCAATACGCCTTATATGATACAGCATCTTCTTTTGTTTCTTTCAGCCCTAATAGGTGATACTTTCATTAAATGACTCACAGTTCTGCTACCACAATAATGAAACGTTTCCCTTTCTCTGTGCCACTACTGATTTGTGAGATTCCCTAAATGCATCCTACCCACAATCATCTTCCTTCCTGGCCAAAGACCTCTCCTCTGTTAGATTCATCACCTGAAATTCACTCTACACCTCCAGTTGTTTGGGTTAGTAATAATTCCTGTTTGTCTGAGGTCATGCAACGTATGCAAAGTCACCCTGACTTTGCCCTTTACAACTCAATGCAGCTGTTATGCTTTTCCGATGATAGTGTAAATTTGGGCATCCTAAAAATCCAGTATGCCCTTTCCGCACACTGCTGAAGGAAGAAGCCTGTTGCTGTCTCAACTTCCCTGTGTCAGTCACATAACTTTGCCCCAAACATGGCACAAACTATATAGCAATGGCTTGAAATCTGGTGCTGACTGATTCCTTTTGTCTCTTTCCTCCTCTGGCTGTTTGATCACAATCCTTTCCCTTGACTGTACAGAGCATAGCACATTTTGGAAACAGCTGCACTGGAATCACCACACACCAAGTCTCTGTCTGTCCCTGTAAAATATCTGCTCAACTGCAACCTTTCCTTGGGACCCCTGGCTTCCCCAAAAGTTCAATCTGCAGAATGCAGGGCAGATAAGGCAAAACTGGAGACAGGTATGTAGGTTTTATCTTTATTGCTTTATAGGTCTACAGAGATTAACCAGGAAAAAAAAATACACTCTGTGACTGTTTCACTGAGTTACCAGAGTTTCCAAGACTCCTGTTAAGCATGAAGAGTACATATTCTCACTATTTATTTTTGTTCATTGTTCCTTTGCTTTTTAAGCAAAGCTAAATTAGTTTTCCAGCAACCCACCTTTGCCCTGAGCTAGTCTAAATTACTCCTCACAACATTCTAGTTGTTTTGGGGAACCAGGATCTGTCAAATGGTGACACAGTCTTCCTGCTGTTAAACTGCCCCCTTCAGCCAAGGAGACAGGAGCCTGAAGGATCTGGTTTCCCTTCTGACAGCTGCAGTAACTGGACCTAAATCGGAATTGGAGTAGAATTTTGCAGTGAAAATGGAATCACTGTCATTACATTGTCTCTGCATAGAACTCTGGGCAAACTTGGGCACTTGATAGATTTTTATGTCCACTCAACATCTGTTATTCTCCAAAGAGGTAAAAAAATGGGGAAATTAAACCACCATCAAGCACATGAACATGACAGAGGCAGGCACTGCAGTGTTTGGCAATGTTTTTAAGTCTTGAATTAACTTGATTATATACATATTTTTAAAAATGTGCAACTGGTCCCCCAACTTTATCTGGAACCTCTGTTAAATATTACATAAATCTACCTTGGCATGTGCTCATTTTCACAAATCACTGTTCAAAGGTTTCAGGATTACCATTAAGAAGTCGACGCAGGAGGAAGGACCCTGTAGGTAGCAGGACTGATAGACTTCAATACTGTTTCTCATTGTACTTAAGAGCTTCTATACTCCTCTGAGCAAAATAGTGAACATACTGTTTGCTTACTATGGAAAGAGATATTACTGCCTTGTATCTATTCCAGTTTAAGTCACAAATCTTTATAGAAGTGCTCGGGCTTTACTGCAATAGGTAAAGACGGTTTTCAAATGTTATATGGCATAAAGGGACAGTAGAATATATCAGAAAATATCTCTAATTCATGCAACTTTCCACTGGCATAAGCCAGAGAAAAAGGAAAAAAATCCAAGCTTCCTGTCAAGTGGGGACAGTAACTGTGCCACACTGCAGAACATGCTCTAACCCAACCCTTTCCTGCCATCCCTGCTGCCAGCCGGATTTAGCCGCTGCAAGGGAAGTTGCTGCTGCCCTCCCTGTAAGCCCTGGAGGACAGATACTCCAGAGATACCTCTCCACTCCATCTGCCTGGGGACCCAGGCATTGGGTTTGGGGTGGGTTTTTGGTTTTTTGTTTGTTTGCTTTTGTAAGAGGAAGAATAAAGTCATAGAATCATTTAGGTTGGAAAAAACCTTTAAGATCATTGAGTCCAACCATAAAAGACAGCAGTGCAGTAGGCATTTTCTTGCTACGCCTGTATTTATTACATCTCACCTCATGCTATTGGGATGAAATTCAGTGAATCCCAATGTAATTTCTACCAAAATATTACCCGAAATTCAACATGTCCACAAGTCTTTCTATGCAATAAGTACACTTTATTATTTTTATCTAACACTCAACATTTGGAAATGTTTGAGTATTAATACAAAAAGATTTTCACCTACAGAACTTATTTGCAATGAGCTAAGTAAGGGTTGTTCTCTCTCACAGACATATATGTGGGTGCATATATATGTAAGATAATGGAAAAAGAGATATAGATACATTGCTATGGAATTGAAGATGTGCTGTTATAGGACAAATCATGCTATAGTCATGTTCATAAAAATACTAATATTTCCATTCAGTGCTCAGAAAACTTCTCCAGCAGTGCACTATCATATACTTGCATATCTAAAGCAGATTAACAGACAGAAAACACACAGAAACAACTACAGTTCCTCTGCATTTAACTGAAATTATAATCTTGATTTATGTCATGTAAAAAGATATCAATGTTGGGAGACACAACTCCAATGTAGGGGTCCCAGATACTTTATAGCCATCAAGACACATTTACTGTGGGATATGTTAGAAATACCATTTCAGCTGAAATTTCTTATTATTTAAATATTAATTATACTATTTAGCATATTGCACTAAAAATCAAGATCTTAATTTTTTAATTTTAATTTTGCTTAATTAATTAAGCAGTGAGTTAGAATATAAATCTATTTCTAGAGTGGTGCCAGCTCAGACAGCAGCTAATAATGGTTACTGCGGAAAAAACACATGGCAAATATGGAATTACATTTTCTGCATTTTTAAAGTTGGAGATGGCATTAAGTCCACTGAGTTTAAAAACACTTTCTGTACAAGGCCTGTAAAAATCCTTTTTCAGTAGCTTACTTTCTTCTTTTAATTTGTCTTACAGTTTTGTAAACTAATTTACACATCTGACATGAAGAACTTCTACGATAATGAGCTCAACAATTTACTGGTGTTATGTGAAAAAAACCCTTCTTTTTGCTTTGTTTACCTAAATAATTTCTGTTAGTCTTTTAGCTGTTGTATTTCAGAAAACAAAAAACAATTATTTTCCAATCATGTTCTATACATGAATTAATCAGATGTACAGGTCTGGGTCCTATTTCTTTTTAGTTTCTCTCCTATATTCGGTTGAGAAGACCCAATCTGCTTATATCCCCTTGTGGGAAAATATTTCTGTACCTCTGAAAAATCTAACATTCATCTGCACTTCTTCAGCTTCATTATTATATGGAGTGTTCAAATCCATTAAAAATCGAAGTGGGCAACTGAGTTATCCATGCCAGAAGTATGTATGACATTTTGTCCTCTTTTCCTTTTGTAACAATTATTAATATTTTATTCCTTCTTCTGACCAGTGCCATCACAAAACTGAGATTTTGTAAGAACTATTCATCATAAGCGTTCTCTTACCTGTTTGGCAATAGCTGCCTCAGGGCTCCCCTTTGCAAAGACAGAGCTGCTTCTCATCCCTTTGAACACAACACAAAGCTTTACCTGCCATTGCTTTGCCAGGCCTTTCAGTACCAGGAGTTCCTTCTTCATCTGCTCACCATCTACTTTAGTATTAACTAATTTTTTTATCATCACCAATGCATAGCTTTGCACAATTAGTTTCAATATCATTAATTTTGTGCAGTATAGATCCCATCACAAGTCCTGCTGGAAATACAAAGGTATCTCCCCTCCACTGTCAAAATAGCCCAGGGCAGGACCTTCTCTCTCATTCCCTGACCACTTAACTCCTTTAAGGTGCTCCATGTGTAACACTGAAATTAACAATTTTGGAAAACAAGACACATCACATTGATTGAACCATCCTGAGCCATATTTACTAGTTTTCTTTCAGAGAATTCCAACAGGTTTGTGACACACAATTCCTTTTAAGACAAGCTTACTGCTTTTCCTATTTTTTTTTACTTATTTGCCTATAAATATTATACTTATCCAAGGCTCTAAAATTTTTTATCTTCTATGGCTTACACCTATTTGCCTGGAGTGGTGATCAGACCTACTGGCATGCAGTTCCAGGAGCTCTCTTGGTGTCCCAGTGGCTGCCACCAACTTCTCTGAGGCTAAGCCACCTGCCCTATGCTCTACAGCTAGAGCTTTACTGTAGGAAGTTCAGAAATTTCATCTTTCAGTTTGATCTGACTTCTTTGGAGAACAGTGTTTGTTCCTGAAAATTTATCACTACTGATTTATTGATCTGCTTGCAAATTCCTTCACTTGCATTCCAATTGTCCTAGAATTTGTCTTTCTACTCTTGTGGCCTCGCCTGGCTTGAGCTCTTCTTTAATTGTTCAAGATTTATTCTCTCTATACATTCTTCAATGACTTCCTGTTTCCAGCATGTATTAAAATGTTTTTTATTAGTACTTCCAAGTCCTTAACAGGTTATTCATCAGGACCTTTTTAGTTCTCTTTCATCAGTACTTCCCATTTAATAATGCTTCATGTTTAACATAAATTATCTTTTTTCCTTCACTTGGACATGACTTCTACTTTCTGAGAACGATTTATTTACCATTTTCCTGTCCACTCATCTCCTTACAAATGGCAACCTCTTCATAATCCTTCTAAAGGATGGACTAACTTTGATAGTTAGCATATACATACTTGGAACACTTAAGATGTCTGTAAGCAGTCTTCTTGCCGAGTGAAAGTCACTTCACCCTATTGACCCTTCCTTTTATTCTCAATGTTATGTTGTACCTACTTATGAACTCAGATATGACAATAGAGAAACTACAGTGAAGTAGAAGAACAAGGATGATTTGGTAAGACATTTTGCCTAGTATGACTATGACTGGGTGAATTTTATATATGGTCTTTTTACATACGAGAATTTGAGGTTCCTTTTCCAAAGGATAAATAAAATGCTCTTTGGTCTGGAATAGTGCATTCACATACAGACCCAATGATGAGTGACTGAGTGGCTGGGCTTTAAAGACTGGTTGACTGCCTTCCATTAAATGAGTCTGTGGCATCAAATTCAGCTCCTTGTGGATACTTTTCTCGGTTCAAGTACAAGTTTTTGAGGATTTCAGAAAAAAGTCTTCACAGCCTCTATTTAAATCTACCTTTCAACAAGTGGAGCAGTGTGGGACAACCTGCAGTTCTTCTAGCCATGATCAAGTTTTTATTTCCCTGCAGAATATTATTTCAGAGGCCATTTATTAACCACCTTTAATGAACACCATTAGTTTCTTTAAGACATCTATAGTCTAAACAACCGTAGTTTTTGTCAATACTGTTAATCACCATTTTTGGTCATTGCTTTTCTATATTAGTCAAATATTTGTATCATCACCTAACAAAAACTGTGGCAATAATTGTTTTGCAAGAAAATTAATTTAGTGTCTTTGGGCTTTTTGCTGTTATTGAAAGACAATGACCTATTTCATTCTTTGGTTGGAATTCTGCTTTCAGGAATACATGTGAAGATTTATTTCAGGGGATCATTTTCTAGTTCTTATATGTTTTATTGTCTAATTTGTAGATGTGATCAGGTAGTTCATGTACTAAGTACCATAAATGGCAAACACAATTATTTCTTTAAGTGAATTTGCAGGGAAAGGGAAAGCAAGGCCTTTAAAAAAAATCATACTAAAAATGTCTTTTTAATTGTGCATAAAAGCATCCTCAGCAGTACTAAAATTAAACTAGAGGAATCATATCCAAAGTGAGAAAGGCTACATTCATAATTGTTAGATATTGCCTATGTTTAATGAAGCTGTAAATGTTATGTGATGACAAATATTACTTTAGGCTTGGCCTTTTCAAAACTAAATTACTATGGACTAAAAAAAAAGATGGGCAAATGCATCTAAGATGTGTTTGCCTGTTTGTTCTTCACTACACCTTGTCTCTTGCATGCAAAACTGTGAATAAAAGTGCAGCCTCCACTTCTTCTAAGTACATGAGGTTTGAAGACAAAGAGTCTGGGACAAATGCTACTCTGAGTTGCTCCCTTTCAACTCCTGGCACTTTTAGTAGCATCATAAGCTCTGGACTATCACCCTCAGGTCTTCATATTCTGTAGATTAAAAGAATAAAAGGTAAAGAGCATGCAAGATAGACAAATACATATGTCAGATATATAGACATATACAGTCTATCACAGTCTTCCTTCTACAGGATATTTGGGCTGCACATGACATAATGCCTTCCAATGACATCAAGACCCCTAAAAAGATGAGGTTTGCTTATGGGAACTGACTAATGACCCTGCCAGTAGCACACACTACAATTCTGGTAGACCTCAGCATTGCTGCTCTTCAGTTTTCTGATTATTTATTCCAACTTGTAAAAAAAATCCCAAAACATGAAAACCAACACTGTTTTTAAATACAGTGCACCATGCTGGAACCTCAATTAGTATAAAATTTAATACCTTATCAGAGTTATTGCAGTTTGCTGTGGCTAAGATATCTTATGCAAATTCTTCTCCACCTCCACTTACTTAGAACCTGGCTTCTGCTCATAGAAGGTAGCACCTTTGCCAAAAGAAGGTCAGAGTAACGTGGACATCTAGATTATTTTAAAACATTAAACAGTGTCTACAAATCTTTCCATGGGAATAAAAATCCACAAAAGACAAAAGGCATTTTGCCTGGTTTTGCCTTGGACAGTAATTAAAGGAAATGACAGAATCAACACTTGAACACAGAGGTAAAGCTTTCTTTAACATGATATCTCATCTGTGGAATGCTGGAACTGGGAAACTGAAAGTCTGACTCAATGTAAAGCACTTAATTGTAATTAGATGTGAAAGTGAGGGGTAGCTCTACGATACTTCCTGTCCTGGAACTTTAAACGGAACATATGGCACAAGTGGGTGGAGAAATGTATGTTTACACTTGTACGTGAAAACACAGATACAGTTCTCTTTCAGAAAAGAACATGAGGAGTAACTTACTGATCAAATGATGGTAGAAACTCACAGCTTATCTGGAATCCACTAGGGTTAAACACACTATAAAGCATCAACCCATCTCTATTGAAAGGGAAGGAAACAAGTTAAAACTAGAAAATAGTATCTAGACTCTTAGTCAGCCTTTCTAGCTGATATTATTAAGGGACAGAAGTATGTTGCACTGTTGAGTACCTAAGATAGGAATGCCATCTAAACACTCCCTGAGTGATACTCATGTGTGGTTTGCAGGGTGACGACGCTTGAACAAGTTCTGAGTTATTTCCTTTACCCCTTAACCAGGGACACTAATAGCAGAAATATTCTGTCTCATTGCTCTTATATAGAGTTCCCTCCTACACCAACAATTTAGTCATGGAGCAGGTCAGTGGGCAAAACATGCTCATGCATACTTCCTTTGCTTCAGAAACACTTGCCAAATTGAAATGGCAGAAGTTCTGCATTTGCCTTTTGGGCTGAGTGGTCAGAGACTCTGGAAACAAGCCAATGTACAGTGGGACAGTTCTGTTGACCACACTGAGCTCCTGACCAGGCTGTGAGCATTGTCTTCAGGATTGCTCAGTACAGCTTCCCACACAAATAAACAGTGGATAGCTTCACTGAATCTCCATTCAAATGCACAAGTATAAACACAAGAATTGTGTGAGTTTTACTCAAACTATAAGGCTTCCTCTAGAATTTTGCCTTTTTTGTGCCTCTCAAGTTGGAACTTAATCCATCCCTCCTTTGAGTTTCCCTTCCTCATCCTGCTTCCTTAATGTCACAAAACAAGAGTTTACACTGTGGAAGACTCCTCACCTCATCTCATCCCCTGATTGCAGGAAAGTCCAGTGATTTTCCAATACATTTTTGTGTAATGCAATGTAATCTTGTGGCGGCCCCTGGGCCAGCCATAGAGGAGCGAGCCCTCCCTGGGAGGGTTGACAGCATGCAAGCTGTTTCTAAGCTTCAAGCTCCCCCTCAGGGAGTCTCTCTAGGAGACTTCCCTGTTGTTCGTGGTGAGCAAGAAACTTCACAATCCCATGAGCCCTTGCAGTTATGCTAATCCTTTGTTCATGATTCGTCATTACCCTAGTTCCTGGTTTTTGCCTTCCCCTGATTGGATGATTTTGGATCCCTTCCCCGACTGGTTGTTTTCCCAATTCTTCCCAATCCCAATCCTTGGACCTCATTGGTCCAAGGTGCTAACCCCGCCCACTCCAAACCCTATAAAACCCCATGTTTCGGAGACCTCAGGGTCTTTCAGTCACTGGTTCCTGTTCTAATAAAGAAGCCCCTGATACTGGAAGATCGCCTCCTGCTCCTTCTATCCTGCATCACCTGAAAAGAGCTCGGCTGCTCTTGCAGCCCTCACAACTGAGCTGTATTACTGTGGTGCGCCTGTCTGCCGGACCCCATGAGTGTCTTTTTAAAGACGGTTCATCCGGAAGGTCATGGCACCCAGAAGAGCCTGCGGTCTGCGACATAATCTCTTGCTTTTTCTTATTCCCTCTGGCTTGCTCCACTTTTCCTTTTTTTTATGTTGTACAGTAAATTACAGTCTATCTTTCTTTCTATTTGTCCTTAGTGTCTGTTACCTCTTTCCTTTTCATCCACCTGTTTTTTCCTCTTTCTCTGATGCCTTTTTTATGTTATGCCTGCATTTTGTCTTCTCCTCCTTCTCACACGAAATCTTTCCCACTCAATCCTATTTTATCATCCCATCTTCATACCCAAGGGCTCTGTCTCCTAATCAAAGACACAGAGGAAAGAGCCTCTGGAACACCAAGTATCACACTGATTACTTCTACACACTTTCCTCAGGTTTTTAGCTGTCTAAAGAGTACAACTCTTTCTTTGTCTATACTTTCAGCCTTTTTCTCTGGAAGTACACTCCTGTTCACCCCTTTTCTTTTTGTCCATGCTTAGTCCCACTGTCCATGGACTTTTCAGCCAGTCCATAATCACTGTCAGATGTTCCTTCTTACTCTACTTCTTCTCAATCATATTTTTTCCCAGTTTCTGAGAAGAAACACAAATCTGAAGGAAAAACAGAACAAAGAAACTAAGTATTGGGAAAAGCTCTTAAAAATAAGAAGGTAAGAGAGACAGGGACAGGTCTCACACAAACAGGAGGCTGTAGCAGGAAAGAGAAGTATGCTTTCCTAGGGGGAAAATGTCTTACTGCTGAACTAGCTGAGGCAGATAGATATTCACTAACAAAATGAAAATGACTCTATGACCAGAAGAGAACAGAAGCACCAGAAAGGACATCATAGACTTCTCACATTCTCTTTCCCCATAAATCTAAGGAGAAACTGAAATAGGGAAATATGGTACACTCATTATTTTGCTTAGGTCTTCATAAGCTAGGGCATCTTATGGCGCTTTATGTTTACAAACTCTTATATGTCCATTTTCTTTCATAAAGCATGTGATGAGAATGTCACACTGCCAGCAGGATTGAGCCTCTGGGATATCACAAACCTGAGAAAGAATAAGGTGGATCGGTGGTTGCAGGAGCCATCCTGTGGGAACGTAATATACCCCTCAAGGAACCCTCCAGGCTTTGCCCTGGAAGAATGCACCATAGAGATTCCCTGCCTTGGATGAAAGAGAAGATTTCTCTCATGGTGCCTGCAGAACTACTGCCAATCTACCTTGGATTGCTTCCCCCATTGGCTACTTAACCCTGCCCACCCAAGTTGTTCATCCCTCATCCCCCCCTATAGGCTTGCTGCCCCTTCCCCTGCCTTTGTACCGCCCTGTGCCCTCAGATCATTGGCTCCTGACCCCTGCTTAACCCCAGAAGACCACATGGCCTGGGTCTTCTGTCCCTGGTCCCTTCGGCATGCTAAAATAAATCTCTGCTGGAACATATCATACAGGAGACCCGTCCTGTCTTTCTTCTGCTGAAGCATGTGTGTGTGCATGGACTTGAAATGGCTGCTCGTGTAGCCTGCTCTGAGCAGCTTCTGAATGAGACGCTTTGAGAAGGTAGCAGCATTTCTCCATCCTGCCACGCTGCTACACCATCTGGGTTCACATCTATGAAAAGCCACAAATGTAACACCAGGAGAGACTAAGGCAGATCCCGAGACAGTGCTCTAGATGCCTTCCTCAACTGAGAACATATGGGACTGCACCTGTGGCAGCACCAACACAACAACCTGGCATGCTTCTAGGGGAGCAACTGATGGGCAGCAAAAGGCGAAAAAGCATTTCAGATACTATTCTGCCTATTGACTCCTAAGCCCCTGATGAAAAAAACCCCAACTTTAATTACAAAAATCTTTGCACCATGAATTCCACTACTATTTAAAAAATATCAATAGCAGCAAAAGGAAAAAACTGCAAAGGTAGTGAACCAAATAAATCCTTGTGTCTTTGCTACTGTATTATATATTATACTTTAAAAGAATGTGTTTTTCTATTTTTTTTTTTGTACTTTTAGAAAGATAATACTAAAGAAACAAACTCTATAGCTGCATCAAATTTCTACTATAATCCATCATTAATGACTTTCCAATGAAAGTGATTTTTCGGGTCTGCTTTTTTAGCATGTGCAAAAGTCCTCCCTGGGAAAGAAAATCACAAAAATCACTGAAAAAGAAGTACTGAAAAGCAGCTACGTATCCATTGAGGGATTTCTGCTTTAATTTTATGACTCATTACTACTAGTGCATCTATTCCTGTTGTTGTACTCATTTTTAATACCTAGAAAATATTTTAAAGACATAAAATTCTGTTACTACTGTGTGAAGGAGGTGATTTTAATTGCAACAGGCTAAGTAAGATAGCTTGGCAATACTTCTGTCTGACCTACAAATGCCACTCTAAAACAGACAAAAAAACCCACTTGGAAGTCTGCCTGAAGGGAAATGGTTTTCTTGTGAAAGACCTTGTCAAACATATTAAAATCAAAGTTTGGGACTTTAGCTGAATAAACAGTTTTTATTGCTTAGCTCTGCTAACTGCATTCTAGTACTAAGGAGACATTCGGTAGTAATAGAAAACTGATAATTTTACATCAGCGCCTCATGACTATTCACAAATCTCCACTGACCACCACAGAAGTCAGTGTTAATAAAGGTCAAAATTGCCACCTACCTACATAATCCCTTGTAAGAACCATGCTGTAAAGGATCAACCAATCTAATTGTTTAATGTATTTGCAAAAATCTGATTACCCACACTAAAGTCATAGAAAACACTTCCACAGATTTTTAATACTTGATTCAAGCCTGAGAGATGAGGTACAATAGGTTCTTTATGAAATGTTTTAGTCTGATATTAAATTATTTCCATTCCTTTCAAGAGTACATTAGCTGACTTATTAAATAGAAGACTAGTTACTCATTTCAAATTACTTCCTCACTTTGTGGTACTAGGAAATGACTCTTTAACAAGTGTTCTTGAAAGTGTATCATTGCTCATTCACTTGGTAAGATAAGTTCATGCCTTTTAAAGCAGATATCAACTTACAACTTTTAAAATAAAACTGAGGCAGCAATTAGTACTATAAGTATGCAAACACATGAAAGACAGGATTGTTCAATTTTGATTATCTACCTAACCTTAACTCTTCTCACGAACCCTGCCAAACATTTACTTTTCATATTTGTTTTGTAAAGTGCTACACTATCATTATTTTCCTGAAAGAGATTAGTTGCTACAAAACTTCCTTTTCCTATGCACTTCAAGAAAACCAGTGCATATACCAGTGAACTAAATGGAAAAGTCACAGGGAGCTGAATGCCACATGTAGGACATGCTACACTAAATGCAGCCCGAGCTGCACGCAGGGAGAGTGAGATTGTCTGCAAAATCATTAAATATTGTTCTTAATGCATTCTATACATTTAATACACTTTGTACATAAAATTCTGTTTTATTTACTTCATATTTTAAGGATTTGTATCACATAATTTTCTATTCAGAAAGACAACATTTTGGTGACTATGAACCCAGAAGTAATCATTGATCAATGCTTTTAGGTTGTGTAAGACTTCAGGAGCAAGATGGACTCCTTTTTTTGGTAAGAAATATGAAACCAAGTAACTTTGCTGTCACTAGGTACAAAACTATGATGCTTTTCTCACAACCTGCAGGTTGAACTTAACCCACAGAAAATGCAGTCTCCAGATCTGAGCACACTCCCCACACAGCTGGGCATCAACAGACAAAACAGAGTCCATCAGATGAAATGGAGTCAGAAGGTTGGCCAGCTCTCTTTAAATGATATCCCTGTAAGCATTTCAGATTCAAATATAAGCTATTTGAGGAAAAAGTAAAAATCATAATTAAAAAGAGAAAAAGAAAAATATCACCATTAAAAAGAGAAAAAGAACCAAGTGATTTCATTGGGGAGGTTAACATTTTGTCCCTACTGATGTCTGTCACAGCTGTAATGAAAAGTAACTTATTGAAAAAAGTGTTTTAGTATTAGGGGTCACTACTCTGGAGTCTCTACAAGAAAGATCACAAAAGTTCTGGTCGTGAGGAAAGGGACATTTTTCCAAATATAACATGAATTTTTAGTTTTTTGGTTTTAAAAATATTAGATTGGAAAGTTTTAACTGCAATATTATTTTCTATATTATTTAGTATTTTCTATTTGTATACAATTAAATAAAATTTAATCCTATGTACAAGTCAATATGGTCTATTTCTGTCATATTAATATTTTCTATTATCAATATTAAAAGGTGTTTGCCTTGGAACTTCTTTGGTTTGAATGTCTGAGTGTGTCTGTATGTAGAAAAGTTGCTCAAATACAGGCACTTCAAAGAACCTTACAAGCTACATACTGGTCAATCTATTCTTTCTCAGATGGCATCCAATTCACACAAAGGCTATCTCTTTCTGACTTCTCATTCACCATTTCATTCTGACCAAATCAGATCTGAGTGATCCTTACAAAACTCCTCACCACAGCCACTCCTAACCTCCTGACTTCTTCAAACAAAGGCATTATTCAGGTATTACAAAAAGACTGAGGGCCCTTAAGTATTTTTGCACGTTACAGAAATATACTACAGTGCACTCTCAGCCATGGCTGTTTTACGTATGTAAGATTTGAAGAATATTTAACTGAATGAAAACCAAAACACATTCCCATCAGTCTCTGGAAGTCCTTCTCCCCAAGGCTAATGGAATAAAATACTCATTGAAGAAAGAAAATCAGATAAGGAGAGGCTACAAAAAATGTCAAACCCAGAGCATGAGACTCATCTCAAATTTTTTAACGCTTTGACCTCCTAGTGAATATGTTTGCCTCCAGTCCTAGCTCCACAAGCTTCAGGAAATTCAGTTTCTATTTTAGCAGAGATATTCTAGTGCTCAAAATGAAATAGAAGCTACTTACTTGGAGGCTGTGAGTTAGGTACTCCCAGCTGTGAGAAGCCCCGACATGCAGCACGGCTGCAGTGGAGGTGGGAGTATGGAAGATCCCAGCCTACTGCCCCCCATTGCTGCCATTTGTATTAAGGTGTTTCACATTGTTGCTGGTGTAATCATTCCAGCTACAGTTACTGTGAAACTGACACTAAAATAACTACGTACAGCACGACTGAAACATGGCTCAGTGTATAGAAAGGTAAGTGACTTTACAAGAATTGCAGCAGGATTTCACAGCGCTTCTGGACCAGGAATGAGAAGTGTGTGTGTTTGCATTTATCCACCAACAGCCACAGGTTTTCTAGGTATCTGATAAATGTGACAGGTTCTTTTTTTTTTTTTTATCAATTTTGTTCTTTCTGGCATACAAAAACCTCATCAGACACCAACGGCTGATGTTTGTATGTTTCCTCCCAAAGCTGAAGGATTTGCTCTTTTGCCTGCAAGGCCCAGGGAAAGCAGGGTATTTACCAGGATAAATATTTCTAGGAGCACCATTCCCCTACATCAGATTTATTTAAGTGAAAGAGAACTGCGAAGAGAGGCCTACAGCAACCTGCAGCAGGCTGGAAGACCTAGCCCAGAGGACAAAAGGGAAAACATGATAGGCAACAGGGGGAAGAAGAATAAAACAAGAACCTTACAACTAATCTTCTCATTTCTTCATGGTATGACTTTATACTCAGACCACAGAGACAGCTCAAGGGATGGCTGATCACCTCTCATCTTGACTCATTACTCATTGAGGAAAAGAAATTAATCACCTCAAATCTATCCTAGTTAGCTGAATACCACCCACGCAAACTGAAAATACTCCATGTCCCTGAAAAGCTGTCAGTATCTCTGCAACAACCTAGTACATTCACCTTTATACAAACTTAATTTTCAAGCACCTGAAGAAACTGTACTGGGGACAAAGCTACCAAAAACACCTTGCTGGTCAAAAGGGATGAGATATCTTGACAAAAAATTGTAAGGTTTACACATGAAATATTATTTAAATGTTATGCACAACACATCCCACTCCCCAGAATGACTGTTCTCATCTTGTCTCATCAAAATGAAGAGCAAACCTACACTGGTTGTTTCCTCAGGATGGAGAAATCAAGATTTAGCAGCCTCTCCCAGCCACTTCTGCTGCTCAGGAAAAGCCCCAAGCATTTGTTGTTCTTATTCCAATACCAGTGGTGAGAAGACTTCCTGCCCTCTTGGGAGCATCAAACAGAAAATTCCTGTAAGAAACCCAGTGCACAAGACTCATTAACAGGCCATGGCTTGGCACAGAGGATGTAATTATTAAAACTCCAGGAAGCAGAGAATCCCTGTCCAAACTTTGAAATGCTAGAGGGGGAAAAAGAGACAAATCCTAGGGGAAGTATTTCAGAGAAACTAAGAAATAGTGCCTGTGGGAAACTATAAGGGAAAGGAAATTCAAAATGTATTTACAGTTAGAACAAGTGGCCCACACAGAAATCCCTCCTGTCATTAGCAGAAGAGGGAAACAAGGGTAAGACAAAGATGCCTGAAGAACATAAACACAATTAAATAAAGGAAGACCTACTGTAACTTTATTAATTGACACATCAATAAATACGAATCTTGTCTTAAGGTCTGATATGTGAAGAAGCTGAAGAAAAAGCATGGAGAGAGGAATGCTCCACACAGGATATGCTGCCCACTTAATGCAATCTCCATTTGCTATTCCTTTTCAGGTGCTTTATGATAAAAATGCCCAGAGACAGGGTAGGGGGAGAAGATTGCTACCACAAGGAGATGAAGTGGTTGAAGGGTGACAAGTACCCGTCTGAAGTGAGCCGAGGCCATGAACTCTGCAGACAGTCTTGAACCAAGGCCAAAGTGTGGAAATGGACAGGTTTCCATCTCTGTCAGAAGCCAGGAAGAAGCATAAGAAACAAGCTCACAAAGCTTCTGTGATATGTAAGCTTTCCCAACACACTGCCCAAGGAAGAAGAACAACAGTTACAGGGATATAAACATAAAAGCGTATCCCCAGAAACTACTTGGTTGTTATGGACTCACTCCTGCATCCCCTGTCTTGTTTAAACAGCTCCAGTGTGTTGGGGAGGAATTAAAAATCTGTCTGCTTGGTGGGAATGTAAGAGGGACAGTCCTCAACACCGAGAACAACTCATTGCTCTTTCAAGCAGGGTTTATGAGTCCCACTAACCAACAAAAGTGGAAGAAGAGCTGTAAATCCAAAAGTGAAGTTGTATGTAGGAAACATTGTCAAGTATAAAATTACTGCTAGTAGAATTCCTTCACCATGTCCCTTCATTCCAACTGTGAGTGCAATGAACTTCATTGGAAATGTCTGCTGCTGATAATCTGAGGAAGCTTTTGCAAGAAACTCATTATGGATCTCACCTACACATGGACGACACTTATAACAAAGTCCTTGAGGAATCAATAGTGTCTTTTTCAATAATAGTTATACCTTGGGGGCTTGTTGTTTTTGAAGCAGCACACAAGTCAAGAGGTAACTTTGTTCTGACAAACACAACTGCTTTTAATAGCAACTTGACCATTTCTAAAGAGATGAAAAAACAATTTCTTGCAGATTCATGTATTTTTATGGCCTTCAAAGAATACTATAGTCTCACAGGAAATCCTAACAACGGTTCAGCTTGAATCACCTGTGTCGGTACTGCACATCATCCGTTTGAGGATTTTTACCCAACCCTCTTATTCTTTATTAATAGGATCATTTGTCTGAAAACCTGTTTCTTAAGAGTTTATCCGTTCATTCTGCACCTGAAGTCATAACACTTGGTTTGCAATCTCACAACTGGTTGCTGTGGAAATCATTATGATGTCACAAAAAATAATAGTAAAACTGCAAGTAGGGAATAAACAAGTTGAACAGACGAACTGTTAAAAAAAGTTTTACAGCAAATATTCACAGAAATAAAAAAGAGGAAAACAAAAACTTTCCTCCAGACCTGATCTATGACATATGTTCACACAGTGGTGACACAGACCAGGGACAGAAGAATTTTCCTTCATGGCCTTTGGTCCAGGAGCAACATTCAGAAAATCTACTGGCTCGGAATATATTTGCTACATTTTGATAAAATACAGAGCACAGGCTCTTACTTTCAAACTACTGTGAACATTGTGCTTCTCTCTCTTTCTAAAAAGAGAACAAAACAACTAATCTGTGGCTAATCTATGGATGGATAATGTTTTCCCCTGGCAAACAATGCATTTGGCCAAGGGGTAAAGATGGACTTCAGACCAAATTAAAACTGACTCCTTGTGGTGCCTACCTGCTGCAACATCCATCAGAGCAACTGGTGCCCACACATCTTTGCCATGAAACACCCTAAAGCTCAGACTGGTGAACTCTCTGTCTTTGACCACTGCAACCTCCCTGTCCCAGTCTGGCAGCAGCCATTTGCAGCAGTGGAGTGGCAGATCTGTAATTCAGCTTGTAGCAGGTGAGGTCAGAGCAGAGGAGAGAGGTTGTGGCTATACGCATGATCAGTATGGGGTTTGCAGCCCACACACGTGGGAGCACTTTGCCTCTGCAGGCCTAAAGTGCTGTGGGCAACAGAGATCACAGAGCTAACTGTGCTTTGATTACTGCCCAGACAGCTCCTGGATCAGCTTGGTGTGTAGCCATGCCAGCTCACACTCCCCTGATACAATGACAAGCTGCCCCTCTCTGAACAACATAGTAGTGTAGCCTGTCATTGCACATACATGGGATACCTCAAGAAGTGCAGTAGAAGAACAAGAATAATAGAGATTGTCTACTACCTTTATAGCTGATCCTGTTACAGGCACAGATCAATGCTGTTCTCCCATTTTCATAGTCCAACCACGTGCTGCCCCCAGGTTCTTCCCCTCACAGGCCTCCAGTAGGACTGTCAGGAGCACAGGTTTCTGGCATGTGCCCTGCCTTACTACTCACAAAACAAGCACAAGTTGCTTGGATAGATTTTTGTCCCCTGGTTCTGCTCTTCTACATAACACAGTGGAAACACAGATGAAATTGCCTTTCACCTTTGTTTAAGAGAAAGAGCAGCAGATTCTCAGCACAAGGGGTAAAAATCCACTTAATAATGGGGAGAAATCCCTTTCTCTCAGAAGCAAAGAGCACACGCAGTACTGGGATGCCATCTGGCTCTCACCAAGACTTTCCAGAATTCAGGTTCTTAGTCCTCCTCCCTTGACTTACCACTGAGTGAGATGGGCAGTTAAAGCAAAGCTGGGGCAACACTACTATTAATTTCAGAATTGATCTACCACAAAAGAAAACCTGTAAGTAGTCAAAGCTCAAATATCTGCCATTTCACTACTGGTAAAGAAGGAAGTACACCTTGGTGGCATTTTCAGTCATTAAAATATTTGAGATACAACAGGTTCAAACATGTTGACAGGTATAGCATAAAAGCATCTAAATTTTGTTTTGAAAGGTGCCTGGTGCTTATCTCATCCAACCTTCTACTCAAAGCTAGGCTGACTTCTAAATCAGAAGTTAGATCAGATTGGCCTGAGCTTTCTTCAAGGAGGAAGATTCCTTAGCCTCTCTATGGTAAGAGTATGTCCCCTGCTTACCCCTTTCTATGGTGGATTTCTTTTTCTCACTACATAGGAATTCCCCTTGCTGAACCTTGTGGTCCTTGCCCCTTGTTCCCTTACACCATGACACAGCTGGGGAAATGCCATGGACTCAGGAGACCATGCAAGCGAGGGAGAACCCAGTTCTGTTTCTGTTGGGAATTTGGCTTGTGCACAAATAACGCACTTCATTCACTTGCATCCTCAAAAGCCTCCATTCTCCATGGCCTAACTATACATTATCTCTGCCTCCTACCAGGCTTAGAACAGGGAATTCTGGTACCTTCTGAATAAGGGGGAGAAACTTGCATATAAGTACAATACGTAACTTATTCCATTTTTCCACGTGTCTTACAAATAATTATTTATCAAGGTTTGACAAGCACAATGTACTGATGTTCTATTTATACTGCAGATCACTAATTTTAAGAGGTTACAAACACTCTGCACATAGAGTTGGTGAGCCAACCCTTTGGTAAAATAGTAAATATTGCAGTAATGTTTAGTCTTGGAAAAGAGGAGCTAAAATGTTCTTAAGAAATACTTGCATCTTCTTATTCAAATGAATGTTTCAGCCACACAAGTAACAATCACCAATTTGAAAAAAGGAGACACCTTACATTTCGTAGCTATTCAGTGTTCATGAAAGCATTGCAACCTCCTTAACGGAAGACAGCTTTTTCTGTCACTAAATACATATCTGTAAAAACAACTCAATAGACACCAAACACCAGAAAAAATACATTGAAATAACATTAAAGATCTAGTACAAATCCACAAAAGCCAGGAAATTCAGAGATAAAGAAAGACTTTCAGACAAGGGAAAACTTTCCCATGTATTAGACTGGAGTGTAAATTCACTTCTTCTCTATGCTTGCCATCAAGCCATTCCAGACACAGGGGGTAAGTTTCTTCCTGGGGTAACTCAAGTGCTTTCAGCAATACTACACCAAAAATCAGTCTGACCCTACAGAACTGTCTTATTATTTTCTCTGTTTCTGATAATTGACATTGGTTTGAGTTTAAACAGCAACTTCCTGTATTACAGCTCATTTTCCCATCGTTCAGAGACTGTATTTGTGAGATTGCAATACTTTCCATGATTAAAACTATGATGTCAGCTGTAGGGTTATGACTTCACTGACAGACTGGCTAGAAGGAGAAAATCCACACTCAAACACAAATATATCTGAGATTAGCAAAGACAACACTGCACCTCAGTGGGCATGGACATTTCCATCTGCACAAATAACATTCTCTACTTTCACTTGAGCCAAGTATGAAAATGTCCCTTAAAATTTTTCTGCTTTTTTCATAAGTCATTCATGGTGATGATGTGTTGCCACCCAAATTCAATCTTGATGTCAGCAGCAGTTTAAATCACAAGCTATGGGTCCAATTCTTTGCATTCCCTGGAAGTGCAAAATCAGACATACAGCTTAAGATAGGATATGAAGGGAATGAAGTAATTTTGAACTACCTTCAAAATTCCCATGATTCTGCCCTCCTCCTCAAGCTGACATGGCTTTTGTCTCTGGGGACTGGCTATTCTGTCTCCAATAAAGCAAGATAACCATAATGAACTTGTTGCTAGGAGATCCCCAGGTATCTGGCTGAGCAACAGAATGCAAAAAGAGGAATGTAACCTCCTAAACTGTATCTAACCCAGGTACTAAAAAAGTTACCCTGAGCCTTGATATACAGAGCATAACTACTGTAAACAAAATAGGTTTACACATCACCTTTGTTTCTGAAAGAAGAAAAAATATTTTTCCTTTCAGTTTCCTAGACTGCAAGAGGCAGCGGGGCTATGATAGGCATGCAAAGTAAGAAATGGATAACTTAGACACTCACTCATCCTGCACTGAAAACTCTGATAGCAGCACATGGGACACAACTGAGCTGACAGCTGGTGAGATCAAATTCAATCTAAGAATCCAAAAGTGACAATTCCCCACTACTCCAGGTCTTATAAAGTAAGATCCTTGTTCCTTCTTTTTGCCTGTCTTCTACTCTTTACTGTTCAATTTTTGCATGAGTTACCTGTAATTTCTCATATTGCTCACATTCTCATAGTTAGTCTTGGATTAGACGCTTATTTTGTAAGATGTTTCCCAAATAAACTCTCAGACATTTTTTAAATCAAATAAATGCCCTTTTCAATTTTTCAACAGTCTGATCATGTTTGAATTACTGAAAATGAGAACTTTTTCAAAATTTCTATCCATGACATTTATGTAGCCCTGAATGAGGAGGGCAGGCAAACTATGGATTCAGATGTTGACCCAGAGAAAACAAACACAGAATGCATACAGCTATGTTCACCCGTACTTCTATACTTGTGCAAAGTGTCTGGAATGCTCACAGAAGTGCAAAGAAAGAACAGAATTCCTCCATTTTTTCTTTTTTTTTGTTGTTTTTTTTTTAAGGTCACTAAAAGCCTTTCTGAATACTAAGATGTAAAAAAGAATTAGAAAGCTAAATAAATCACTACAGTTCTGCTTCTCATTTATTATACACTCAAGATAATGGCTTCAGGAATGTTAAGAAAGGTGTACAGAGCTTTGCAATGTACAAAACTTGCTCTGGGACACTACTCTAATTACTATTTAAAAATTTAACCATGCAAAGAAAACCACAGTAATTATAATTATGCAAAAAGATCATGATGACTAACTTCTCCTGTAAATAGCCTTTTTTGTGATTTGGCACAATGTAATTAATAATGCCTTTCTTGGAAAGCAGTTGCATCTGGTTTGCCTGCAAAGTTCTGAGACCTACATCCTAAAATGAGCAGTGAAAGAGATAAAGTGCCTTTCTGCTTAGAGCAAAATTATTATTAAGAATATAATTTTGAAACGTTTCTGTGCTCTAGGGTGAACTCCAGCTATAGCATAATTTCTCTTTGTTGTTCTCTGTGCAATGGATGTTGTCTTTACCTAAAGGATTTGTTCTAGTTTAAACAAAAAATACAATGTGCAAAACCTTCTCCCTCAAGACATACTGTAGATTAAAGGGCAAATTCTTTCCCTTACTCAAAACCATAATAAGTTTTTTTTGTTAGCATAACAAAGAAAGGGTTTCCAATTTATATATCACCATTTACAAGCCTTTGGAGAAAGAAATCCTGACTTCAACCAAGTAAGTTGGAGTCTCGCTATTGGATTCACTTCAGGGGAGGCACTACTTTGCATAGACTCACCTCACAAGGAATTTGTTTCAGTGACTAATATACCCTCAGTATATTGAGGGTATATTAGTATATACCTATGACCACAGCTCAATGAAAGTTATGCATGTGGAAAAAACAAGATAATTCAGGCATTTTCAAAACCACATCTTTATATATCTTTAAAAATTTTTCTGAAGGTTACAGTACGGGGCTGTCCATATTTCACTTTTCCAATAGTTCAGAGATTATTAAAGAAGAAAGTTCCAATAGTTCAGAGATTATTAAAGAAGAAAGAAGTTATTCTTTTAAGAAGTATTACTGTTTATGTGGCATACAAGTTGCTTTATAATTAAAAAAGCAAAAATAAAAATCTTGTATCTCTGTACAAGTCCAGTCCACTGTTAGTCATGCAGTGACTGCCCAAAACTTAGCTGACATTAATAATTAATTTATTATATTCACAGATTTAGTTCAAATACTGTTCTTGTTATGTAAGAGTCACCATAAAGTTTCGTTGAACATGTATAGATGGTCTTCCTCAAATTACCTGAGTTTTGTGCAAACATGGCTACTCAGACAATTTATAAAGCTTCTAACCAAGCAGCAGACACAGTTATAATCACATTAGTGGCAGAGGGAGAAGGGCTGAAATCCAGGCAAGTGATTTCATTGGGAGTTTGGCCATTGCCTTCAACTAACCTAATATTTTATCACGCATCTCCTGGCTCCGTATTCAACCTACTAGACCAGGGGCATCATGTCTCACTGGTAGACCATTTGTGAGTCTACCTATCTCGATGAGACTTACATGTAAAGCTTGATGAAACAATTGCTTGAATGGTCATTCTTGACTTGAATGGGAAGTTTGCAGAAGTACCTTGAAAACTTCACACACCTCTGATGCCTCCAAATAGTTTGTGAACATTAATGAACATTAATGAATGCAACAGTGCGTGCCATGTCAGACGGCACCTTGTCTCCTCTACGTATTCGATACTTTGATCCAAGTACTGTATATACTTGGTCAATTGTGCGAGATGCTTTTTTCAAAACCCAAATAAACAGTTGAACATGGAAGGAGGGTCCCCAAGCAGATTTCTCGAGGAATTTAGCATAATTAAGAGGAAACAAAGCAGGAGAAGCAGCCAGGGTCTGAATGGGTTCTCTGTGAATACTAAGGAAACACCAAGAATATGTTAACATAAAGCAGTTTTGATAAGACTATAACAGTGAAGCTCACATGTGTTTCTATTGCATCTTGTAAAAGGCTCCAATTGCTGTTAGGATAATTGATAATAGTCAAAATGGATTTGGGTAATATATTAGGTAAAGTCATGAATTCTGCACCATACAGAAACAACTAGTCTGACTGTTTTTAAGCTCTCAGCAGTTACTCAGATGTAAAAACTCTAAATTGTGCCAATTCATTCATTATCTTTGAGTCTCCAAAATGGAGAATGCCACTATTGGCAAATGACTTTTAATCACAGCAAATCAACCTCTGTGGACCAGGCACTGTTCCCATTGACCCCAGTACAGATATATAATAAAATTTAATTTATCAGTGCTATTATTTAAATCATTATAAGTAGCACCAAGGTCTGACCCTGCAGTTCCACCATTCAACAGTTGTCAGGATTGACAGAGTAGAATAAAACAAATTGAAAATAGAGAGTTTATTTTAAAGAAGTGGGGGAAAAAAAGCAGAATAAAGACATACATTATTCATTACTTGTCTCCTAAAACTGCTATGGAAATATCACTCATAAATATATATAACTGAGCTGTCAAAAAAACCCCCCTGAAATTACAATACCTGCAATGATAACAGGGAATACAATTTAAATTGGCAAGAGAAGGAATTAAAATCACAGGCAAATAGATTGCAGCAAGCTGTTGCAGCAAAATTCTAGCATCCATGCTGTAAAACACACAAATAACATCTTATGTGTGTGGAGATTTCACTAGAGTGGGGTTTGATCCATCTATTCTCTGCAGCTATCTCTGGAAGTTCCTCAGTTGCCTAGTATTTTCTTACTAACCTTCAAGCCCTCTCAATTTAATTAGCTGAACATGCTTACAGTTGGTAATCTAAGGCAGCTAGCCTTACTCTCCATTAAAACTCCAATACATTTCGAGTTTCATCCAACAACCATCAAAAATCTAGCTCGAACCCTGGAGAAGCCTTCAGAGCTATGAATTACCAGGACAGAGCATAGCACCATTCACAGTGCTCATGTTGAACCTGGACATTAGCATCTCTGAGCAAGACTGTTCACAGCGTGTCTATCTATGAACAAATGTGATGAAGATTTAAATCCACACCTCCTGTGTAAGTGTCCCAATCACAAGCTCCTGTGTTTTCCTGGATAAGTAGCATTCTCTAGCCCTTCTCTTGAAGCTGAAATGCCATGCAGAGAAGAAGCTGCATAATTTTTGAGTACTAATTAAGGCTAGTTTTCAACATTTAGGATGGAAAAGACTTCTAAGATCATCAAGTCCAACCATTAATCCAGCACTACCAAGTCCATCACTAAACTATGTCCCTAAGGACCACATATATATGTCTTTTAAATATCTCTGGAGATATCCTAGGAGCCTGTCCTGGAAGGGAACAGATGATAGACTCTAAAGCCCTAGTGAGACAGGCTGTAGCTTGGGTGGATTCCCTGCAATGTTATGCTATGAAAGAAAAAGAATGAAACCCAGAGATGCCTGCATTTGAGAGATTAATCCACCTTCTCCTCCCATCAACATGGTGGCTGGTGGCTGCCCTTGTGCAGAAGCAAGATTTCCTTCCTGAAATGAAATCACTGCAACATCAAAACAACCAACAAGCAGCCTCCTTGTCTCACTGTATTGCAAAGAAGGAAATCATATCCCACCAACAGCCTACAGTAACAGCAAAGCTAATTAGCATCCTCTGTACAACCAGGACTATTCTGAACAGAGAGCAATGCAGGAAAGCAAAACAGTGTTGTCAGCATTATCAGCCTCCACTCCAAACTTACATACTTCTTAACATATGGCTTTTTTGTTCAGACTGTCATCTTCCCAGGCCTCACACTTCCCATTTCAGGGTTCCCCCAAGAATGAAAATATCTGTTTTCTCTTGGACCTGAAAAGATTTCTTCCTTTTCTAGCAGCAGTGTCACTACTGCATCTTTAAATCATTAAATTGCATATCCCAATCTGATTATTTAAGCGATACAGCTTGTGAAGTCACAATTTTCAAATGTCAGGATCTTGTCTCTCTATTTTCCTGGTTTTCTTTTGCAGTCTGATGAATATCTCACTTAGGGACTTGTAAATGCTATTGTAAACTATGCTCCATTTATATTTTAAATGGGAATTAGCACAAAAGAAATTCAAAACTGTTGTGGTTTGTTTTGTAGGTCTTTGGTTTGTTCTGCTGACTCCCACTCTAATGGTTTCACTTCATGTTTGTACCCTCCTCCCAATTGTCACCCTCCCTCAACTCCTCCCTTCTTTCCTGAGAGTTCTGTGTCAATCCTCTAATAGCCTCCCCTAAGCTTTGTCAATTTCCAAGAGCGCCTTCCCCTAGTTCTAGAAACTTCCCCAGGATCCATCAAGCGATTGGCTAGGGATCGGTGAATCCTCCCTCAAAGTTCCCTTATTTGTTCCCAAAGTAGCTTGTTAGTCCCCTAGTTCCCCCCATGTTTTCCCTATTGGCTATTAGTTTGTTCCCTCCCATAGGTCCTCGCCCCAGTAAAAACCCAGTGTAAGCTTCTGGTCCCTGTCCTCAGATGATGTTCCTTCAGGGAGAATAAATCTTTGGATGTTATCACTCTGGGGGTCCTTCTGTCATTCCTTTGCTGCTGTCGGACGACAGTGGTCCTTCCATGCAGGAGAGACAGCTCCCAGCTGCTCCCCTGGTCTCCCGAGCTCCAGGGGGGTGTCCCCAGCAGACCCAGTGCCAGTGTCGGTGTACCCGGGAAGAGAAGGGAGTGGTGAAGGCACTGACATCATAAAACAGCAGAGATAAAAACAAAGTATTTTTCTTCAGTAAGTGTTGGTGTGCTAGAGAATTAGAAGATGATTTCTGGTGAGGATATTTTGCAGCTATTTAATTGAGGAAGCCCATTTTCTTGTTGAAAATCTAGCCTCATACCTAAAATGTAATACTGAACTGTAATTTGAAGTGAGGCTTAGACCCAGGATTAAGGAAGAGGAAATAACAATACTTGCACTTAAAGCATATAATGACTTTCGTTCAAACACCTGAAACTACTCTCCAAATATTAATTATCACAGTATCAGTCTCCCCCAAACTCTTCCAGAAGAGGACCAACTCTGCATTCCTTTGGCATCCACATTGCCTGCTTGGGTCTGTACAGAATGTAGAACCAAGCCAAAAGTATTACCTGCCTTTAATTACTATGGTAACTCTTAATTGACAGGAGTAAATGCACCCACACAGGGACTGAGTATCATTTATAAGGTGGCCTTTTCTTGTGGAGAAAAAATGTGATATCTTCCTGTCGGGCTATTGCACTGTGAGGGCTTGCAGTATAAAGCAGAATTAAATTAAATTATGTGGCACAATTAGTCAGAAATTTTAATAAAACCTAGGAGTCTTGACTCAGAAACTTCTGTTCTGGATCACACATTAAAACATGGGGTTTCATTCCTTCTGCAGCACTACCTTTCAAGAGGACATGCAATAGAAATAGATGAGGTGACTCATCTATTTCTAGAGTATGTGACTTGGAATGGCCCTGTCCCATAGCTATGACTCAGATTGGCTAATGCCCAAAACCAGAGTAACCATATTCCAAATATTCAAGGAACCAGGCACCATGTTTTTGTGACTATGTCTGTCATTTAATCAACCAGTACTGGACTTCTATGTAATCAAGGTACAAAGATGAAAAGATATCATCACTATGCATCAAATATCCTTCAGGCTTGTATATGGGATTGGTTCAAAACCCTTCTGGTCCTGAATCTCTTAATTCTATACTGTATATGGAATCGCATAATCACAGAATCATTTAAGTTGGAAAAGAATTCTAACATCATGTTCAACCATTAACCCAGCACTGCCAAGCCCACCACTAGACCATGTCCCTAAGGACCACATCTACATATATTTTAAATATCCGCAGGGATGATATATAGACTTTTTAAATATCTTACTCCTGCTCCTCACTGCCCACCAGCTAGACATATACCAGAGATACTGAAATAGTCACACCTGAATTTACAGAAACAGGTAAAGAAACATCTATTGGTTTAAAATACAGGATTGAAAAGTGTGTTTCCATCCCTGCCTCATCCAATGTGCTTTCAAGCAAGATTTACTGGAGGAGGATGGCCTTGAGCTGAAGGCACAGGGCATGCTGCCAGGAAATCTGAGTTCTATTCCTGGCTCTCCTACAGATTTCCTTGGGCAAGGCAATTAACCTTGTGGAGTACACTTTCAATGGAGGTGAGGCCCAGCTTCTCTTTCTGCATTCATAACATTTTCAATGGTGAAAATGGAATGGTAGGAGCAAGAATGAACGCCTATACTTTTCTTTAGCTGATGCATTTTCTCTGTCAGGTATTTGGACGCACAATTGCTAATAACTGTGCTAGTAAAAAACCCTAAGAATTCAAACATTGCAGGTGTAAAAATGCCTCCTGATGTTGCTGCAAACAACCACAGTGCTCAGTTTCCTCATATGTAAAATGGGCAGAGAGGCTTATAAAATCAAGTACACAGCCAAACAGAAAACTGATTTTTAAAGTTCTTGAATACCTGTTATCTGAGATCATAAAAAGGAAATTGCTAAGAATTTAAGTTTGTCTTTAGCTAGAGGTGCTCTAATTTTACTTGTTGCATTTTTTTACCTGATAAAATTTCCTCTTTGGACCTCAAACAGAAGAAGAGATTTTCCTTTAAGGAGTCTGAAATGTCAGATGAAGTCAAAATATGTTTTTAGCTAAGATGATATCTTTTAATATACCTTAACAGAAGTGGAAGTGAATTAGAGAATGAATGAAATATCCTTTTGCTAACGTAAATGCATTTTAGAAAACAAATATCGTGGCTAAATTTTCTGTTGTGGTCTATTTCAAATAAATGTTGCCACATCCATTTATACCAACAAAGAACAGAACTCTGAAATTCCAAGGAAGGACACTATTTGCTTAGACAAATGTCTAAAGAAATGAAGACACATACCTCTCTGAACACTGGGGAGACAGAATGTAGTTTTAGTGATTTTTTTAAACACATTTGGTACAAACTTATGATTTTTTTCCTTTCCCAGAATGTTGAATTTGAAGAGTAAAAAAAGAATCGAAAATTGGCAAAAGAAAAAAAAAAAGAGCATTTGTTAGTCAGAGGAAAAAAGTTCAAAAATCACTGCTTTTGTCAAAATGTTCATGTTTTGAGAGATGATTTCTTTTACAAGTCATCTGAACTGGAAAGTAAGTGTATAGGCATAAAGATTTTAAGGCTTTTAATTCATGTCCTTCATCCACTTTCTAAGTTTAGGAATTTTAAAGGCAAGGTCAATAGTCCTTTTTTCATAATTATAAAAGCCCCTTCAGGCTCTTTAGACCACTGAAACAATGAACACTCTCAGGTGACGTTCTTGCCCATACAGATGTAGAACATGTTCAAGAAAGAAGGTATTTTATACTACCAAGTTATAAAATAGTATCTATGACCTCCAGAAGGAAGCTAAGGTAGTTTGGAAGATTAACCGCAACTCACATAAATTTTCATTATGTGCTTCATATGAAGCAGTAACACCACAGATACAGTCAAAAACTGTAAAGACTCAAAATAACTGAAATTATGTTATTCTTCCAAGAACAAGAAATTGAATTTTTATCTGTGCTATCTTCTGTAATTACATAAATAGTAACTTTTTCATTCATCATTCAATATACACAACTTAAATTTTACCACAGCCATGGCTTGTTCCAAATGGACCTTGTAGCAGTTAATTTAAACAAACACATTCTCTAGCCTACCTTAGGGATACACTGGTAAGCACCACATCAAAGGGGGGAAAGTCTCACACTAACCTTTTGCTATCTAAAAGTCAATTATGTGTCTTATTTTATTGTCTAGGTTGTCTTCCATAGTGTCAAAAGATTAATATCTCCAGCAGAGAATTCACCACTGCTATAACAAAGCCTTCTTTGGAGCAGGATGGACTATGATCTCAGAACATTCTTTTTTTCTCTCTACCACACAATGAATAAGACTGCATGAATTTAAGCATTTCTAAGACCCTGACTTCATATGAGACAAAAAAGACTGCCTGCATAAGTAAGAAAAATTAGTTAAATGACTTCACATCACAGAGTATATCACTATCAGGCAGAAACTTGACTTAGGTGTGGAAAGGCTCAGTGTTCATATATTCACAGGATATTTAGGGTGGGAAGGGACCCACAGGGATCATCAGGTCCAACTCTTAAATGAATGTCTGTATGGGAATTGAACCCACAGCCTTGGTGTTACTAATACCATGCTCTGATCAACTGACTTAATATGGGCAAGAAATAGCCTCAAAACACTGATGGGTCCTCTGAGGCAATGGGATTTTCTTGATATGTATTTCTTCAAAATAAAGAACGTCATTTTCAAAATCTTAATGAGCACAAGGAATCCTTGCCCTGACACAGGAACTGCTGGCATAGAAACATCTCACCAATTCCATGTTTAAAGTTTTGTATCTCAGCTGTGTCAGAATTGCACTGGGAAATAATCTGAAGAAAAAGTTATTATAAAAAATCATGTTTTGTAATATTTTTAAATATAGCTCAGCACTGCTTAAATGGGCATTCTGTATAAAGTGAAACTCTGCCCTCATTTAAAAAGTACTATAATCATCAATCATATAATCATCAAGTGGTTTGGATTGGAAGGGACCTGGAAGATCATCTACTTCCAACACCCTGCCATGGGCTAAGACACCTGTCACTAGACCAGGTTGCTCAAAGCCCCATCCACCTTGGCTGTGAGCACTTCCAGGGGTGGGACATTCACAATTTCTCTGAACAACTGTTCCAGTGTCTCACCGCCCCCACAGTAAGCAATTTCCTCTTAATACCTAACCTAAACCACTGTCGTCCAGTTTAGAGACATTTCCCCTTGTCCTATCACGACAGGTCCTAGTAAAAAGTCCATCTCCATATTTCTTGTAGCTCTCTTTGGTTACTGGGAGGCTGCTCTATGGTGTCTGAAGCCTTCTCCAGGCTGAACAGCCTCTAACCTTTCAGCTTGTCTAGATGACCATGACTACATTAAAAATCTGCTTAAGGAAATTAATTTCTTACTATCTCTTATCTCCTACCAAACTGAAATGTGCTCTCTATACTGTCTAGCAGAAAACAAAATTGTTGCAAGTTTTCTGAACAAGTCACAGTTCTTACTTAGGCTTCAGTGATGAGATGTGCAAGCAGATGCTTCACACGCATCCTGCATGTCCCTGGTCAGAAGGTCACTATCTTCTGCTGTTACAAGCATGCAGATTCTGGAATTGAATCTGAATTCTATCCACCTTTTTAAACAGCTATGTAGCATGAAATCAGCCATTTCTTCTCCTCACCAAAGTCCTGCCTGTGAGCACAAAAAGTTCTGGACTGTTCCCTGGAACAACTCTGCCATGCCATGCAGAGAGTCTATGGTTCAAGTCAAACAATTTGGAAATGCAAAAAAAATTTCTACCTAAAGACTCAACAAAAACAATGGAAATAAAATACAAATACCCTTTTCAGCATCAACTTCAAAACTGGATTTCAGCTTCCTCCATTAAAATGACACCTGAGAGCACTAGAGGACTATGAAATTTCCAGGGCTTTTCAAGGCAGTTCTTTGGAACAAACAGCAAAACAATTGATTACTTAGCCCTCTGCTCTATTCATAAGCCTTCAGTCCCCTCCTTTCAGTCAAATTATAGGCATACACAAATTAAATAAATAAAAGACCTTTGATAGCTCTTTACAAAGGGCTATGCGAAGCCACGAGCAAAACAGTCGCTGAGTCCATGAGCAGCAGCATCAGGCCTCAATGGCAAACACGTAGCCCTGATGGAGTTAATGACAAACCTTTCACTAACTTCTGTGAATGTGAATTTGACTTTATGCCTGTGCTAAATAAAAATATTTCTGCTAATAAAAACCAGGTTACTTAATAGCTTTTTTTTAAGCATCAAAGACTATGTCTACAATACAGACCACAGGATGGTCCTGAGGACCAAAGGTCCGAACCACACACCTTTCAAGAAGTTTTTATTTCACTCTAGCCTAGTCCTATGGATTGAATGTCTACCAGATTGCACTTCTGCAGCACATCTTCCAATTTGGTTTTATTTGAAAGAAGTCCAACCAATGAGCTCTGAGACTGCTACACAACGCATACAGTAAGTGGGGAAAATTAGGAGATGCATTTCCAAAGCATATTCCTGATTTGACCTAACACATTAATGCAGATTCATTCAAGGAGCTTAGAATATGTTTGTGCAATAAAACCTCTAAAATGAAGGAGTCCTGAGGTCCCCATGAAGAGGGTTAATAAGTAATAGACTCACTTCAATGTCTTCCACACACATGCAGCAGCCTACAGTGAAGGTGAGTTTTACAGCAGCAAGCAATGTGTTTCTGATTTCAGCTATGTTCATTTCCCATCTCTGCTTAACCCTGTTATATTCAGGGCTTTCATTCAATTAGCTCTCCACATTTAGAAAGCTTTTCTATGTAGCTGCATATTTTATTTTCAGAAGATTTTGTTTAATCTTTACCGTCTATTCTATTGACAACGGTCTTCTTTCCCTTGACAACTTTGCAAAGTAGACATTATTGCATTAAAAAGATCATCTGATGTCTCATATGCTTGTGATAAACTGGGCTTCTTGTCCTCTTCACTTGGGCTCTCCCTTCCCCTCTCAGTTTAATACTAGTCAAAAAATATTTACTTCTCTTCTAAAAAATAATACATAAATAAATACACTGTGAGTCACAAACATTACATACTTAATTTGAACCAGCAGAAAGACCAGCTACTGGAATTCTACAGTGGTCTGTTAGCTCGTATGTCTCTGCATGTGCATATGAAGGAAAGAGCAGAAATAATATTTTACAATTTGATGAACAACATATGACACAGAACCTCTAGACTCTCAAAAAAAGAGAGTCTAGAAACTTACGAAAGTGTAGAATTCTGTGTAAGAAATAAACTTATGAAAATGTAGAATTCTGCTGTCTCCAAGAAAAAACCCAACATGGTTCTTACTTGCACAGATACTAAACCATCATCAAGACTTGACATATAAATAAATTGGGTTAAGGAAGAATATAATCATTAAGGATTAAACTGAAATATGGGTGACAAAAGGGACACTTTCTGACTACACGTTGGAGGTCTAAACAGAAAGGATGATGCTGTACCTGTCTGCTTTCAGGCAGACTCCTTCCTTGATTTCAACTACAAGCTAGAAGGAACCCGTGAAATTCATTTAAACTGGAAAGAGAGAAAAAAGAGAAGGGGAAAAATGGCATTTTTGATTCTCACAGTCTGAAGAATTATCTCAATGCAAGCTGAAAAGTGGAGCATTATCTCTGAAAATTACAAGAAGCAATCATATCATTGGAATAAGAAAATAAAAAGACTATTCTTTCAACAGGCACAACGGTAAAGTAATACCGAGTTTTAAAATATGCATTAATTTTAAAAAAATACAAGTGAAACTGTTGAAAGTATTGGTCTCATAATAAAGTAACGCATACAACCCATTTCAGTAATTCCCTTTTCTGAAAATCAGATTCTTGACCTGACAAATAGCCCATTCCATACTAAATGCTCCATTGATACTGCCTACTCTTTCTTCCCCATAAAAATACAAACATAGAAGGGAAGCATTCTAGCCTACAAGATACCAGAAGGGCTGTATTAGCCCTTCTCACTGAAAACTCACCTTGGTTTCTGACTATGAGTACTTGGAAGAGCAAATGTTTTTAACATTTCGGGCTGCTGCCTTTTCCTTTTTCCCCAAACTCTTCAGCCATCCCTATTCACCTGTCACACATTCCTAACTCAGAGGGGATGGTTTGACTCTTATAAATTAATTAATCTCATAAACCAAGTATTTTTGCTGTTTCCCAGGGATTGCACCCAAGGTGAGAATGAAGCAAGCAACACTCAGTGTCCAGATACACAAGGTTCAAGCTAGACGGGAGGAAGCAGACAGAAACTGACCTATGTTTTACCGCACTTGGCATTTGCCTTCTCCAAGCTGCTTATGAGAAGATCACCAGCAGAGGTGTTTCAAAATGCCACCTTTTTTTAATGCCAGTGAGCTTCCTCACATGCCTGAAAAGTGCCTGACGTAAAAACTACAGGTATAAACCACTCATCTAGTATGTAGTGGTCTGTTTCCTCCAAAGAAATATCCTGTGGTACCTTCACTGGACAATGCAATAGAATAGTTCTTAAAGTGACTGCCAAAGACAGCTTTCTTGTGTTTAGTGGCTGATACTCTGGGCAACCTTACTGTAGTTTTCAGTACCTTCTGGTGCCGTTCAAGCTTTTGCAAGCATATACTTTTACAACTCTTTTAACAGCTATGCAAAAGAACGGAACAAAATGGAGGGGAAAATTATAGGACTGACTAGAGGAAAGAGAATACAGAGTGAAACAAGGTGTTGATTGTGAGAGTGGATTTGAAAAAGAAGTTTAAAGTAAAATGTTGAGCAGGGAAAGGGAACTGGAAAAGGGAAATCAGAAATGTTAACTTGTGATGAAGCACACAGCCACACCTTTATATCTTCTAATACTTAATCCCAATTTCCCAGTGACAGTCCATATGAAAGTCCATGCACAAGTGAAAAACATGCAAATGAGAGGTGCACCAGGCAGACCCTCATTACCTATAAAGGTCAATGAGAACACAAAATTTCAAGCATCTAAGACTGAAATACTTCCATTGCCAAATAAAAACACACATCTGATAGACACATCTAAAGACTAAATGGGGTCAGGAAAAGAGGAAACTTGTAATGAAATATATTACCAGTCACTACAAATATATGAGGCATGGAAATGACTGTAAATGGAAAAATGAAGTTCTAATTGCAAATATCCTGCTGTTCATCTGTGCTCTTTCTTGCTGGATTTAAGGAAAATACACATTTCCAGGCAATGTAGAACAAAAGCATTTTGGTTTTTAAACTTTATCTTGTGCACCCTACACCTGAGTCCTATCACCCCCTGATGTCTGATACTGCCCCTTTAACCTTTGTTACTCAGTTACTGAACAAGTTATCTCATTGTTACTGTCTTTTGAAGGAAGAGTTGAGGCTCTTTTCATGCTGATAAGATACGCATAAATATTCACTGGAAGCAAACATTCAGTTGTAAAGTGTCTTGACCAAACTACCAGAGTCTAAAGGTAGGAAGCTGTGATCAACTTCTTTGCTCTCTTAACCCTTTAGTCAATCCACCAGAACAAAGAGACACAGAAGATAGACACTTTTTTAAACAAATGAACAAACTGTTCTCTAAAGGAATGGACTTTATAACATGCTTGTTAACAGCAAATATATCTGGAAGTGAAATACATACCCATTTTCTGGGCCGGCCTCTAGGTCGCTTTTCACCAGTGGCTTCTGCTTTCTGTAAAAGAAACAATATATTTTATACCTCAGCATTACTTAACAGCCTCAGTAACTAGGAACCCCTTTCCTGTAACATTAGCTACAATTATACCTCTTGGGTGGCACCAGGCCCCCTAGATAATCTGTATGTTTTCTCATACAATGTGATTATGCTGCTTTTTCTGACATTTCCTAGCCAGTGTGGGTAGGCAGTGCCCACCTGCACCCAAGAGTATCCCCAGCCCTGATCCACACTGTGTCCAGGGGCATGGAGGAGTGTGTCCACATAGCCCCAGCTGCTCAGGGCCCTCAGCAGAGCCTAGGTGCCCTGGCCAGCCATCAGACATGTAGGCTGAGGGTGGGGACATTGGGAAACCTGAGAACCTCCAATAACATCAAATCTAGTCTTTCACAGGCCATCAAAAAGTACTTGAAGATACTAAATTTAAAAATACAGCCTATTTCAAGTTTGAAAAAGCAGTTTACAGCAACTACAATTCCTTTTTTAGTCTCATTATATTCATGCATGAAATTAATTAGGACAGAATATCATCAGGAACATGTTTGTGTTCTTATTGGGAAACAATTTCTCAACTTTTCACATGAAGTTTTCCAGGTAAAAGCACATCCTTAAGCTGTAAGTAAACCTTTTATGGCCCAAAACACACCTTCCCTTTCCAAGTTTAAGGAAACAATGTGGAAGAGGCCCTAAAAGTGACAGCTGTATTTATGCAAGCCCAGCAGCCGCTCCTGGAGCTCAGCTTAAAGGAAATATGGGTTCTTTTATAGGCTCTTCCACTAATTCCACTGTGTGACCTTCTGAATATTACTACTAATAACAGTACCTATGCACTACACTAAAAACTTACGGAGTTTAAAATTTAAAAATCGGGTTATTCTCTCTGGCTAGGCTATGCCCATCCATACACTTAATCAGGTAAATAATGCTGTTCCACTCAGGATTTTGCCACCACCTGTAGTCAGGGCAGGACTTTCCACATACAAAGTCCCCAAGAATAAAGACTTTTAGTACACATGAATTGTGTTGCTTTGGTTTTTTCCCCCCAGTTAACTGTATGTGTATTTGATTTGCCCTTAGAAATCAACTGTGCCATTAAATAAATCACTTGCTGGTGAATCACTGTAACATATACTGTAACCTAATGCTGTGAAGATCTGATCTCTCTAAAAGAGAACTTGAACTGAGGAACTAGTGGAGGAATCTCTACAAAAAACAAAACAAAACAAAACCAACCCTGCCCTGTGAGTTAAATGCAATTACTTTAAAATAAATACCTCACAATAAGAAAGCTGTGAAAAATAAAATTCACACTCCTGAAGGGCAAAATTATCACTCAGACTTGTTAAAAGAGTAAACTTGAGCTTTAATTGTTTATACCGGTGTTATATGTAAGGTGAAACCCTCTTAAGAGAACACTTGTTAAAGTGCATTTACTATATCCTGTAGCTGTCTATTTCAGAGTTTTGTTTCCTTTAAGTGTTCAATTTCTTTATATCTTATAACCCAAAGGATGCAAAAAACCAGATATGGTTTAGTGTTGATAAACTGTAGCCCCCTGATTCTACATCTACTTCATGAAACACTGGGCATAAAACTCAAAAAGAAAATATTGGTTGTAATTGGTCTTAACAAATCAACTTGACATGTTATCAGAGCACTAAGGCTCTATATTTTCTTCTGTGTATTACTGCATCTGAAGGAAAGATCCTTTTACAAAACTCTATTAAAAATAATTAACTTTGTGAAAACAAAAACTACTTTGGTCTAATAATTAGAGTCCATATAAACCTGACACAAATTTTAACTACAAATTATAATTAACATGAGGGATTTCTCTGAATAACTAATCTTTCTGTCACATAGTGTGGCCGCTTCCCATGAGCAGTGCTGAGCTCTACCACCACCAAAGGTCCATGTCAGAAGTGGCTGGTGTTCCTGCTGGCTAGTTTCGGTAATGATTTGTCAAGTGCTTGGGGACCTTGCAGATTGAAAGGCACTATATTCCTGCTGTATATGACTTCCACCTCATGTTAGAAGAAAAACATTTCCATAGTTCTTATCAAAACCAAATCTTTCCCAGAGGTGAGCTGAGCAAACAGGCAGTCATGTCAGAGGTGATGTTTTGGTACAGAGAGAATCTGTAAGTAAATATCAAGGTTTTCACAGATTAAACTGGAAAAAATGAATGACAAGAACCTCCAAAGTCGAAGTTTTAATCTCCTTTTCAAGAGAAGAGAAAGACAAAACACTTCTAGAACAAACAAAAGGAGTAGTAGAAGCACCATGGTAATGATAAATACATGAAGTTTAGGAAAATGTTTCACCTCTTTCCCTCTTTTTTCAGCCTGCATTTTGCTAAAATACAGTCTATATTTTCTCCAACAGCATTAAGACTTTCTTTTAATTGAAGCCGTGAAGAAATGTTTTACTGTGTATCAGATACATGATACAATGTTTCTCCATGAAAGCCCTAAAACATTGCCCCTCCTCTGAACCGGTTTTTGCATCACCAGAAACACTCCAGTCTGTTAGCTTTTGGCGTTAATTGAAGTGTTGCCTCTGAAGCTAGGGGCAAATTCTAATGGAGCTCCAGGCCACCCAGAAGTGGTGTTTGGTCAGGGGGTTTTTAACATTTGGTGCTACTACGCTATGAGGCGTGACCTTGCTTTTTACAGCTAAGACATGAAATCAGGGTCAGGTATGTTATCAAACACAAAGCGCATCTCATTAAAAATATGAAATTTCTTATAAACAATAACGTGAACACACCATTTTTGGAATGTCACATATGAGGAACAGACCTAAACTTATTTGCATTTAAAAGCATGATCTATATGGGAAATGGTTTTTATTTATCACGGGTGAGAAAGATCACCATTTCAGTCACTGCTCTGTGGAAGTGAGCTAACAGTCCCCAGGAAGACTTGCACTCCACTTATGCCCTGAACCACAGGGCCATCAAACCCTGCTTCCAAACAGCTTCTCTCAGCAACTCTAGGACTTGACTGCCCATGATCTCTGCCTCCTTATTGCAAAAATGCACTGTACCCAGACAGAAACCAAGGCTGTACTATTGAAAGCAATTAACAGGACAAGACAAATATAAATAATTGAATGGCTATAAAGTGCCCTTTTGGCATCTATGTATTGTCAATGAAGACCTCAAATGCAACAGAATCCAAATCTGAAGAACTCTATCTACTTTGCAAAATGATCTGCTGGCAATCTCAGATAAAATGTGTCAGAGCTGTAAGTCAGGTAAAATAAGTGATAGTCCTCAGGAGGAAGATCACTTTTGTCAGAGTCAAAAGACCTTGCTCAGGAATGTGTCCGTCTCAAAAACACAGTTATTTAGTCAAAAAATACTCTTTAAAAAAAATCTTAGGCATTGACTAAGTACAAAAACATCACACTTTCCATGTCCTGTTTTATCCATTTTCATTCTAAACAAAAGTCAGTCTTCTGCTTTCCCTATCTTGGTCAAAACATTTGATTTTGAGGTCTCTTATTTTTTCAGTGCAATAACCATGCTACAATCACTTCATAAATTATATCTTATTTTCCCTTTAAGCTTGCAATGACTTGTGTTGGTGAAAATGAATGAAGCATGGAGAAGCCAACTAGATTTTTCTGAACCAATTCAGGGCAGAGTCCTGATCACATGCACTTTTCTGGTTTGTTTTTTCTTTCTTTCTTTTTTTTTTTTCTTTTACCTTTGGACTGCTTAACCCAGGGACATGCCTTTTTACATATCAAACCTGGCCATGTAACATAGCGACAGTAGCAAGTGCAGTCACACACAGGATCACAAGCTCTAGTTTTCAGATGATGATGCATCAAGCTCTGTAGGCATTTTCAGAGAAACTCACTACAGCAATAACTACAACAAAACCCAACATGTTTTAGCAGAAGGTAAATTTTATAATTTTTACCATTGTATATTCCTGGGATATCCCTTGACAATTCCTTTAAAGACAATCATATAGTAGCTACTACTCATTTTTCTAATGTCACAAATGGGTTTCCTGCTCCCAAACAGGAAAGTAGTTATGCCTATACTGTATTACAGTATTTTTGTCAAACCAAACTACAGGACTAAAAAAAAAAAATTAAAAAAAAAAAATTAAAAAAAAAAGCCCTAGAAAGGGAAGTGTGACGGGCTGGGAACATAGCTCCCCAAACAAATAAAATTCAACCACAAAACACCAAGGAAATTAAAAAGCAAGATTCCCCACTATGATCTTCCTGAAAAAATAGGTGTGCTTTAGGAAGAAAAAAACCCCAAAACCCAATTCTTATTTTGCTATTTTTTTTCCAAATATTTTAAATGAATGACAGAATAACTTGTTTAAAGATGCAGACTGCATAATAACAACCTAATTGTGGGGACTCACGTGCAAGATGATCAGGAGTTTTTTGTCTCTACCTGTTTTTATCTATCTGGTAACACACTGTGTTCCTCCTGTTTGTGAAAATTAAACAATTGAGAAATGGTTTTGTCTTCTAAAAACACAGTTGACTTCTTGTGTCTAGTTTATAAAATCTTAGGCATATATGATATGCAAGGCTTTAAGAAAAGAAAAAAGCATATTACCCAAAATTAGAGCAATTGCCACATTATTAGCTGTTCAGTTAGTTTTGCAACATTCTGTATGCATTGTCAAGTTTCACATTGCTAATTTCCTAACAAGCACAGTTTGTTTTCAGATGCCTCAAGGCCAGTTTACTAGGACCAAACACAAGCTCTTAAAGCTTAAAAAAAAAAATTTGAAAAAAAATTCTGTGAACCAAGAAATTTTAAATATACAACATAACCACAATTCCAGGGACAATTGTCCATCAACTGATTTAAGAGTATTTCCTTTTTGAAGTATAACAAAACAAAGCCCCAGTTCTGGAGTATTTTTAACTCACTGCCAGTTTGTGCAATACATTTTTAATTGTGATGTGTAATGCTTTGCAAGAGAACACCCAATCAATTAATCATGAGTGCCTTCTCATGGCTGCTCAGTGGGTTCTCCTGGTCAGCATTTATCTAACATGTAGTGAACACTCTAAAGCATTTCAATGAGCTCACTTTCACACACACAGGGCTCGCACTATTCCTTAGAAATTCCAGCAAATTCCAGCTGAGTGTATAGTACCCAGGTTCACATGCAGAGGACCTTAAGCTAAGATAACCAGTTCTCTTTCTGGGAGTTGAGACAGGCTAAAGAAAGTCTTAATAAATGTATGTATGCATATGTGTGTGTAAATATGTGTACCACAAAATTGAACATACAGCTTGCTCCTTTTAGAGGTGATACCCTCACCACCAAATGAAGCTTTCTTACAGTGCCAAAACCTTACCATCCATATCACAGTTAGAAAAACTATTGGAAACAATATTACATTAAAAGATATTTTAAGATACCTCTTGACAAGCTGAACCATTTTAGAGAGGGCTAATTATCAATTTGGAAAAGAGCTAAAATATTTATTTGAAATGTGATACCATTCTCTTTCTTCTAGTAAGGCTTTATAAGTGTTTTATGTTTTAGAGGATTTATCAAACATTTATATACTTTATCCATAAACCTTGAAACCAGTAAGGCTTGTAATTACATATCCCTCAAAGGGTTTTTTTATTATAAAAAAGGATATGTAGTCTTTGGTCAATTTTTTACATTATCAACACCCAAAAGCTTTAATTAGAGCAGTAATTTAATGCATTCTTAAAATCAAAATGTTTCAATGAAATTACTCAGTTTGTAAATTAGATTAAGAAAGCATAACTATGTACCAGAATCATCTAGAAAACTCTTTGATTTTATAAACCTACAGGTATATGAATGTTTTAAAATGATTACTACAATTTTCCATTTATACTGATTTCCAAATCACTTATGTAAATGAAATAATGTCAATATTTCTTTGAGAAGCATCTTTTAAAAACACGTTTCTACAAATTAAAATTTAATCTTACTACAAATGTTTCTCCTAGAAAAGCCAACACTCCTAGGAGTAATATTTAAAATACTAAAGGTCACATTTGGATTTGCTAGACTAATAAAAAACTGCTCTCTCTTTTGAAGAGTGTCATATGAACTATTTTAAAATGAATCTGAGGAATGATTTTACTGTATAAAGAAAAAATCAACATTTTAAGCACATTATTTTGCAGAATGGCTTTGAAAGATTTTTAATACTTAACCTGTAAAGCATTTTTTACTAACTCATGGATTTCTTGACAGAACATGATGCTTATTTTTTTCAGCCCATAAAGAAAAAAAAAACAAAACACCAAAACCAAAACAAAACAAACAACAACAACAAAAAAAAAAACTACAACAACAAAACCCAACCAATTTTGAATTTAAAGAGATTTGGAAAAGTACCTCAAATAAATGTTGAAAACACTTTAAACAAAACAGACATTAAACCATAGTCACCTTTTAATGATTTAATATTTATCAGTAGTTGCTATAGTAATTTACAACACTGAAAACTATCAAATTTAATATGGTCAGTACCACAGGCATACTGAAAAATGGACCATAATTAGATGAGGACACAAATACCTTCCACGCATTTTGTCACGCACCTCCTTAAAAGATACTGATACACTTTAGCACTACAGTTCATTACTAGATTTTGTAAGCTTTTGTTTCTGATTTAGTACCTGTAAACTAGTGCTAACTGCTGTATAACCAACAACATAAACAAATACCCCATATGTGTTTTCAAACCTATACATAACTATTTGCCTTCACTAAAGTATTTCCTATAGAAGGATATGCATGATTTGCCTTGATAACACAGCTTTTTAATGCTGTGCTTTCCACAATTCAAATAAAATTTAGTCAAATTTTCACATTGTATTTCTGATGCAAAGTCCATGCACTAAATGTAGTGACTCCAGAGAGCTTCTCCTGTAGCTAAAGGCAACCAGAACCACCAGAATAAGTTTTGTCCCATCAGCAAGATGAAATAGTGGTTCAGAAGACTGAAAGCACTTCCAGTAAAAGTCTCTTTGAAAGTGATTACTAAACAAGATAAAGGAGGCTTTTACTGTAACTCGAAGTTTACTTTGCCATCACATTTTAAAGCTCTAAATTTCAATATATGCACTTACTTCCATCAATACATAATTGGATTTACTTCCAATTAACTTATATTTGACAAAGCACTTAGCTTTAATATACAGATTTGGTCTGTAGTAGTAACAACTGTAAGTGGGCAAGAAATTAATCTTCCTCTTACAAAAATTTTAATTAAGAACATACATTGACTTCCTTACTAGATACAGGACATCTCATGGTTTCTCATTAAATACATCATTATTTCACTAATCTGTAGACTACTAAAAAAGATGTCCTTAAAGGTTCTGTACTTAGGGTCTTCATGTTAATTCTAATTTGAAAAATGTGAAATTCATGCTTTATGTAGCTTTCTTTATTAAAAGAGTTCCAATCCCACACTTCACAGCCTAAATGACTGGATTTTTTGCTACCAGCTGATGAAGAAAACAGCATTAGTAATTCTTTTTCTCTAATAATCTCACCTTCTGAGCTGCTTTAGAGGGACTCTTGTTTTTGCTTCCTTTGGGTCTTCCTCTTGGTCTTTTAGGAGATGGTTCACCAGTTGGCTCCTAAATACAGGAAAACATGCTATTGTGGAAGAGGCTACAACTAACTCAGATGATCTAAAGTATAAACTAAACTGAGAAGTTGCCTAAAATATATGAATTAACAGTGTCATTAAAAAACATAATATTAATAATGCAACCTGAAAAATTTAGCAACTCCAGATAAAGGAAAAAATACATTTGGCAAAATAAAGGAGTTAAACTTCTCCTGCAATTGCATTTAAAAAAACTTGGAAAAGTGTGCATATTCTAACAGGTAAGTTATAGCAGGAAACACATTTTTTAAAGATGGCTACGATTTCCCTCATTTAAGAGAGTTATTTAAAAAATAATACAGTTACCCATTTAATTTCAGTTCCATTTCATTATAGCAAGATATAATTATCACAGGTAGTTTCTAGCACAAACCTTTTGGGGAAAAGAAGTTAACTACCAGAATATTGTAAAGTAAGATGAGACACTTCTCTCTCAAGGGGGCAATTTTTTTTCTGTTGTTCCACAGTCAGCATTATATTCACACCTATTCTAAAGAAAACTGATTTGTATCCACATGCAAATGTAAACGCTTCTTCAAATAAAACACTAGTAAGCAAAAAAAAACTCAACCAAAAAAAAAAAAAAACCCCCAAAAAAACCCCCCAAAAAACCCAAACTGAAACAAAACCCCAACATGAAAATTAGTCGACACTGATTATTTTAGCTATGTTCTTAACTAGTTCCTTTGCCTGCCAGTAAATAACCAGTCCTTAAAACTGGGTATTAATTACTAAGAGTTCAGATTCCAAATATTTATTCAGTGAATCATAAACACTATAAAACTCTTCTAGTCGTGAATATAATACTTTTCATTCGTATTATAGGATGTGATAGAACGAATTAAGTGCAGTTTGTTAACTTAAACCAGTTTAAACCCCTTCAGCTTTCATAATTCCCGGGTAGGTTAAGGGGAGGCTGGCGGGGGGACTCCCCAAGTGCTGCAGCTCAGTGGCAAGCCCCGCAGGCACTGCACATCTGGGCTGAGCACGTTGAACGAGACGTGTTTTTCTTTCACTTCCACACATTCAAACGCTACAGGAGGAAAAAAAATACAGAAAGAAAAAGAAAAAAAAAAAGAAAAAAGGAAGCCCTGGCACAAGCCAGCAGGGTCGGTAGGTGCCGGCTGCCGGGGCTAGTCGAGGGCAAACAAGGGGTGAAGCAGAAGGGGGACAAAGCTTGCAGTCGCCGGACTGGAGTGAGTGTCACCAAGGGCAGAGCGAGGTAACGGGGGGCCCTGCTTTTATGGTTTTCCGAAAAGTACTTTTTGTGCAATTTACAGGACCATATCGGGGCGGGGGAGGGGAAGGAAGCAAAGCAGCCGGGTTTTCCCCGGCTCGGGGCTCTGCAGCTCAGCTCTCTCCATGTTTCGAGCCCCTCGAAGGCTCTCGTGGCAGTGGGGATGATGCCAAATGAATGGGAAGTAAACACGTTTAAAGCCCGCGGAAGCTCGCTTTAAAATGAACTCCAGGGACAGCCCTGCTTCTCAATCGTGACTTCCGAGGGAGGCAGGGAAAAGGCTGCGGGCGGCTCCGCGCTGCCCCTGCCGAGCTGCGGGATTAATTGGTTGCATCCGCAGGCAAAATCCTCCTTCGGCGGCGCCGGCGGAGGGGCTGCAGAGCGCAGGGGCGCCCCTCGGACCCCTCGCCCGGCGGCAGAGGCTGAGCGCGGTTCGGCAGCTCCAGGAGATGCGACAATGGCAATTCGGAAAAGGAAAGGAAGAGGGGTGGGGGTGGGAATAACACACGGATCTAGCAACCTTAGCGCGAAATCAGGTCTTACAAGTCAAAAAGCAGAGCCCAGCTAGTCCCTTTCGGGGCCCAGGTGGAGGCTGTGGGTGTGAGCGGAAAGGAGCACAGGATTCCACTTCCCGCGTCCAGACAGGGCAGAGTTCCCGTAGCCTCGACCTGCCTGGGGAAGCGCCGGAGCAAGGCAAAAGGTGTTGCAAATACAGGGCAAGTCCCCTCCAGCTACCTCCCCCACCTCCATCAGCAACGGGGGCACCTCTCTCCATACCATGAGGGGGGCGGGGGG
>WAAE01020312.1:0-15448 GCA_013400495.1 Nicator chloris | reverse complement strand
CCCCGGGACGCGCCCGCCGCGCCCCAGCGCGGGCGGCCGCCGGGAGCGCGGCTCTCTCACCGGCTGTGTGGACGCCGGGCAGGCGCTGCCATCGCGGCGCAGGCTCGGCGCCTCGCGAGACGGCCGCCGCCGCGGTAAGATGTGGGCGGTGTAACCCGACGGCGGATCGGAGCTGTCCTGCCGGGACGGTGACGGCACGGGGAATGACCTTGCGGAGAGCCCTGCCCCGACATTGTTCCTCCTGTGAGCATGGCGGAGCCGCAGGCTGCACCTCTTCCCGGACCCCGTACGCAGGATGTCCAGCACAGCCCTCTCCCTCCGCCGGTGTTCGACCCTCTCCCGTGCAAGGCATGGTTAGGCGCCGCTCCACTGTGGCAACAAGCAGATGGTCACAAAGGCCAGGGAGGACGCCCCTGACTGTACGTCCCCCAAAGAAAACGTTCACACTTGGACTTCATGTGCAACTTGGGCATTTTCTCCAGTCCCACTCCTCCCACAAGGTCTTGCACTTTGGCTGACAGCCACCCCTGTAGTAACTGTCTGGTGACATCGTTTCTCCCCGACTCGGGGCTGGACAAGCACAGGAGAGTGCTCAGAAGGAAAAGTTGCATTATCATATATAATACTGAAGAGGGCAGAGATACTGCTGCAACAGTCCTTGTGCAAGCTATCTAAATACAGCCAGTTTTCTTGACACCTTATAAATTCTTATTTCTATTGATAAATAAGGAAACTGGCAGAAGGTTACTACAATCGAACATACACAGTCATTGACCAGCAAGAGCTGTGCTGAGGAGACAGCTGAGTTATTTTTTATGGAATAGAAAAAGTACACTGCAGACACATGGGCTAAAGAAAGAGTAATCCTAGAATGCTTCTGAAGACTGAAAATATTGCCAAAGCATTCTTAATCCAATCACCAGAATCCCAAAGCCTGCTTCACTCTCACCCCCAAAAGTAACCAGCTATGGATGATAGACACAGTCCACCTGTTAAATCTAACAGCTATCAGAAAAGCCTTGTAGTCCCACTGCATTTTGTAAAATATTCAGTTCCCATCACACCATGAAGAAATCCATAGAGCCCTATATCTAATATATACTTCAAAAGAATAAGCTGCTGTAAGCGATCGGTATTCCAAACGGAGGTTGTGAAGTCTTTAGTTAAAAGTGCAGCAGCACATAACTTTTATAACATCCATTAATCTCTTAAAAACATTCATGTGTCCATGTCTCTGGAAGAAAGTGTTACATGCAGTTGGTAAAAGCCTGTTGCTCCAAAACATTAGTCTCTACAGAATCATCCTATATGGGCTATTAATTGCTCCACTAGTCTTCCCTTGAGCAGTTCTAGTAAAAATACAATTGTTCAAAGACTTTTTACATGTAGCCATAAGCAAATAATTTTCACATGAGATCAGTATTCCTAAGCTCACTTTTTGAAAGCTGTTCTCGACAAGAAAAGCCTTGATGCTTGCATTGTGCCCAGCACAACAGTTTGGGTCTTTCTACAGTCTGACTACAGATTCACCATCATAAGAATGGGAATCCAAGATCCAAGATCTAAACAACTATGGGTCTTTTATTTGAAACTATCCTGATTCCCTCCTTAACCAAAAATGCTTAGACAATAAATCAATGTGATATTTCTTTTGGCAACTCTGTGGATACAAAGCTGGCTAGACTAATCAAAACACTTTTTCTTATGTCATTTATATACAGAGTACCTTAACCCAGGTAAGCAACATGACATCCAGAACCCAGAAAGCCTGACTTTCCTCAAGTGGCTGATGGAAGCTGAGGAGCCACAAACAGCTCTTCTTTTTTTTTTCCAGGTTCCTTCCCAAAAGAGATGTGGTAGCTGTTCCTTCCACTGTTCCAATCCATCCTCTGACAGTATAGCTGTGTTGACACAATATTCAGTGCAAACACCAGTGAATACAACTGTATAATTAAGCAAAGGGACTACTGCAAAGTCACTGGAGTAGACATGACCTACTTTCCACCAGCTTTGGTCTGGGATTTAAGCTTTGGTCTATTAACAGAAGTATTACCTATCAGTGCTTTTTCTGTTTGTTTGGTTGGGGTTTTTTTTTGGTTTTTTTGGAACCATTCATAATAGCATAGGAAATTTATAGACATAAAATCTGGCCTGATTTCTAGTCTCCATGAGTCTTAAACTCAGGACATTTGCAAAGAAATCAGAGGAATGTCCTTGAAGATTAAGAAGAAGAAAAATAATATGCAGATTTTGCTACCAATCCCAGAACACTTATATAAAAAGAGGCCATTTGTTATTCTGTAATCAGTGTGATGGCTTGTAGAGGGTTAATTGGCCTCTCTTCCCAGAGGAGATTTTTTAAATTGTGCATTCTATTTGCAGCAGTAATATTTTGCATCAGAACAGAGAACCAAGGTTGCAAGAAAGTATCTTTTAGAAAGACAGAAAATTACAGGTTAAATAGGCCTTGGGGATTATAAATAGCAGCAATAAATAGCTTCCCTTGCTCACTTCATCATCTGTTTCCTTTCTCAAAAGCCCACAGATGCAGAAGAAACCATGCTGTATGGTCATGGGGCAATGTCACGTATAGATAGCAAATAAGTACAACTAACTCCCACCAGTGGAAGTCTGTGACTTCAGATGGTCTCAGCAGGTAGTGCTTTACACAAGGAGAGAAATTTTTTATTTTTTTCAAGTTGCTACTGAAGGTCTGTGATGCCAGCTATGTGATAGGAAGTGTGTCACCAACTTTATAATGCCTGCTCACCATGTACATAGGAGGGCAGAGTCAGGACACCCCTCTGTTCAGCTCAAGTGAGTACTATTTTCTCCACCCTAGTTCTCATGGAGTGCAAACTACTCAAAAGGCACAGTGATAGTAAGTTTAAGGCCTTAGCTCAGGAGAAGCAGTAATTTTTTAACTCTGAAAGAGATCTCTTGCCAGGAATGGGAGAAGAGATGGTAAATTTCAGAAGAATTTTTTTGGCTGTTTCCTCCATATTTCAAGAAGTTTACAGCTCTGCACTGCCTCAGAAAACTCCTTAGAAGAACAGCCTGGGCCTACCAGGGCTAGAGGCTGGCATGTCTGAAGGGTTGTATTTTGAGTGGGTATTTCACTTCTGTGGCCAACCAGAGAAGCCAAAGATATTTATGTAGTTAAAGGCTACAATGGGTACTCAGGGACCTGGGAATCCTGATACTCTGCTGCTAGAGAACCAGTCAGTGCAGGAGAAGTACATCTTGCAAACATTGTCTGTATTTGTGGGAAAAGTTAATGTTTGTTTTCCCTGGTTCTTTTAGAATGTGCTGCCTGTGGGGATACAAGAGAGAGAAGAAGAGCAGACACATGAACCTTGAGTGCACCTATGAGATGGGCCAGGGTGTCTTCACCATTTTTCCACTCTTTTCATCCAGCTGGTGGGACCCACAGTGGCTATTGCTTCATAATCAAAACCTGGAGATGGCTCTGAGAATGCTTTAGGGAAGCATTACTATGACTGACAAAAAGACCCAGAAAAGAACATTAAGGCTCATGCTCAGGCATGGTCTGCCCTGGCGAATTTCTTCCCTCCTCCAAATTCCCACCATTGCCAATATGAATGCAGCTGCACAATTGTTAGTGATGTTGGGAGGCATAATATATGAGTTTACGTCTAGTCAGCCATTTGCAGCACTGTGTCAATTAACCCTCCTCAGAGCAGGGTTAACTGATACAGTGCTGAAAACGGCTGTTGGAACCGAAGGCTGTCTACACTAAGGTTCCCATTGTTGCTAACTCTGGTGCAGCTGCAGTGGAATCAGTCCACGTGGGATTATTTGGTAACAATTCTCCAGCCTAAAAACTGCTTCAAAATGCAACACAGCCACCTAATGGGTCAAAACACACTTCCACTGCACCTCAACAGCTATGCACCCAGGCTGTCACCATCCATAATGGGATTTCTTTCAGTCCAGAAGGTACTTTTTGCATTGCTTTATGAAGTACTCAGTACTTAATCTCAGCAAACTGGTGTTCCTGTCACCCCCATAGAAATGCCTCTGCTCATTAGTCCTTACTGGCTCTAGACTTGAAGACGTCTGTTGGAAGAGCAAATTTTCTGTTAGTGTCTTTTCATTGATTCATGCACTCAATCATTCAAAATTTGTCCTTTCACATGTGGAAACTTTGTAATTTGTTTTTGGTTTTAATTTCTTAATGTAGATACAGTTCTTTAATTTATAGCTGAAGTTCTGGTTCACTAGGAGTTTTGCTTTTTTTCCTGTTAACAAGTAAAGACTTATTTATGCAGAGCTGCACCATGAAGACTCAATCTGGAGTAAAAATTTCAAAATTTTCTATTTTGAAAGAGCACAGTTGGCAGAATCAGTCCAACTTATTTCCATGTACTTTAGGAAGCAGTTATGAAACAAGCTGGTGAAATGGATGTTTCATCCTCTGCTGAGTAAGACTTATACTTCCGAAAATCTCCTCTCTATACTTCTACATCCATGTCCAACACTAACTAAAACAAGGAAGTGTTGTTTGGCATTTGGTACACTTTTGAACCACTATTTATCAGAGAGATGCTGGCAGTCAGGTTTTTTTCAGTGCAGTTTGCAAGTGTGAAAATGTTGAAGCCTAGGCTCAGCAAAAATCTCAGTGAAAAAACTAGCTCACTAAAGCCTCTGATTAATGATAAGCAGGTTTCAATTCATGCATGGCATCTCATACAAATACAGAACACAGCTATTTGCAGAATTCTGGGCAACTGCATTTGTCTATGAATATCTACAGAGGCTTGACATACCAGCCCAGGGAAATGGCAAAGGGGCAGACCCAGAGGAGATGCAATCCAGAGCCTCCCAGCTGTAGTGGTGAGCACTAGAGCTTAGCTCAGGGTGTTGGGATGTTGAGCAAAACTGATTTGGCAGAAACTTGGATACAGCTGAGTATTTTGAGAAAGGGGAAAGGAAGTGGCTCACTCTTCCTTCATTCCTGATACTGATGTGGTGGCTGTTTCTCACTCCCAGAGATCCCTTTGGACAAAGGGCGTGGGCACAGTAACTGAATTGCCTGCAAAAACAGGTGTGACAGCTGTCTGTGGAAGGAAGGACCAGCTCTGCCTACCCTTTAGCTCAGATTGAGCCATGGGGATGCATGGTAAGGTTGTCAGATCACAGTTGTCATACAGCTTGGTAAACATATTTATATGTTTGCTTAAATGGTTTCAATTAATCTCCTGAAGGGTTCTTACAAAAATGCTAAACAACTCCCATCCCAAATCCCAGTGGAACTGGATTTCTCTTCTCCCTTATCCCTATTCCTTTTCCCTTCAATATTAGGCTCAGTATCTTGCATATGGTTTTATATGAAACTCAGTGATTAAAACTACTTAAGACTGGCTCATTTTTCTCTGCAATGAGTTCAGTTATTTCCTTTTTATACCTTCCAGAATTTACTATACCATATCTAAATATTGGCTGCGGTCCACATGTTTTAGATAATTCTCTATAATGGTCCTGCTGTTACAGAGTCTTGTGTGTGTGTGTGAGAAAGAGAGAACATGCATATGTGTTGGAAGCAAGACAGGGTGCATAGAATTGTTTGGAAAGAGAAATCAGGGTATACCAATTCCATAAGGGATTTCTGAACTGATAACATAAACGTGATAAAAATAGTTGAGCACTGAAAGACCTCCAGTTTATTACCTTCTATGTGTGATAAGTAATATTTATGATCCCAACATGTTATGATCCCAACTCTACTATATATATTCTACCAATATATCACTCATTCAACTTTTGTTGCTATATAATTTTACAGATCAGATTTATTGTTGTCACATTTTCTCATTTTTTCTTGTATTCTAAGTGTAGATCCTTTGACCCGAGTCATACGTGTCTGTCAGCGGTAAGCTGCATGAAGACGAAACTAAGGCAGCATCTGAAAGTCCTTTCTCATTATACCTGCTGAAAACCATACAGAGAATGTGCATATGTAGGATAAATAAGTGATCCAAGGAAAAAGCAGGAAAAGCTTAATTTGGCAAACCATAAGCTTTAACCAAAACACACAAAAAAATTCACAGTGTCCTAATGTACAGCTAGAACCTCTGAGGAGATAACTGAGAAATGCCTCCCTACTTCCAGGACAAAATGAAATCAATAGCCCTGTTGCAGTGGCTGCCTTTGGCTCTTGCCTGTTACTCCACAGGTAGAGGATGCATTTAAGTGGCAAACAGACAGACATGGACGGATTTTGTGCCCAGCAAGCGTCCCCTACCTCACAGCCCATCAGATACACCAGTTCACGCTCACAGCAGGCTGGGTGTCCTCACAGACACAGGTATGGAGTCACAGGAGTGTGGCAAATTTGCTCTCAAATTTCTTTCAACTTCTCATTGTGGACAAGTCTTAAGACAATCAGTCTGTGCTGTAAATTTGGACCTCTTTCCTGTGTGGAGAAGTTCTCAACCACTCAGAATAGAACAGATGCAGAAAACCCTGCACTAGCTACTCCACTCCTACCCTTGTAGGGCCCTAGGCTGAAGATTAGGATATCATTTTCTGCTGGAATGAATTTCACTCAAATACAGTATACTTAGTTTCTATTTTTTTTCCCCCCACAAGCTAAGATAAATTTCTGCTTTGGTCCATTAACAATACTTGGATTTTTAATCAGAATTATTTTGTACTGTATTTTCTTTGGAAATAACAGTAATACAGTTTATGTGAAATACAAACAAATGAGGGAACCATTTTTACCTAAATCTATGAATAGCATTTTGCAATTTGTCATTGTGATATATTTATGTTTTGAACTTATTAAGTGAGCTCAGCTGAAAAAAATGCTTCTCTTCATCACATGACTGAAAAATATATTACACCAGAGAAGAATATTGCTGTTTTAGTTCAGAAATTAGAGGCTAAATATAATTTTCCACTATACTTACTTTCACAAAATATGGGGTAAATTATTTACGCTACAGTAAATTCTTAGTACATATTCCAAAACATGGTAAATTCAGCATTCTCGCTTAAATTAATGGCTGTTTTGTGAATGTGCATTAAAAGTGAGACCCTTAAGATCTTGTGTTGCCCGCTGAAGCCTTGAAACAACTCTACTATAGCTAGAACAAAACAAATTTGTCAAGAAAATGAAGCCTGGGGGAAGGAAACTAGTATGGAACAGAAAGACACAGACTGGCCAGTGGAGTGCCAACAGCAAAGCAGCTGAAGATTTGCGTTTGCTATCTGTGTGACACCCATCCCTGTCTAGAGGTGCAGTGTATGCTACTCACTACATGCAGTCTTTCTAAGCGAACCTTTGCACAAATGCAGAGGAGCCTGTGGTTTCCCACCAGGCATGCTGCATCACTGGCTGCAGCGGAAGCAGGACAGCACAGGAGCACCATGTCCAGGCTCCACAGCCACACTGGCTTCCCTGCACACTGGTGCAGTTAAGTCGCTCCCCACTTCCGAGCTGCCCCAGCAAACAGGGCTGCAGCGAGCAAGCTGCAGCCACGGCAGCAGAATCGTTCAGCTCACACCTACCTGCCTTCGTTCCCCTGCATGGCTTGGGAACCAGGAGCAGAGCCGGCTGCACCCTAGACGAGCGCTTCCAGCAATGGCATCTGCTCCCAGCCGCCATTTTGCCCAGGGGTCATTTGCGTGTCACATCCCAAACTTGTAACCCTCGTGTGATGGGAGAGCAGCCAAGCAGCCATCAGCAAAGGCTGGGGCCGGGTGGGAGCTGTGGATGCTGCCAGAACAATTAATCTGACACACAGCCTGTTTCTTACATGGTCCAGAGCGGTACCCAGGGAAGAAGGCTATGGGAACAGGCTGTGGGCCTGATAAATTGTCCCACCTGCCACAAAAGCTGGCACTCCATAGGATGAGAACCTGTTTCCTACAGTGTACGGTCATCATATTTCAAACCTATTGTGCTTCTCTGATAATTGGGTTGCTTTTTGTCCATTTTCCCTATGTACATATATGGAGCGCAATGGAAGGCCCAGGGCTTATAGCGTCAGTTGGGAGCTCAGGAAATGGAGACAATTCCTGTTCATTCTTGCCTGACCTAGGGCAAACCACATACACACAACAACTTGGAAGTGTTTGGATACCTACCTCCCACTTGGCCAAGCAAGAATGAAAATCTGTGCCCTAACAGGAAAACACAGATGTGAGTATTCCCTATCTTCCAGGGCCATTATGAAGATGAAGACATTTCTGGTCTACAGAAACAAGGGTAATGGCAGTCATTCAAAAATCATATATATGAGAAAGGGTAGTGAAAACACAAAGGAAAAGTTGCATGGTTACCTAAGGCAAAGAAACATCTTTAGATGTTTTCAGCTGTGGCTCAGATTTGGTAAAAATATGCTTAATAAATCTTTATACTTAAAAGCTCTGTCTGAAAACATTACTAATCTTTTATTTATTTTTTTAAATAATGATATCAGTAAGAGACCATTATATAATCACAAGAAAATTAAAGCTCTCCAGGGCATGATCTTAGCTGTGTAATTAATGACGTTGATTAAAAGTATAAAGTGAACCTGAAGCAAAATTTGTACCAGAACCACACCTCATTATGTTTTGCTGCTTGTCTGTCATAAATAGATATGTTTATTACACATCGGCCATTTAAAGTACTTATTACATGCAGCGTTATATTTTATTTAGATTTAAAAATTTAAAGACACATGATGACAAGCTGTGTTACTATTAACACATGCCTGAGGGGGCAGGCTGCACATGCACATTGTACCTTGGGTTATATTACAGTTTATTCACTTTGGAGTTACAAATCATTTACATAAGTATATTGTGTAATTAGTGTGCCTAATTTCAGTCCATGGAGTTTCATTGGTGTGAAAGAACAATCATGCCCTGTATATCCATTCACATTTATTAAGCCCAACTTTGTAGTCTGTCCTTGGAGCATCATTCCTTCCTCTGCTTTCAACAGCAAGTGGCATTAAAATATCCAGAACTTCCCAAATCAAAAGCATTTATTTATTTTCCTTATGATTTTTTTTTTCCTTTGATACAGAACTGACTCTAATGTATGGGTAGAAAGTGCAAGAGATGGTGCACCGGTTATATGCTTCATAATTCTCTCTTCAGGTTTGTTTTCCTGAACAGACTGCCCTCCTGGACTAGTTCCAGGGCTGGCTTTGAAGAAATCTTTCACAGAAAATTATCTTATCCATAATGTAGAAAATTGTGTCATTTACCCCATTTATGAGACTACTTGGAATTTATTGACAATATTTTTCAAGCACTTTTTCTTGCACTTTTGAAGTAGTACTTAGTACCATAGGTCCTTCAACCTATTTTACTTACTGATGGAAGGCAAAAAACACGTATTAACACAATATAATCCTCCTAATATTATCTAAAATAGCTATTCCATATAGAAGTTTAATATACAGAAGTCCAGTGGCAGTTCCCAGGTATATTTCTGTGTGACTGAATATGTGTGATAAGTAATGCCTTAGAGATTCTCAGCTCACCTGTAGAATAAAATTCTACATTACCTGATAGGTTAAAATGGATACCAGACACAGATTAAGGCAGAATATAGTTTATCCTACCCACTGAAAGACAATATTCCATATTTATGGAAAAAGATAAAAGTTTTAGTGTAGGAAGGGTATATTTACTTGATTTTGGTCCACTTTTTTATATTTTACAAAATAGCCAAAAGCAAGCGACTCCAAACTAGAAGTGGTAAAATATATACGACATACACAGTCTTTAGTGTCTAAATGTATAGTCTATAAAGATAAATATCCCTACAAAAATATGATTTCTGAGTTTAAAAATCAGAAAGTTACAGTTTTTTCTTCATCCTCAAAGCGATATGTTTAAAATTCTGTCAGTCTAGTAATGAATGTTTTAAATAGAAGTATAAAAGTCACAATTTCATATAGAATTATTTCATAATAGAGTATTTATTTACTAAAGGTTCTAATAGGTGCTACATTCATATTAGAATTAGAGAAGTAGTAACTGTATTTTGAGTTCTGACAATGTATAAGGTGATATTTGTGCAGCAACATCAGTACAGATGTTTCCATTGAATTAAGCAGGATTCTTGGAGTGTAAATTGTAAAGAAATCTCAAAAGTCTAGATGTCAGATGTTTGAATGTTGGTTTATTGCAAGGGTGTATGTCCTTTAAAACAGAATATAATTATCTAGCATTATACTGTTTGACAAATTGAACACTTTCCTAAATGCATGAACTCTGTGTGAAGTTAAAAAAAAAAATTGATGGAACATTCATGCATTAATTGGCATAACTAAATAATGGAATAACAGAGCTGCATGAAATACAATACTCTCCTATTTCCAAAAGTCTCTCTCACTCCAACCAAGACAGCCTATTTTCACTGAGAATTCAATACTTCATAGGCTCAGTACTTTGGCCAGGACCCAGCTGAGTAGGTGAGACTGTTCTTTTCAGTGGAGTTACTCACATGCCTAAAATTAAGAGGGAGATTATGTACTTTGGTGGACAGAATGCAGAATACTCCAGTTCTTTTCAGATTCTCAGCAGCAGGCTGCATATATTGACACTTTGAATTTTGTTTGGCTATATAGGGCTGTATAGATTTGAAAAGCAGAATCAAGAGGGAAACTAATGAAACAAGGAATAAGGAGTTGAAATTCATCTCAGTTTTGATCCAAAAGTGACCACCAGACTGTTTTTGCAGGATTCTGCCACTGCTCTGGTCATCAGAGAAATCAATTGAAATCATCTTAGTTTTGAAGGTAAGTGCTATTTGTATTGCATTACATTAACATTCAGAGCAAGCGGCATGGCTCTACTAATTTTGCAGGGACTCGTAATCTCAGTATAGAGATAGTGTGAGCAAGACAGCAGAGTACAGGAATATTTGTGAATATTTGATTCTGATGTCATGATTTGAGAATTGATTTTGTTCTGTGGGAAGAACAACCTTCTCAGAACTGTATGCTTTTAAAAGAAACCCCTAGTACATCCTGCAAAATGTATGGCACCCCACCACCAATCATGTTAAGCTTGTCCTTCTAAGGAAACAATCCAATAATTTCAACCATACTTGAAAGAACAAAGTCTAAAAAATAATTAGGCTCCTGCAAGTAGCTAAGGGAGATCTACATGAATACTCCAAGAGAAGGAAAGATGGGCAGAATTCATGTGTAATAGGTTAAATTTGAGAGTAGCCCTTTATCAGTACAGATGATTGACTGGTCATTCAGAACACCTTCCAAACTTGCTGCAGAACGTCTCTTTATCTGGCAGAGAAAGTCAAATGTGGGACTGTTCCCAGCAAAAAGGAGGAGGAAGACCAGAGGATAACCAACACCCACAGGGAGTGTGTTCAGGCTTCATTAAATACTCATAGAACAGTGTGTATGGTTGCTCCCAATTTAGCTGTCATTTAAGACTTTAGAGGGCAGGTGGATAGATATAGAATCCAGTAGTAAACAGAGCAGGAGAGTGTGGGAAATAGTATGAATAAGGCAAAATGGGATTCAAGTGATGAGTGTTCATGGGTAGGAACTTCAGTTAAAGAAAGCACCTTTTTATTTTTTTCACATTGAAAACAATAGAACAATACACACTGAAGAAACACTTATTAGATACAAGAAATATGATGTTGCAAAAAGTAATAAAAAGGAGATATAGGGAATTATTAAAATGGAATATTAAGAGAAGCCAAACCATGTTTATGTGCTAATTTCCTCTAAGAACTTTTACAGTGTTTGAAAACTAAGAATTGCCTTTTGGAAACAACAATCAAGTGTTCTCAAGGATTTCCACAGAACAATACTCTGAGACATGATGGACAAGTACAACACAGTAAACAACATAGTAAACGGGTAGACAGACGGGTGCAGAGTTACTGGCAGCTCAGCTCTGAAAGCAGATCCTTCATTACAGATCTCATTGTGGGTTTATTATTAATACATGTTTCCCCTTTCCAATGAGTTTTGCATTTTTACATATTTCTGGAATGCTGTTCATGTTCCTGAGGTGTTCTTTAGGAAGAAGATGCCTCAAATTCAAGCGGAGGAATGGTAGCCCAAGGACATGTTCTTTTGCATGTTTGTCTTCTCTCTTTTGCAGAGAGAGGCATCTGCAAGAAGAACTGTCTCCTTCCTTCACTTATATTGTCAAGGGTTTTAGGAAAACAGTGGAATTAATTCCTTAGATAAAAAAATACTGCCTCTCCTGACAGTTTAGAAGATGTTAATATCCTGGGGCCAAAATTTAAAGCTTTAACTTGATTCTTATTCTTCCAGTCCTTGGGTAGAACTCCATTTATTTTAACAGTTTTTCCTGAGGCAAAACCTCAGGATTCAACTCTTAGAGAATACCAAGTATCTTAAAAATAATCCTAAATGTGACTTAGATCCTCCAGGCTCAAACCATTCCAGGGACTACAGAAGAGATCATCATAAATCTTTAAGCAAAAAAATGAAACATCATTATTTAAGCCTGGGAACACTGTTTTAAAGCAACACTCTTTGATGTTCTAGAAAAATGTAAACAAAAGATGTAATTTGTGAGGTTGATCACTGATCAAGTTTTCACAGTGCAAAATAGCCCTACAGGAATCTGGTAGAAGTATCTGAAATTACTGTAGGGAAGAAATTTGATCTTATTTTAAACATAATTAAAGCCTTCTGCATCTCCACAAAACCTCCAAAACCCTGGAGATCTCTGATGGTTTACCCTCTGGGGAAAACACACAGATATGAATTTTAATAGTGTCTTTTGGTAATATGGTGGATAAAGACAAACTGATTACAGCAGTCTGGAAAAAAGCAGGTGATATGTTACCAGGGCCGTTGGGTTCACGTTTTCCCAGACATGGTGAGGGCCACCCAGATTGTAAAAGAAAGATGATATCTTTTAAAACTTGATTTGGGGCTTGATATGGCTTTCTTATTTCCGGGTACACTGGATTATATCAAAAGAAAATAAGATGTATTGTACAGATTCTGTTCTCATGTACACTAAACCAAAACTAGCCTAAAACTTCTGACACCAATGGATTTGCCTCAGATTTATCCCCAATGGAAGAGCAGCGTTGTCCTTCTGATTATCTACCATTATCTGACAAGCTCTGTGAAACCAAAAGAGAGTAAAAGTCTCAGAAATCTGAACTCTGAGATAAGTGTTTCTACACATTTGCATGAAATACCAAACAGAATGTTCTTGGAGAAGTCCCTTATGAAGCTATTTGTGCCTGGTCTCAGAGGACATGGTTATTTAAATTTTGTTCCCAAGAGAAACTAGGTGTGCATTCTGATGGGACATGAAGTGAGTTGTGTGGTGATAACCGTAGCCTCCTTGCACTGTATTTCTTTCTAGAAATTTCGTTTGGATTTATACTATGGCAGATGTATGAAGGGAAATACAATTCACGGCCGTGTATGATTATCACAGCAGATGGAAAGATGGATGACAATCCTATCGTTCAATTATCTGTCCTTGAACTTTGTCTAGTGTCGCAGCGACACATTAGATTGACTACACGGACTCTGACCTGAGTTCAACCAAGAGGACTAACTTTATTACATCACAGCCCCATATATATAGTATAGCAAGCAGACCAAGTGATTGGCAAGCAAGGTTAACACCTCTCCAATCACATTGGTCAAGACAGGTGTCAATCAAGAGAACTCCACCCCCATAAAGGAATGTAAACATCTATATTGTTTACAGAAAATGTGCTTGGGAAAAGAATTTCCCAAAAGTAAACATCAGAAGGCTGAAAAGCATGGCAACAGTCTAGTTTTGCTGATTAATATTTGGTACATGTGGATATATACACACCAGTTCAAGTTTGCACATATGGATCAGGTTGACATTTGATCTGCTTTCAGATCTAGCCACTTTTCAGTACCATAGGTATCCTGCAGCCTGCCACAGAGCCGTGAACTTGGTGTGCTGAGAAGCCTTACTCATTCCGGTGTTTCATATTAGCCTAGCTTTGAAAAGGACAGGGACTCAATCCAAACAAAAACTAATTGTCCGTACAGAGGTGTGGCCCTGGAAAGCTCTGCTCAGCTACATCTAACTGAAAAAAATAAGACACCTCTTTCTGTGCCATGGGAAAGCCAGAACCTTCTGCTTTTTCAGATGCACAGGGCTGTCCCTTAACAGGAGTAGAAATGAACTAAATCTTTTAAAACAAGAACAAAGAGAGAAATTCTGAGTTGTCATCCTGTCTGTCAAGACCATTCATATTTCTAAGTTAATGTTACATAGTCCTCACCTAGATCACAGCACTTATACTGAAAACGGCAAGTGGAACTTCCTTAACCACTAGAATGAAGTCATGCTTGGCCTTAGATTCTTACGTACATTTTGCAATGGCACAACCATTACAGAAAGAATTGAGAAAGCCCATCTTCTCCTTCATTCCAGTAGTCTTTAATCTAGCAGTTGGATTGCCCTGCTGGCAGGCAATTCTCCTGGGTGTGAAACCCCCCCAGCAGAGCTGGAAATTAACCCAGGTCTTTTGTGTGGGAGGTGTGTGCTCAAACCATTATATCAATGGCAAGATGGCAAGGCTACCAGAACTGGAGGCTTGTTCCAGAAGATAAATGAGCTGTGCTGGGTCCTGAAGAAAGGACACTGATAACCTGCTTCAAGAAGTGCCAGGCTGCAGATGCAGAGTGAATGGAAACAGTTCCTACAGGTTTTATGAGATACACTGGGGAGTAGGTGTACAGTATTACCTATGTCTTTAGGATTTCTCAACTGGCCAATTCCAAGCTTCTAGAGCAGCTTAACTTGTCAGCTGTTTTGAAAGCCAGCTTTAGCCCTACTGCAGAGGGAGCCTATGCATCTAGCACAGAGCGAGCACCGAGGAGCAGATGTCAGAAGGCTGGTGTTGCAAGAATTAACTTTTAGGCACCTAAATCCTCACTGGATCTGACCTTCTGCATCTGTGAACTATTTTGAACACCAAACCACTAGCCTAAATTCTTCAAGTCTCACAGAATGGTGACTGCATACCTGAAAGGATCTAGGTCATTCAGCTTGCATTTACAAAGGTGTGCTGGCTTAGCTGCCCATGTCTACAAGTTGTAGGTATCCCAGGAGTCTGGTTGCATACCTTTGTCTACCCAAGGAACCTGAGGTACAAACAGGCAGATATTTAATTTTATTTGGTTTGGGGTTTTCCATGCAAGGTCTGAAATAACACAGGTCTGTAATAGGGACTTCTTCTGAGTTACAAGCTAGTGATATACCTTTATATAAATCCTATTTTTTTATCCAAATGGGAGCTGAAAAGGCTTAGCTGATATAATGCAAGTCAGTATCAATCTTTTGATCCAAAGCTCATTTTATTGTATATTTAAAAATAATGTTCTATTATGCAACATTCAATCTGCATCAATCTTTCTCCTCAAGAAAATACAATACAGTAACTCACCTTTAGAACAGC
>WAAE01020311.1:0-27794 GCA_013400495.1 Nicator chloris | reverse complement strand
TTGTGTTTGTTTTTTTTTTAATTAGTCCTACAACTGCCATGCTAAAGAGAAGTATCCTTTATTGTTGCTACACTACATGACTCATGTTCATTTAAGACACATTTCTATGGCGTAAAATTTTACCACATAGAAATTGTTTGATTGCTGTGAGGTAGTTTTGGGTATTGGAACTGTTTGCCACGACACTGTTCAATCCAAGCTGAATTACTCCACAAAGTAATGATTTCTTTTAACTAATGTAACTACCTTTATGAGTCATAACAGTTCATATGTTAAAATATCCCTGTTGGTCTCTATCTGTAGATACTCTGCACATCTTCAGTAGACCTTTGGATAACTTGTTCTAATTTGATAAACTTTTGTCTTGAACTTAATTAACAACTTTCAATATATTGGACGCTTCTTCTTAGCCAATTTTCCTGCTAGAGATTAAAGCTCCAGACACACATTCTTTTAAGCAGAGGTTAAAGCACTTAAGCCTTTTATGTGTTTGGCTTCCTTGAGCTGAGGTTCCCTTTCAGAGTTACCCTTTTTTATGAAAATACTGGTACAATTTCCTCCAAGTTTTTTTTCAGGAATTTGGAGCATATGTGGATGAATTCTTGACTCTTTTTAGTCAAGAATGCACCCAATAGAATTCAACATCATAGCCAGGATTTTAAAGAATTGTTTACATTCCCCAGCCTGCTTAGCTACTATGTATTACTGCTTTTTCAAGCAATGCATTAAGCAGCACAAGTGTTTGGAATTGTGTAATTTGGCCACTCTCTTCACAGCTGGAAAACATGAAAAGTGTCTCTTCAGTGATATTTCAGGTTATTAGTTTTTTTAATGTATTAATACTGATTTATGTACTTAATTACCAAGTGAGGAAATGAAGTTTGCACTTGAAGAACAGTGGGATTTGTGATGTCCTGGTTTCTTAAGAAAGGTTTATATTGCTTTTTCATATTTGCTCCTGAGAAAACTGTCTACTAGTTCAGGCAATGAAGGGCTATGAAAATAAAACCAGGTTTTGAAATAATTATAGATTTGTGTAGAATACCTATGAGAAGATAACAAAAAGTAGTAAGGATGTTATGCAAGCCCTAATTGAGTTCTGTGTGTGATCCAGCGTGGCACAATGTTGCTTTTGTATGTGATGAAATGACTTCTATCTATATGATTACAAACAAACTCAATGTTAACAAAATCCCACCCAGCTGAACACATGGAACATGTATTGCTAATATAAAGTTGATTTGAATTAAATTGCCTTATAAACGAGGATTAGTGGCCTGAAATGGGCCTTGTGTGCTTTGACAAAAAACACGCTGAAGTGCTGTAAACACAGCAAGTCCACATCTGCAATTGGACGATATTGTCCATAAATTCAAACTTTTAAATCTTGTACTACTGCAGAACTCTCAAAGGATTTTTCCACTAATAATGCTGACTTGCCAGCAGACTTCTGGCATCTCAGCATGGCAGGACCTGAGTCAATTGCTAGTTTCTCATCTGGATAACAGCAAAAACCTGTCGTGCATTCAAGCAGGGAGCTCGCTGGGGTCTGAGAAGGCCAGATAGCAAAGAATCCTAGCAGAAATCCTGTAAAATAAACTTGTTGGAAGAAATTTTGAAGAGGTCATTTTTCACTTTCAGCTCTGAGGTAGAATTGGGTCTTTCTATGTTATTCCCAATGCATATTTATCTAGTTTGTTCTAGATAAAATAATGGAAATTTGGCTGCCTCCCTAGGCACTTTCTTACAGTACTTAGCCATCTGTAGTGCCACACACTTCACCTGAAAGTCTCTTGCTGCTATTAAACCCACTCCTGCTTTCCTTGTCTCCATCAGATGTGAAGAAATGTTTATTCTCTACTAATTAATAATTTAAAGTGCAAAAGATAAAATAGCTGTTGCACACATCTGCCTTCAGTTTTTGTTAGACCAAATGGTATAATTTCTTTTCAACCTTGATCATGCTTGTTACCCCTCTTAAAATTCTTTCCCCCTCTGATCCCAACTGTTTTGTATTTTCCTTGAATCATGGTGCCCAAAAACAGAATGGTGATTGCTTTGGAGCTTTACCAGCAAATAATGCCACTAAAAACTTTCTTCATGTATCTTGCAGCCTATAACTGTACTTCATATTTTGCAGCATAGCAATTGAGAAGAGTAGAGAGACTTGGTTACTTTGGACTAATAAGTAGTTAAGTTTCCTATCTGTTTTCTGTGACATCATTCAGATAATATTAAAGGGAAAGTTTTACTTCCAATTAACTTAAGACCATGCTTTCTGAAAAACAGATTATTCCAGACTGTTCCTAAATTGGTACATGGACTAAATTTTTGGAAAATTGTGATGAACAGAATGTATCTGTTTAATTTATGATGCTGCTGATATACTGCTTGATTCATCTTGAGCAAAAATACTTTATAAGAGATCCCAGATCACAATCCTAGAAATGTTTTTAGTTAAGGGATTTTCAGGTTAGTCTAAATTGCCATATCTCTGAAAGCCATGGATGATGTTTGGAAAACGGGTTCCCCTATAACTGCATAGGTAGCACAGATCCCCTATAAAAATTCCCAAAGCAATGTCATATGGCATGATCAGCTTCACCACATGATACATTATACTGTGCATTATCATCACAGAACAGCTAAATAATTCCACAGAGCCTGCAGTATTCCAGGTTGAGAAACTGAAGCACTTCACAAATCTACGTCTTGACTGTGCCCTTCATGTGCCTTCTTTCTTCTTGCACTGGTCTTTTGAGTTGGTCATTCAGGAAAAAAAAATAGGATAGTAGCAAAAAACTCCTTGGTAATTCAGTTGCACAAGATGCAAAATGCTTTGTGCTGGAAACAAATATTCTGCTTCTGTAAGCAGTATCTCAAAGTAAAAGCCTACATGGCTCTCATCTTCCCTTTAGACCTCCTCACCCCTTCTAGTGGAATGACAGGGATAATGACTTGATTTTTGGCTTTGGTGAATCATGGCCTTGGTAACAGAAGTGCTGTAATTATCTCATTGCTACTATCACAGCGTTGTAAATATTAAATGCAAAAAACAATGTTTCAATAGCTTCGAGGTTTTGACACTTATTGAGAAAAGCCATGGAGTTCACAGCTAATATTTCCTCTCTTTCAGTTAATCTCTGGAGTATTTTTAGTGCAGTCCTGCTTTATAAGCCACTGATTGTCATTATTAGTAGAACAAGCTTCTGGAAGTCCATCTCTGTGCTGCTGATTTCACTCTATTGTCAACCAGGAGGCAGGATTCACTTAGCAGAAGGGATCTTCTGATTAGCTTTCCCTGCATGCCACCTATGTAATCAGGCTTCCAAGAGCTGGAATGAGCCTCCCCATCTCCTTGGGTAATGAGATAATGTGCACACAACCCCCAGCTTCAGCAGCAATGGGAGGGGAGATGGCATTTTGGTTGAGTTCCTACTGTCTGTTTCTTGGCAAGGTGGATCTCCATGGCTGTATTAATACAAGGAAATTAGAAAATGAAATGGCAAGTTGAGAAAAGAGGAAATTTTCAGGCTTGTCTGAATTGCATTGATGTTTGGAAAGAAAGGTGATATTCATAATCATCTTAGAAGAGCTTTGTGGTACCATTATTTGGTGCTTGGCTTTTGTTCTGTGCCTACCTAAGGAACATTGTTTCTGGCCTACTCTGAAAAACCTCCACCTAATCTTTGCTGCTTTCATCACTTTTTTCCCTCCCAATTTAAGTGACTTCTGTGTGGTCTTTACTCAGAACTTGCTCCCTGCAAACATAATGACTTCCATTCAGAAATATTCATTGTGATGACTAAAGTCAGGCGTGGAGACATCTGTGGTGGTATATTGGGAACAACTTTTGGCACTTAAGGTTTTTTAGGGCACACATCTCTGCTTCTTCTTCTGTTTTTATGCTGAAAAATAGGGGCTACTCCCTGGTATGTTTTTATTGAGAAGAGCTTGGAATTGGATGCATCTTTGAGTCTAAACTAAATTTAAAAAAACCTGCTAAGTAATACCCTAAGGCAAGGAAAATGAGCTGAGAAAGAGCTACTCCTTTTTTACTGAGTACTTGTGTTTGATCAGAGGTTAATTCTGAAGGATTATGTTGTCTTTGTGTGTTTATTTAGAATAAGATTAGGACAAATGTTTAGTTTATTATTAAAATGTTCTACACAGAATTTTCCAAAGGACACTTCATACTTGACCTACTAAATATTTGTAAACCAAGTGCTGCTTCTGATTGAGGCAAAATTGCTAAAATTAACCACAGCATAAGGTCCTAAATGTGTTTATTGGTCTATCAAAATGTTTTCATCTGTGGTGTTCTGACATTTGCAGTTAGTCTTAGTCCTAAACTATATTTTCTATTCAAGACTAACCAGATGATTCATATTTTCCAATTCAGCACAGTGGAAGTAAGCGTGGGGTTTTTTATGGATGTTCCTCCTTCTGTTTGTATTGTGCTTATTTATTTACTTTTTGCTATTACTCTGGCCTTTAAAATCCATTAAGAACATATCCAAACATGGCCCCCTCATAACATGCAGCAGAGCAGGAGCTTGTTTGAAGAATCTAGCTGATAAAACAACTGTGACAAACTATCATGTAGCCTACGTATATCTGCAGGACATTTTTTAAAACATTAGATTAATTAAAAAAGAGATGTGTATTTGTGGATGCTTTTTACAAACATCCAACCCCTGAAAACATTTAGTAATGACTTTATTTAATCCAAAAAATTCACAGGTCTCAGAAGAAAGACATCTTTATTCCTCTTTTCAAGGCCTGTTCTGTGTTCTGTACAGAATCTCTCATTCCGAGAGATTTCCCCCTCCGTTCCCAGTATTTTCTTAGTTGCAGCTTAATAGACTTGATTTCACTCTGTGGCCTAAGAAAAGGACAAAAGTCAGTGCATGGGCAGAGGGAGTGGAGGGAAACACCAAACCAAACACATCAAACACTTATTTAGCACTTAATGACAGAGCTGAGGTTTCAGAGGGGCTCAGGCTATTAAGTGGCTGAAAGCAATGGAGAGGAAGAAACACCAAAGTTCTGACAACATTTCAAAGGTGTGAAACTTCTGTTTAGAGCTAAACTAAGGATGGCTGTTCAGGAAAAAGCTCGGAATAAATCTGTTAAGCTTGCAGAATCGTGAGGTAGCATACTTTGAAAATCAATATTCATAACATACTGATTAATCTCTCTTAGTTCTTGCAGAATAATTCTGCAGCATAACAGAGGAATAAACCATTAAATATTAAGCAGAGGACAAATGGGGAAGCTGTTTCAGGTTGCTGGGTTTAGGAATGTCTAATTTGAAGTGGGGCTTCCATACATCTTGAAACATAGAGGAGTACCATACTATTCCTCTTTGGTGCAAATTTGTATGGCTGCATTTTTTCTTGAAAAATAATTAAATTGACATTCAAAAATACCGTCTAATATTTATTTAATGGAAATTAAAAAACAACAAAAAACCGAACCAAGTCTGCTAAAGAATATCAGAACTGGCCAGGACACTGTGGGAGTTAATGGAACTTGCTTTTACTGTGGCAGTAGCAGGTAGTGGAGGAAAACTCCTTGTCAGGCTGAGAACTGTGTGGATGAGGCTGAAGCATGGAGACCTAGCAGCTGCCTCTCCTTGGTGATAGTCACACAACATTTACGCTTTTGGGAGATATTTGTGCTCAGAGACATGGTTTAGCGGTGGGCACGGCAGTGTTAGGTTAGTGGTTGGTCTCAGTGACATTATGGGTCTTTTCCAGCATTAATGATTCTTTGATTCCTGACCTGGTTGTGTGAGTGTGGGTGTGTTACTTCTCTGCAGTTAATAGGTAAAGCAATTTGGAGCTGGTAATGTGATGATGCTTTGGAGAGTGGGTCTGCAAGACTCAGTAACACCTCAATGGCAAAAAAGGTCCTGCCTAAATTTCCCTGCCCTGCTGCTCCCTGCTCCCCCATTCTCCACCTGCTGCTTCTTCAAAGTACTTGGCTAGAATTGCCAATGTGGAAACTTCATTTTTTCTGGCCTTGGATACAACACTTTTCTGTAAAGGCTGAGGACTTGACCAAAGTTTGTAAGTTATAACATGATGCTTGAAGACAAAACAGCAGAAAAATTATGGGAGATGACACAGGAGGAATGCTTGCTAGCCTTTATTCTCCACAGGTTTAGCGTAAGAGAAATCTTCATCTAACCTGCATTTTCAGTTTAGTTACTCTAAAAATGGAATCTTGTTTCATATTTGGTCTTTTTTTTTCCTTTGGTAAATCAATATGCTTAAGTCCATTTGTGTTTTCCTCCCACTTACTTCCTTTGCATACACACTATAGAAATAGCATGTAGAAATCATCCATCTGTTGCTTCACCAACCCATGAAAATTGTAATTCTGCTTTAGAAGACCCTCCATGGCCAGAACTGCTACACTCCTGACTTAAAAGGACTTGTAAGAGCTTCTCTTGTACATGCAATTTATAAAAATCACACCTAGTTCGATATTCACTTTCTACTAATGTTAGATATGACACTACAGAGGTACATGATAGATTCAACGGGATTTTGCAAGAAAGAGATCATTTGGATAATGTGCTCCTAGCTCCTCTTAGGCTTATACAGTTGTAATTCCTAGCTACTGCTATTTTAAATTTATACAAATTATCCTTTGCTTTGTAACATAGAATTCTCTAGTCTCAGATTCTTTACTGAAATGAAGATTCTACCTGTAAAACCTAATCCTCTAGAATTTTATTTATGTGAGTGCTTAGTCAGTGAGTCCAAGAAGATCAGAAAACACATAAAAAAAAAATATATATAAGCTAAAGTCCTCCAGCACTGAGTGAGAAAATATTTTTCTTGCAATATCCCTATAGTTACTTTGTAGAGTTCTTGGTTTAATTTCAGTATTCTAAAATTAGTATTAACAACCCATCTGATTAAAAATAATTATTTATTATTTCCTATTTTTATCTGCTCTGATGAAGCTCAGTACTTTACCTCATTTCCAAGAGAAAAACTGGATCATTTTAGGGTTGGGTTTTTACTCTATTGCTGTAAAACAGAAAATTCTCTACAAGATGACGACAGCCTGCCCTGCATTCCCCTCTGTCTCACTCAGATTTACTGCAGGTAGTAAAGGGGGAAATTTAAGGATACACCAACAGCCTGGACAGGTGGTGTGGTTTGACCCCAGGCAGCAGCTCACTCACTCCCACACCAGTGGGAACAGGGAGAAAATTGAAAGGTTAAAAACTGGAAAACTGGTGATTTGAGGTAGTTTAATAGGGAAAGCAAAAGTCATGCACACAAGCAAAGCAGGGAATGAATTCTCTGCTTCCCCTGGGCATCCCCATCCCCAGGAGAGCAGGGCCCTATCACATGTAATGGTTACTGTGGAAGGCAAATGCCATCACTCAAACCTCCTCCCATCCATCCCAGTTTATGCATTGAGCATGATGTCATGTGGTCTGGAATGTCCCTTTGGTCAGTTTGGGTCGCCTGTCCTGGCTGTGTGTCCTCCCAAGCACCCCCATGCTCCCTGCCAGCGTGGCAGTATGAAAAGCAGGAAAGACTTTGGCTCAGCGTAAGCCCTGCTCAGCAATAATAAAATCATCCCCATATTATTGACCCTGTGTTCAGCACAAATCTGAAACACAGCCTCATGCCAGCCAGTGTGAAGAAAACTAACTCAACCTCAGCCCAAACCAGCAAAACAGGTGTCAACTCAACAGAGAAAGTCAGACTTTTATTTTATTGGTTGCTGAAAACAACTTCCAAAATCAGGGCAAATATGTTTTACTGATGTCACAGTGTTTTCCTAATTTTCCACATTGATATCCTTGGCCTAATTCTATTAGTAAATATCCTATTTATAACTATTATATTTTTTTATATTTTCCATTTGCAAGTTTGACTTTGGCAGCACTGGCATGGTTTGGAGGGTGTTCCTTTGCTCAGTGGTTTTATTCTCTGTCCCTAAGATGGTGGCACACTTCTGTCATGTGCTGGTAGAGTGTTTGAGGCAGGAGCTGCTGTGCCCTGGTCCTTCAAATTCACTTTCACTCAATGGAGCCACTGAGAGCAGAGAGAGAGCCAGGAGCTACAAGAAGATGTAGGCCCTGAGTAAGGCACTTGCCAACTCAGCCAGAGTTAATCAAACCATCTGCAGTAAAAGGTCAGTTTTGGGTGAATTGGATGATTCTCTCTGCTTGCAGCACAGTGAGAGATGACTGCAGTAAATTGAGGCTTGTGGTTAAATGTGCATAACTTTGGGCTTTGGTGTTCACTCTGTAGCTACTTTTTTTTTTTCTGCTGACTGTATTGTTTTTTGGGAACTTGTCCCTGAGTCATGTTTTCTCTGTTACTCAGCACAGGCTTATTTATGTCTCTTATCCTTTCTGTTGCAGAAGATTTCTTGCAAGTCATAAGAAAATGGGGCAGGGAAAAGTCTCTGCAGAAATGTAACATATTGTTTTCCACTCTCTCTCTAGTTTCTTTGCAGTAGTGCACAATAAAACTCATAACTGAAGTGTGTTTTTGTAAGCTGAGGGTGATTTAGTCTTCATGTTTAAAAAAAATCTCATAAGAGAGCAAGAAAATGAACAGAAAAGCAAGAATTATCTGATCAAAGAACATGGGACAGCTGATGCCTTTCAAGAAAAGGCAGATGACAATGACCCTATAGGACTAAAATAGGACTCTGATCACTCACCCATCTAACATTAAAAAAAATTGTAGGTACTCATCTGAAGAGTTTAGATTGGACATATAACAACACTAAAAATACTCCACTCATTGACTAACAAGCAGAGAGCCTTGACATTTAGATTAATTTGAAAATTACAGCTCAGGATTTATCTTGTGTGTGCTTAAAACATTAGCAAACCAAATTTATCCAGACCTGATAAAGAAATTGGGAAACTGGGGAAAGAGTTTTCACATTTTATATTTGATTAACTGTGCATCTGACAGTGTAAAGCAAATCCATCTCTAAGAACAAAATTAAATATGTACCAGAAGTCAATTTCTGACAATTAGAAAAATCAGATTTTGTGTCATCAGAGCTAATATTAGCAAAATGTCCTTTAATATGATAGTATTCAGAGAATAAGTTTCACCTCTTACATTTCATGCAGTCTAAAATCATCCCCTTATCCATTGCTCCTTTTAATCTTTTTTTCTTTATTTTACCTACAAAAGCATCTTTATTAATAGTGCTATAGAAGTTGAGCCAGCAGGATTTCTTAGATCTTTCAATAACCCTCTGAATTTAAGCTTTTCTTACCTTGCTTTTATGATGTACCAAGTCTAAAAACTTTAAGGTTGGTCTAACTTTACTAAAGGCCTTCCTTTTTTACTTTGACCACCATATAGGAATGAATATTTCATAAGGGGAAAAGGTGTTTCTTTCCTACCTGATGAAGCTGTGCTCAAAATCTATTTGTCACTAGCAGTAGTGTCCAGATGAGATAGTGTTGCTGACCAGCAGGCTTCTTCCTCTTTTGCTCTCAGAAGTTTGCTGGAAAACAAAATGAAGATCCTATTTTTAGATGATGAATGTAAGACCTTCTCCAATGAGATATTTCTCTAGAAGTAGACTGAACAGTAAAAAAAAAAGTAAAAATCATCAACACATATTGGAAGGAAGCAAATATATGTTCAAATAAAAAGTACGTCTTAATTTTAGAAAGCACAAAGAAACATCAAATTCAAATATTTTGTACAGGCATATTTAATTTGGTTTAACAATTGTAAACAAATTGTACACCTTGGCTATGATAGTCCTTATAAGTTACTTGCCTAATCAAATGGCTGCAGGGGCAATAATAGCCTTGGAGGAGAAAAATTGCTCATTGAATGGGATTGATTTCATGCTGTTTTATGAATATATAAAAGATATAGGTCTATTCTGCTCTGGGTTACCTGCCTCACTTGCCCCATACAATAACCCCTGCTGCCCTACCCATGCCATCAGTGTCTCAGTGGCATCTTGGGCTTGTCGCTTCTGGCCCGTGAGCTTCAGCTAGACCAAGAGGCTGAAAGGAAAGCCTTGAGCCTGATTTTATTACTGATCTTCCCTCTCATGGAGTCAAAGGACTTGAATCCTCCTGCGATTTGTGGAGATGGCAGCGCCTGCAGCAGGGCTCCTGGATGTCCTGCTGGGTGTGGGGCAGTCCCATGCCTTGGTAGAGCTCATCTCTTTTGTCCCAAAGCCCTGTCACCCAGCAACTGTGCTTCTCTGCTGGCAGTGCACCCTCTTTGCTTTCTTGCAGCTCCTCACCTGCACCGGGTTCAGGAGGCAGTGCTAGGACAGTGCTGCCCCATCACATTCACAGACAGCTCCACAGGCCTGTAAGTTTGCCATGTCTTTTGCTGAAAAAGCTCTGGAGTGACTCTGGAACCGGCAGAAATTTATTCTGTTGTGCTATAATGTCACTCCTGGGGTCCTAGGGCTGTGTCTGACCTTTCCCTCATTCTAAAGGTGGCGTGTTTTCACATGGAGCTGTGATTGCCCTCACTGGTCTCTACTGCTCAGTCACACTTTTGCATGTTGTGAGGAACCAGCGTGGGAAGAGAAGGTTTAAGGTACTGGTGAGGTCAAAATGGTCTACAGCCATATTAGGGGAATAAAAGCTGGAGATGGAAGGGATGAGACTGCAGCTGAACTGAAAGTAGTATTTATCAAGTTCTTCTCTTATCTTGAATGAGTCTTGAAGCCTGTAAAGTGGCCATTAAGAGTCCATGGCAGGAACGATGGGATAATAATCCTCTTTACAGATTGCAATTTAGCTTAAATCATGGTGTGCTAAATAGTATTGTAGGTCTTAACAAGAGCAGATCAGAAACCTTGTTTTTCAAGCTCCATACGGAGTAGGAGAAACAGGATTTGTGCTCTTCTTTGAGTGCTTGGAGTTATCCAAAGAGATGAACTGGTTTCTTGAAATTGATAAATCTAATTCCTTGATTTGATAATGTTATCTGTGATAACATTAGCTTATTTCTTAGATGTTATTTCTCTTAAGAATGAGTAACATTAATATTTATTTTTTAACTTTTTACTTCTGTCTACTTACATAGCTAAATTTTCACCGAACTGATATAAATCTGTAGGAACGTGTGCATATTTTTATATATCTTATTATCTCAGCAAAAATTATAGCTTTTCCTTTAAATACTGAAATCACTAGAACTGTTTCAACTATGCCACAAAGAGATGATCTACTGGTATGTCTTCAGTGAAATGGCTAGGATAATGGCTTCTGAAAATTGTCTCGATATGTGTAGAGATATTTTGCATGCTTCCTGGTACACAGCCATTTACAAAAGGAAATACTATCCTATACACTGTATTTGCTGGGTATGACATAACAATAAGAAAATAAGTGAGGTTTGGATCCAAACTAGCAAGACCTGAGATATTTTGACTGTTAGGAACTATAGGATAAAATAACAAAACACCAAGCAAGCTTTTCCTTTCAGTTATAAAATATTTATACTGTGGCTGCAGTCAAAAAAGCTGCTCTGCATACTGTCTCCCGACACTTCATTTAGCTCATAAAAGTTAAAACTTACTTTTCTTTGTTAGACAGTGAAATATGTTTGGCTTTTTCCCCCCCCTCAAACTTAAGTAAGGGAAAGACCAAATTTTGCTTGAGGTGTTTGTGCCAAGCATCCTGGGTGGAGATGCTTCAGGGAGACGGGGTGGGCAAATTAAATAATGATTCCCAAGCTGAGACAATTTTGCCTGCAATACATGCTAATGGTCAAGTATTTTGACTTCTTGGACTTTCTCTTTGTTTCCTTTGTGTATTCAACAGAATTGGAAAGATGGTCAGCAGATTTAATGTTTTGTCTTGCAGTTTGACTCTTACCTCAGGTCACTTAAGAAACAAAACTGCCTTATAGTTACAGAAGTATTCAGAAGAGTGGATTTTAAATTGAAGAACTGCAGTTAATAGGTTCTTCTTTCATTTTGAAAATGGATGGCTACTTCTACCTATTATTTATTGTAACTGAAAAATTATGTCAGTACTGATGGAGGAAGTTCATTTTCCATGAGCAGATGAAATCTTCATGAGTTCTGTCATATTTTTGTCTGCTTTTGTGATTTTTATGTTAAGCTATGTAGAAAAGTTAAGTGGAAACCTTTCCTTTTTCAAGTATTTAAGACAGGCCTGCTTCTTTCCAAATTTTGGTGTAAAATTCTTCTTGAGGATCAAAATTAAATTGTCAAATTTTTAATAAAGGAAATTTAAAAAAAAAAGGGAAGGAAATTATATGAATATGCTTAAAAACAAATGTCTGGTACCTTTACACTTATGACATAAACCTGCTGCTTCGCAGCAGACATAAGCAAGTTCAGTCTACCACTTCTATTTTTTTTGCTTGCCTCACCTTAGGTGCACTCAACACTACACACACACCCCTCTAACATCCAACAGGTCTTTAAATTTGGGAATGAAGGACAAGAAGTGCACTTGGCTGCTTTTGGGCAATGCTGAGCATCTTTCAGCTTAAACAAAAAGTGATGTGAAATTAAACTCTGCTGTGACTGTCTGGAGAGTCCACTCTGAAGTCCTAATATATGGCCTCAAAAATTACTTTAGAAAGTTAGCAGTAGGGATGGAAATCCTAATGTTTGCTATCTCCCAGTGCTGTTTACTATGAAATGCCATTTTTCCTAGAGGTTTTCATCCAATTTTCAAACTTCCACGATAAAATGCCCCAGAAAGCTCTTCTCAACTTTATCAATCTTCCCCTGTTTTAATATGACTGTGTTGCTCTTCATGGAATCATAAATAGTAATGGACTACAGAAATAATATTTCTGCACTTGTATCATTAAGAAGGAACAGTAGTTAAATAAGAGAGTAGCCTTGGGTTGTGTTACTTAGGACACAAATTTTGCACAATTTCTATACCAGTTTGAGACAGAGACCTTCTTTCCCTGCATATCTGTGATGATTTCAGCTGTAGAAAGTGCTCTTACTAAAACTTCATTTCTATTAGGGAATGGGTGTTTTGGAAAACTTAACCTTATTCCTACAGTAAATTTCAGTTTAATAATGAACCAAACAAAAAAATTACTGTTTTTGTCTTGTGTGCTTTACCTCCTGATTTTGTCTTTTAAAAGGCTGGGGGATATATTAAAAGTGGGAAATATTTTGTGATGTATTTACATTGAAAGGTAAGTAACTTCATTTTCTGAACTATTAAAGTGAGATATTCTTTAGTTTCTTGTCTCTCTCCTGCCTTTAGATGAGGGCATGTCTGTTTTATTTACATAAATTATGCAAGCTAATGGCTGTTTTGGGTTGACTTTGCACATCTTTACTTTCTTGTGGAACTCAGGGAGAAGTAAGTTAATCAAGCTACATGCTGGGATAATTGGGAATATCAGAAAAGTGTGATATGGCAGCAGTGACTAAGCAGCCTGCATTATTTTGCCTATGGGATAGTTATACAGATAATTCAAAGGAACAAATAACTAGACCTAAAAAATTGTTATGATTAGGTATAAAGCTTTCTACTGAAAATTTTTGACCTAAAAATGACTTTTTGATATGTTCGTCAAAGCTCCAAAGTCAGTGCAAAGCTCTTGCTGGAAAGTTACTATGAGTAAAAAATTAAATCAGGTTTAAAACAGGCCCTAGAAACTCAAGTATCTGTCTTGAAAAAACCAAGGCAATGATCCAAAGTGCTTTGCCTGGTAGTAGAAAGCTCAAAGGCTACCATAACATGGAAACATTAGTGATGGTTTTTGAGAATTAATTCCTTTAGATCCTAAAAACTTACAGTAAGAAGCAACAACAGTGGTTTAGGAAATGTATTCTGTGTTTCCAAGTAGAATTCTGAAACATCTGAGATAACTGCAAGGGTGGCGGGGTTTCTTTTTCCCTTCCTCACCTGAGAGTCCCCTTACAATTGCCATATTTTAAAGAGGATTTTCAAAATGTCTCTCATCCTATATTCTAATGAAATACTTATTATGAGCTCAGGTACCAAATGAACCATTAAAGAGAACTTAAACATTCACTTGGGTGAAGAAAGATATAAACCAAGTTTTATCGTGGCCTCAGTACAACACCACAAAATAAATATGCATAATGAGCATCCCTCATATTAGTAACACTAACTATGAGAATCAGTAAAACATAATGGAGCAAGAGCAGATTGTTTTTTCTCTTTTTTTTTGCCACTACTTTGCAGGAATTAGAAGAAATTTGTGAAGAGGAAGAAATTTTTCTGTGGCTGTTGGGATCTGTTTTTAAGGCCTGTGAGAGTATAGGGTGTAGTAGGGAAAGGTGAGAAAATAAGCAGATAAATTAAGAGTAGTAGGTAGTAATTTGTATGTTTCCTTGATTTAGGTCTTACTAAATCTACTCACCTGACTCCAAACACATTCATAGTCTAAAGTTTTTTGCATTCACAATAATAAACTAATTATATTTAAATTTTCTTATTGTAAGAGAGAACAGATTTAGTCTGGCATTTGTTTTTAATGCTTTTATTAATGGGACTGGGGCTGCTGGTAGTACAATTAAGATGGTCTGAAATCCTAAAATGTTTCTTTGCTGAAATTTTGAGAAAGTTACAGTGCACACATGCTGCTACCCACGCACAGACAGAGTGAAAATGCTTTGCCAGTAATCACAGCATATTTTTGAATTTGAGGAGGCACTTGCAAAGGTGGGTTTGATCTCTCCTCTTGCAACCAAACTCCAGGTCTTTAACAACTCTTTTAAGGGGGGAACATCTTTTACATTTGAAGTAGCAAGGAAATGTATTGTTCTAAAGGCATTACATTAATTACTGCTACACCACTATCCCCCCTATCTACTGAATTGTTCCCTTTTGGTGACAAAAAGCATTCTCCATTGAGCAGTTTCTTCATTCTGATCCTTTTTAGTAGCTGCAGGTGAAGTAGAACTCTGTTTCCAAGCCAGCAGGTGGAGGTGAATGTGGTTTTTGGAGGTTTTGTGCTGAATGCTGAAGTGGAGGCAGAGTGCTTTGTTGTGCATTGATGGGTCTATTAGGCTAAAATGTGCTCCTCACTGTGGGGAATTTTGTGGTTTGGGAGGAGAATCATCCGCTTCAATTATGAATAGTTTTTAATACTTTACTTAGGTGTACTTACTTCCATAACTTAGTGTTTGCCTTTTGCATCTTTTATAAAATGATGGAAAGCACTTTGTAGCAGGAATTCCTTGTGGGACTTTGTCCAGTGTGTTACATAGCAATGACCTAGTGCATAGGTAAAGCTTTCAGTGGTTACTGCAGTATAAACAACACTGTGGTGGTGTGGAAAACCTCCATGTATTGGGCAAGTCTGGCTTGTCAGATAGGGTGGGTTCTGTATGTAACTTCCATTTTTTCCCCCATTTTCCTTGAACTGTTTAAGATAGCACTCTTCCCTCATCTACTTTGGTAACTGTGGTAGTAAAAAGCAAGAAGGAAGTTCCTCAGAAATTGAAATGTATTTTGATTAAATCAAGTCCTCATAAAAGGCAGGGCCAGCCTCTATGGCTGAAATACTCTCTATGTGTCAGGCACGAAGTCTTTTAGTTCTGTGTTCTGGCTTGATTAAATGAACTGATCTGTGTGCCTCCCATCCCATCCTTTTCTATAAACAGCATATCCCTGTTGCCTGAAGTACAATTAGATGCTCAAAGGAGCTCTTAATCTACCAAAGAAGGACTTATATTTGTCCCTGTGTTCTGTTTGTACTTCAGTAATCTGCCATTTAGCATCTTCAAGCATTTCTGATGCTGGTGGAAACTACTAATTTTCCCCCTTTGGCCAGAAGAATGTGCTCCCTTATCCAGTGTTCAGTTTTGGGTTAAAGCATCCTTGTTATCTTGCGACTCGCCCTTCTCCCTGCTGCTTCCTTATTCAGGACAGTAGCTAATGTTCATTAATCAGGAGAAAAAAGAGCCTGCATCTCAGTGCAATGTTCAGTTGTCTGAAGACCGAAGCAGAAAAATAAGCCTCTTTTCAGCAGCCAAAAATATAATGGGGAGCGACAAATGAATCCATACGAAACTTCTCTGCAATGTAGCAATATAGTATCTGAATTTAATAATATTGGAATTATTTCCAGTAAGCAATAACATAACAAACCTGTCTTATCCTATTACCTAATCAAGTTTAGTCCATGCTATCCTGTTGTAACTTATTGTATGCCCTTGGTTTTCAAGTTCTTCTGTTGGCTTTAAACTCAGAAAGCTGCTGGAAAGAACTAAAAGAGTACAGTTCTTTCATACTTGTTGATATGCACAATCAGTAAGACATCTGGAGACTTTTAGATGTGTTGCAATCAAAATGGCTGCAAGAATTATGCCTATAAACCACTAAAAAGACTGTACTCACCGAGGTCCAAATGTCACGATGATTAAGTGGCAAATGAGCTTTGTCAGAGATGTGAGGAGGAGGAGGAGGCAAGGTTTTCTTGTGTCATTATTCATATTAGATCAGTTCATGAATGCAGCTCAAGGGAGAAAAAGGATGCATTTTGACTATGGTGACTGATAAAGTTACAAGTAGGGGATAGAGAGGCTGCGTTTATTTGGTTCTGCAGCTCTTCCCACCAGAATTGTATTCCAGTGTGTATGTAATTGAATTTTGCATTCCCTTAAGACCTCTATTATCCTCTTCAAGTGAAAAATGTTATCAATATTTCCAGACCTTTATTCTAATGTGTAACCTTCAGAAAATTTTATTTTCACTTCTACTGCAGCTCAGCTAAATGTGACGGGATTTTCTTATGCAGACCACTGTCTACTTGGTGTGTTAGTCTCAGGAAAATACAGTATGCATGTCAGTACTTACCTGTATCTGCAAGGGTGTTTCTCTCTTGAATAACAGCAACCACAAAATCGAATTCTTTTTACATTGTGTGAATTTGCACAGTTAGTTTGTTATGAATTGCACATTAAAAAAGAAAAAAATCTAGGAAGAAAGCTTAACACCAAAATATTTAATATAAACAGATATTTTCTTTTTTTTTGCCCTGACAGTTTAAATGCTACTGTTAGTGTAGCATAATTTTCACTTTAAATCTTGGAAGTGTTATGGTTTTTTAATCTTACTGCCTGTGAACACCAGAATATTACTGTTTGGTTCAATTTGAAGGAATGATTGTGCACTGTTGTCAGGTACAGAGTGGAATTCATGTGATGGTTACACTGGGATGCCAACTCGGAGCTTTTTCAGGATTGGAATGTCAGGTTTTCCATTGGCATGCAGTTGAGCTGCTGGCTCCATTCACACAAGTAAACCCAAATGAACTCCTCCATGCAAATTGCTTGCCATAGCAAGGTGTGACTAAGACTTGGGATGAAAAAAAAAAGGAAAGAAGCAGTAACTTCCTCAAGTATTTGATCCTGTCTTCAGTTTGGGTATAAATATGTAGGAAGCACATCTATGCATGTAAAGCTGATTCTGGCTGTAAGAACATCCTTCAGGTGTCTTTAATGTGGGATGTTTATGTGGCAAAATTACTGACTTCAAGAATAGCCTATTTTGGGGATACATTTGTGGAATGGTGCAGGAATACTTAGCTGAAATAATTGTTTTAATCCATCTTTTTTGTGCTTGTTGTAATGCCTCTTTGGCTTCAAAATATATGCTCGTATCCTGATTTATAATATAAAATGGGAGATTAAAATAAAAAAGCAGCACAACAGATGGATGGTGAAAGTTGGAAAGGCCCAGGACCTTCTTTCCACCTTTCTAACAGAAGCTGAAGGGATCGGTGCAGTGAACTTGCAATTGCTCTATCTGATCTTTCACTGATAGACCTTCAAGCCCTTATCTGCTTTGTTCTGAACTAAAGAATCGCTCCTCCTCCTTGAACAGTTTTCCTACTGTTCAGCCAACAGAAAACTGAAAACCAAACCACGTTTAGCTGAGAAAATCTAGGTACATCAGGCAAGCATCCTGAAAATACTGCAGAGCTGCTTTTTGGGCCTGCTTTTAGGACTATTCATTTAGTGAAACTCTGGAGCATCTGACAGATGCTACACATTCTCATCACACACACATATTGTGTGAAGGTTGCCTACTATCATGGGCACACACGTGGGAGTAGAGATGCAGAGACATATGCATCATATTTAGATTTCTACATGTGCAAATCTAATTATAATCGGAGAGGCACAGTACATTTTAAACTGGTTTTTTTTTTCCCTTTGCTGTTGGATTCCCATCAGATACATCTGTTAGAAGGAAATGTTTGTGGGCAGTGACATAACCACAACACAGAGAGCAAGAGAAGTGGAAGTCAAACAAAACTTCTGACTCTAATGTTAGGGCAAGTTCCTAATGTTGGTCTACCACATGGTACCTTAGAAGGCTGTTTCTCAGGAGATGTTTTAACAGACCAGAAGATTTGATGGCTAAACAGGTATTTTAAAGGCTTTTAAAATCTGAGACAAACATAAGTGGGGAAAAAAATTATCTAAAAAATACAAATTGTTCAGTTGTAACTTAACACCACAACAGAAAGAAGGAAGAGGAGACAATGTTTCAATGTTTATTTAAAAGAATAATGATGAGCAAAAGGTGATTATTTGAGAAACAACATGCTATCTGATATGTTTTGCTTTAATATCATGATACCTTGTTGTACTGCTTTGACGTTTTTGCTTGCTGTGTTCAATGTATTTCTATTTTGTTCACACTCATTTCTGAATTATTTATTGCATAACTTTAAAATAATTTTCTTCCTTCTCCTCCTCCTGCCACTAGTATGGCTGAAGGATCTCAAGTTCTTGTTTCTACTTTGAATTTTTTCCTTATTTCTTGAAACAGTGGTTTGCTCTAGATGTCAGGACTACATTAGTTTTTGTGATGAGGTTACATCATGTGACTTAAATATTTTGTCTGTTTTTCCTACTAACTTTGAGACTTCAAATTTGACTCCTTATTCTATCGATAGTGTGGAAAAAAAAAAAAAAAACAAAACCAAAAAACCCCAAAACAAATGCCCCCCAGAAAACAACAATCCAAAAAAACCCCCATGATTGCTTAGCCTCCTATTTGATATTTGGTAAACATATTCAGATCAGTTTTCTAGTTTTGTGTTTGGATTCCTGATATTCTTTTTTTTTTCAGTTTCTCACTTTTTTTTCCCAGTTTCTTAAACAGAGTCTGTTCTGTAAATGGCTGTATCTTTTAATCAGTCTCTCAGAATCTTTTAAAGCTCTTTGGTTTAGAGTTTCTCATGACTCTATCCCCTGTAGGACTCACCTCATCACTTTGAAGAGGTCTTTCTGTATTTAAACCATGACAAATTTGCTATGCTTGCATTTCTAGAGCACCTGAAGTCATGAAAGTATCTTTCTTAATTTTTTTTTTTTCTTCATCCTCTATTTTAAGAGGGGAAGACAGAAGGGGAACGACCTTTTAGTGTAACAAGTGGCTGTCCTGAAGCAGCCCTCTGTCCTTAGGCTGGTTTTGCTGTGTGCTTTGCAGTATTTGCTCTGAAGCCTGCAGAGACAAAAGTAGCAGCTGCCTTGTGCTCTGCTCAGCTGGCAGTGAATGGGCCCTTGGTAGCCCTCAGTACATCACGTCCCCCTGGCCTTGTTCAGGCCCACTGTTCTCCAGGACACTCCCTACAGAATCCATAGTGTCTCTGTGCTGGAGGTGACAGCCTCTGGGCATGGGAAAATCCTGCAGCAGAGCTGAGCGTGTTCCTGCCCCTGCAGGAAAGTTCTGGAATGATGAAAGCTTCATAAATTCAGATTTGCATTGCAGAACGGTGTGAAACGGAGTTGGAATTTGATCAGATATATTCTGAGTGTAGTAAGACACTATTTGGTTTGAAACTCATCCACCAAAGCTGTTAATGTAATTAATCAAGTAATTGAACAGTTTAACATGAAATAAACTTTTTTTTATGTTGCCTATTATCATCACACTGGAAAAAAAGTGTTACTCTTCACCTTTCTCAACAAAAGAATGCTCTGTGATGGGTAGACTGAATTTGTTTCCATGACGCAAGGGACAAGGGGTTGTAAGTCTGGTTAAACAGAGAAAAAAGCCTTCCATCAATATTTATTCCTCTCTGTTTGCTCAGTAATTCTAGCAACCCTCTCAGATGTAGTATGACAGGGAAGCGTGGCATCTCTTATTATCAACTGTTTGCTGAAGAAGACAATACAAGAAGTGGATTTCAAGGAGGGTGTTCAGCATACCTGAGTTGATAGGAGGAAATACAGACAAAATGCAAAGGCCTCTTCAGAAACATATCAGACACTGTGCCCTCCTCAGAAGCTAAACTTCGATCTGAGTATCCCAGCAGGAAAAAAATAACAAGTGTATTCATATGTAAAATGAAAAAAAAATCATTGCTTGTTACTTATAAATTTCCTTTTAATATAACATTGAGTGTCCACTGGCCAATTCTTAGCTAAACCTACTAAGAGCTGGGTTGGCATACTGGGCTTTTATGTGTGTCACCTGGAAATTGCTGAATCTGTCACCAAGCTGGTAAATAGGTCTGACCCATATCATAGCATGAATGAGAAATGCCTGTCCTGCCTTAGGAAACTGTAGTCTTTTCCCTGTAAATCTGTTTTAGCTGCTACATTTCAGTAGATAGACTGAATATTAATGAGCATTGTGACAAACCAGCTGAGCGTCCATATTTTTTGTGTGTTGGAGTTTGGTTTCCTTTCATTTTAAGTCTTGAGTCATGCAGTGTTGAGCCTTTTAACCTCATTACTCAGATCAGGACAAGATTTTGGCCTGTGTGTCTAAGTCCACATGAGCAGGCAGAACACCCACAAACCCATAGCAAGAACAGAAACAGTACATTTCTTTCTGTTTCAATACATTTATTTATTACCTTGCTAGCAGGGGCATCCCTGAGGCAACACCTGATCAGAGGCACAGGAACTATTGCACTCTATCCATGCTAGAAGGCCACTCTCCTGCTGTTCCCACAGGTTTATCCATGGTGATTCCCAGCTGCAAGATCACTTAAGGCACAATCCCTCCTGACCAGATTTCTGCTTTCTAATCCTTTCTTCCCAATAATATCTAATAGCACAGCCAGTGGTGTTCCACAAAGAAAGGATGAATACAGAATGAGGAGGGAAACTTTTCCCACCACAGCTTTAAAGAAGACTGCAGAGATGGAGTAGCCTTTAAAAAGTACCTGCAGAACTGGAGAAGCCTGGTCAGTTTTACCATGAGATAAAATGTCATGTTGGTATGTTTGACGTGTTTAGAATAATGCAGCACTGAGATAAAGTAGCAGCACATTTCTGAGCTTCCACTTGCAAGCTTCCATTAATGCTTTAGCATTTTGGCCAGCAGCTGCTTCTAGTTTGAACTTAATGTCTTTTATTACTTGAACAAGATAGCTCCCTTGGAGAATGAACAGGCACCCTGGGCTTCCTTTTCACAGCACAGTGCTGGCTTTTGGGAAAGGCAGAAGAGAGTTTTTCTCTGTCATCCCGAGCAGGGCTGCCTGGTCACACCCTTCTAATACTGCAAAACTTCACTTATTTTTCAATGATGATGTCTCTTACAAACTAAAAGCATGCTTTGTCTGAGCTGACTTAGTGATGTTTTCTGTAGTTTTGGATGCATCCTCCTGGCTTTTTTGTTCCTTTTTCAGCCTTTTTTTAGACTGAGTCTTTCCCACCCCCTGCTGCAGCATTCTGAAAAAGTTTGCTTGCATTAAGAAATTAATAAAGGCAGAATAATGATCAGTCTAGAAAACTTTGTTTTATCCTTCACTGATCTGGGTATGACCTGAAGATAGCCCATGATACTGCATGGGAATTTGAGAGTTCCCATTCCAGATTTGGGAATTGGATTATTAAACACTTTCTTCCCACTTTTGCATACTTGATTACACAAGCTGCCTGTAGGGGGGCTCTGCCACAATTATATAAGGTGATTTTGGGCTCAAGTTGAAACACATTCCCTGCATTCAGTCAGGATCTAGATGTAGGTATTTTTAATAGATGTCTTATAATTCACATTTGAATTTTCCATTTCTAATTTCATTATCATATGCTGTGTTGAACAGTCATAAATATAATGTTTGTTCCTCAGAGAACTAAGTCATCCTCAGTGTGCTCTAAAACCTTATTTCATTTCAAAGTCCCATTTTTGAAATGTTAAACTATTATCTAGGACACGATATAAGTATTCTCTGTAGGAAGCCAGTAGTCCTTGGAAAAAGAATTGTTCCTCTCTGGGAGTGATAGTTATTAATTCTAATGCTAAAGCTTTGAATCTTGAGGCTAGCACTGGATTTACTATTGGCCTAAATTTCCAAAAACGTCTGCTGCTTTTGCCTCTATGGGTGTGGAGGGGGAAGAGAAGGATAAGGGAGGAATGTGTTAATATAATCAGGAATTGCAAGTCATTTTAAAATGTTTATCTTGATCTGTTATCTTTGGATTTATTGATGCTTTTGCTTTCTTGCTGCAAGAGACAGCAATGCATGTTATTTTGCACACCTTCTACTATACATTATTTTCCTTCTGTGTGATGGTGGAAGTGGCCATACCCTATACTACAAGCTAATAACTTTCAGGCTGCAAGATTGCTGTTGCCTCAGAATCTGAAACTGTGCCATTGCCTGACTGGGTAGTAAGTCCCAAGTCACAAAACACATGTTTATCCTTGCTAGAGGCTGGCAGCACAACTGTCAAAAAGACAAAAGGTTATTTGCAAATTTATAAAAGTACGTATCTGTGTATTAATGCATAGTATGATTCCTTGCCTTAAATAAAAATTGGCTAGGAATGGGGAAAATTATGAACAGCTAAAATGGGTTAATTATATTTCACATTCATTATGTAGAAATGAAAAGCCCAGCATTATTCAAAAGCTTCACTCAATTAAATCTTCATGAACTTAAAATTCTTATTGGTCCCTAATTAAATTAGGGGAATTACTGGCAAACTGAATTGGAGCTGATCTGTATTTAGGGACCTCTTGAACAAGGTCCCTCATCAATATAGTATCTTGAATATCGCTGCCTTAAATCTACCCCTGTGATGCTTCCATCTCAGTTGATCTAATTCATGGTTTTAATTTTGTTTCCTTCTCATGAATTCTGTATCTGTGGGTCCCAAAGAAGGAATGATTGTTAGTTGCTAAAGTAAATCTTTCATTTATGTGGCACTGTTAGGGTGTTGATGTGGGACTCGCTGGGCTTCCTTGTTGAGTGAAAATGTGTTTTCTAAGCTAGGCAAACGCCTAGAAGACATAAATAAGTAAGCCAAGAGAAAAACTCACTATTCAAAGGTGATTAAATAGGAATTTGGCAACTATATCTAACAGAGGAATGCCAGCTTTTTCTAAAGTAGTTGTCTCCTAAGTTCTGAATACACATTCACTGAAAAAAGAATATACTCCCCTCAACAAGACATTAACACTTACTGTTGCCTTTAGGCCAATCTCTAGAATTAAAATTTAGAGTTCTGCTAAGCAAGGTAATTCATACTTCTCCCTGGATTTAATAGCAACTCTTGAGTGTTTCCTATATGGATTTGTTCCTTCTTTCATAAGAAAGAAATTAACATGGAGTTATACTCCAGGATCAGAAAATCTATAACTTAATGCTACATAGTTCTATCTTAAAGTATAAGGGGAATTTAGTTTAAATGTTGATGAGATCCCTAAGCAGTCAGGATTGTTGCCATTGGGTGTCTGGTAGAAAGAGGAGACAAAGACTCCAGAAATATCCCTTCGTTCCAACACCAAGTTGCTCTTTTTATGTACCTGCTGCTATAATATCAGAGGTGCAAGCCTGCATTTGAAGGATGACACATGGCTCTCTTCCAGCATTTCCTGCCAATATAAATTAATGCTTACCATAAGACATACTTGGATGGTATGAAAGGATGGTCCTGTGAGAGATGTTTGAGGAACAACTGAGTAGTTCTGCCTCTTATACATCAAATCGAAGGGTATATTAATGAATTAAAAAATAATCAGTTATTGTTTCTTGCCAGACCTAGTGTTTTGTGTGTCCACTGTGATAGCATCATATTAGTTTAGGAGGGAGTATCTGTCTCACAGGAACTGGTGTCTAGAGGACGATTAATCACTCTGCTAGTTAATTGAAATAATGACACTTAATGCTGTATAGTTTATTTCATTTGTATAGTTAAATGGATATTATTGCTCTCATTTTACCCCCTATGTTTTCAAACCACAAAAGAGACATACTATCATTTATTTAATTAATTAATTTTTCTTTTCTTTAGCTAGGAAGACATTAGGGTTTACCAATGTAAAAGGATGGGGTTTATGAAGCTTAACTGGATATTATTCCATCACTGGGGTGCCTGGATCTTAAATGTCAGCTACTTCATGCCATACAGAAACCAAATAAGCTGATGCCAAACTTATTCTTCACCAAGCTTTTCTGTAAATGAAATGATTGTACTAAGCAATCTAAGACAGAGGACTGTCTATGAGTAGAAAGCAGGTGTCAGAAGCAGGATAATTACAGCTCCCCTGTTTATAGCTTGCTTGGTGTTGTCAGATGAGGGAAGTAAAAATTTAAAAAAAAAATCATTATTTTTTAAGAGGGGGTGCAGAAACTTTTGTTGAAACAATGAAACAGAGAAGATTCTGTAGGTTGGTGAGATGAAAAACAGGGAGTCATACTGTGTAGTCTGCAGTCAGGTACTCAGCAATAAAAAGGCCCTAGGTTTTAATTTCACTAAAATCAGAAAATCACTTATTTCAAGTAGGTGTGTCAGACTGCATTTGACTCTGGACTTCTTGCAGATGGAAGACTGCGTTGTATCCCTACGATCAGTGGTCTAACGTGTGTAAAATCGATTCAAACATACTGTTGGACCCTGATCTAGCCACAAAGAACTTTTAAATGTACATAATATTGACTTAATTCTTAATAGTGATAAACATTTCTGAAAGGAAAACAGTAAACATTTGTTTTATTCACCTGTCAGTTGCTGTGGAGACCTCAGTCTATGGTAAAGGTTTCCCTACAGGAAACAGGAAAAACTGTGCTGCAGGATATTTTAGATCTCATGGTTATGAATTTCTTTTGTTAACATTCTAGGGATTACTATTATTTTGATGGTGAATATTTCTTCCTCTTTCCTTGGGATATGGTTGTTTCAATTTTTTTTCCATTTGGTAGCACACTACACCTTTCTCCCCCATGAGAGATTATATTGACAGTGAAAATGTTATCAGTGTCAGTAATTTTCAGGAAGTATGACTTTGTGCTCTTCCTATGGGTTAGAGACATCCAGCTATAGAACAGAACTGATACTTTAAGGATCAGTCCTATGTGTGAATGAAAACACTTAAATAAAATTGTAGAGTTGAAATCCATCCATGTTCAGAAGGCCAATGTGTAATTTTTCCTCCATTTCAAGTTCAGCCTCTGTCATTTTAAGCATTCTCTGTGATATAATGCTTTATTCTCGGAAAAGGGAAGGAGTTGTGAGACACTTTCACAGTACTATTTTTTCCATTGCTTTCTTCTAGACTTGAATCAGTATCACAATGTGTCAATAAAAAAACCCAACCAACCCCAAAAAAGCTACTACAGATGAGTGAGAGAGAATGCATTTCACCAATGATTTTTCTGAATCAGCACGAAGTTAAAGCCTTTGTCTTTCTCCCCAGGTCCACAAAGTTTTTGGACCTTTGTCAGAAATGTGTGTTAGCACAAAATTTTGATTTGCATATCTGGCTCGGTTTGCATGACTTTTCTCTGTTATATGTACAGTTTATCTGCTGCATTAGTTCTGAAAACAAATGTCAGGAGCTGGGGTATTGAACATGGGATGAACTTGTCCACTTGGAAAATCTTGCTAGTCTTTGTCAGTGCTTCCTGTCAGACCCAATGCTGCAACAGCCTGTGTGTTTCTTGGATGCTGAGGCTGAGTTTTGGAGCACAGAACAGGCAAGGATATATTAAAATCAGAAGGATTTGGGCCTTTTGGGTTTAAACATGCTTTCTAAAATAATATATATATAAAATTATTACAGAGATACTAAATAATCAGAAATAGAAATGGTAGAGGAGCAGGATTGACCATGATTCCAAAATTTCCATACCTAATTATTCAAATGGCTGCTGACAGCCTTGAGACTTAGTTGCCCTTGTTGAGCAAAGGTAGCAGTGGCCCTCCAGATGTCACCATCACATGATCAAAAGATGGAACGAAACGGATCCCTGGACGCTTTTGTTATCAGTCCTGTCTGATCTTTCTGGGGAACTTGGTCAGACCACTGCACCAGTGAATTGCCAGTCCAAGCACGGCTCTTCTGCTGGTTATGTGGTGGGAGACCAGCTTAAAAAATTATTCAAAGGACTAAATTACATCTGTCTCTTGAGCAATAAGTTGGCAGATACAGACACCTAATTAGAACTGTGAAATGCATTTAATGAATTTGGAAGTTTTTTTAATATGGAAAACAACCTTGAGCATGCTTTGATGTGACCAGAAGGTTTGTGTTAAGTCAGTGGCCATGATTTTACAAACAAATTTTATATGGAAACATTAATGAGGGTTATTTTTTAGGCGTCGGTGACAAGGCTCTGTGCCATGTATTGGCATGTGGTAAATGATAGGTAATGGATGAAAATATCTCCACTATGAAGAACTCCAGAAGGAATTGGTTCACATATTAGTACTTTTCTTGTGCTTGAGACTTGTTAAAACTGCTGTAAAAAAGGCAGGCTTCCATTTGCTGGCAGTGTTCATCCAGAAACTTCTTCCTGCCTATCTTCTGTTTTGCTACTTTGAACTCCAGCTATGCACTGCTGATTCTCCTCCCACCTATGCAGCCAGTGTTTATTTCTCCCAAGCAGCTGTCCCTGCTTTTGGGTTCCGTGTCCTTTTGTTTTGTGCCTGAACTCAGCCAGGAGCTCTCCTTTTTATCTGTGCTGGCCTTGCTGGATTTCTGCAAAGTGGGATGAACTGTTCTTGGGCTCTGATAAGGCTGACCTTGAACTCTAGCCAGCTCTCCTGAGTCCCTTTGTCCTGACAGTTTACCACGAGATCCTTCCAAGCAAGTCCCTGCAGAGGCTGAAATCTTCTCCTTGCATTCCAAGAGTGCAATATTGTTGATCCTACTCATTCCTCTTGGTATCCTGAACATCTGGATTTCCTCTGACCCATTGTATTGACCAACAGACAACAGAGGCTCATGAGAGACAGGTCCTGTGACAGTGAGACTTTTCCCAGCTGCCCTAGGAAGATTTTATCTGCCCCTCCTTCTTGATTATCAGTCTGATATTTACCTGGAGCACTGAATGACTGCTTTTGCTCAACAGCAGGCTTGAGAAATGTCCCACCTGGGCCTCCCATCTTTCACCCTTGCTAACAGGGTGTCCTGCTTTTTAGTACAATGCACACAGGCCTTGTCTACTTATTTGATTCTGGGGTAAGGACTACAGATGGGAGTGAATTTATAATTTCAGAGTACATTTCTTTGGGGCATGATATTGGTACTGGGATGTAGTGGTGTTTTTCTTTCTTTTTCCCTCTGCCTTGAGATGGATTCTCCTGTGCACTGTATAGCAGGAGTTCTGTACCTGTATGTGTCAGAGTATTCTTAGATAAGTGCTTGGGGGTAAGAGAGGTAGCAGATAATCTTGGAGTCTTTCATCACAGAAGCCCTAGAGAATCCTTTTAACATAAAACTACTTGTACTTAACATAAAACATACAGTAAATGAAATGTTCCTTAAGGTAAAAGTGTGACCGTTTGGGAAACTTGCCTCATTCTATCACTTAGCCAGTTGTTCTACTGAAGAGGAAGGAATTGAAGGGGGAGTT
>WAAE01020310.1:0-10247 GCA_013400495.1 Nicator chloris | reverse complement strand
TAATTTTATATTTTAAATATTTTATATTTAAGTTTATATTTTTCTGATTCCAGTGTGCAAGAATGTGAAAATGAATGACTAATTTGTTGATATGGGAAAGAATTTTAATCTTTTATAAGAATGTCTTGGCTGTTGGTATGCTTATCACTGAGAAAAGAGAATTGGAATTCTTCAGTGGGCAGTCTGTGAATATTATTGAGGCACAGTTGAAAGTAAAAATAATTGAGCAAGAATCTAGTAACAATTTCCTCTTCTGTATCTAAGATCATTATCAAGAACTCTCTAAGCAAATTGTTAGCCCATATGAAACAGGGTATTATTTCAGACCTAAACCATTCATTTATTAATTGAACATTAATTGCTTCTCTTATAGGACACTAAATTCCATTGTTAGAAATAAGCTAAAAGAGCAATTTGGCTCATTTTTAATAAACATTCTCAAAAAGGTGGCTTAATGACTGATATAAGGGTCATTGCTACTTTAATTAGGATTTCAGAAGAGATGGTTGTCTTTCTGTATTCTGGGGTCATTTCCCTGTGTCCTACTCTTAGATTCATGCTTCCATTTAAAGTTCACCAGTGTGATTGAAAATCAGACCTGATGATTGCAGGGGCAAATCAGTGTTCTGCCCTCACCACCAGCACTGCACTTAGGTGCAATGCCCTAAGTATATTTTTATGCAGCCTCCTTTTTAATCAGTGTAAACTAGTAGGCAGAATAAAGAATGAAGCTCTTGTCAGCTCCATTCAGCAGTCTCAGCTCTGTTTGTCAGATGTGAGGTCCAGAAGCACTGTTCTACATGTGTATTTCCAAAAAACAATTAAAAATAATTGATATTGGGTCTACTATCTATCTCATTCAGTGAATCATAGCATATAGAAGATAATGAATTTAAAGCACTGCCCCTCAAAGTCTTTTGGTACTACTGTTGATGATATAGTGATCAGTAGAGAAATGCAGGGAATAGTAATGAAATCTTCCTAGCAAAACTTAAGAATGATGATGTGACTTGCCCCTTATACACATGCACACTCACCCATACTACCTACATCATCTTCACACTGTCATTATCATGATCTTCTCCTGTACAAGCCACTCTTCTGTTCAGACGAGAACTGAAATGACTAAGATGTGCTGCTAAGCCCACAGACAATTTAAGTGGCCATTATTGTGTTAGGCAGAAACGACGATTTAAGACCTGTTTCTCAGCATCTTTCTTTGGTGTGTGCTCTAGCTGCTGTCTCTCTGTTCTCTTTCACCTCACTGATTACCACATTCTTAAAGCACTCATTTTACCTTACAATTTTTGCCCCAAGAAGAGGATACCTTTCTCTGTGCTTATATAACACATAGGGTTGTGAAACTCCTGTCCCCTCAAACCTTCTTAATGATGTTGTAGTATAGGGTTGAGTGCTATTTTAGCTAGCCACTGCACTAACTCCAGTAGCTGAGGCAGATTTCCATTCTTTTCATATCTTTGCAGCCCTCGTATAGTGACAAAATCCAGACTTTGTAGATCCCCAGACATAGTGACTCATGGAAAGTAATTTCTTGGTCCTTCTCATTACAGCTGTCTTCTTTTGTTTGAGGTGCAGCAAGAGCACGAATACAGAGGAGTGTGATGGACCCACACCAGCCAAGGCCAAGCCAATCAGAGGAGCTTATAATGCCTCTGTGATATCAGACATAAGAAGCAAAAAAGAAGTTACCATGTAGATGTGATTGGGCTCAGAAAAGAGAAGAATGAGAATATGTGAGAGGAACAACCCTGCAGACACCAAGGTTGATGAAGGAGAGACAGGAGATTCTTCAGGCACCAGAGCAGAGGTTCCCCTGCAGCCCGTGGTGCAGCCCATGGTGAGGCAGCTGTGCCCCTGCAGCCCATGGAGGTCCCTGGGGATGCAGAGATCCACCTGCAGCCCCTGAGGAGACCCAGGCCAGAGCAGGTGAATGCCCAAAAGAAGGCTGTGACCCGGTCAGAAGCCTGTGCTGGAACAAGCTCCTGGCAGGACTTGTGGAGAGAGGAGCCCATGCAGCAGCAGGTTTACTGGTAGGAGCTGTGGCCCTGTGGGCCACAAACACTGGAACAGGCAGTTCTTGAAGGACTGCACCCTCATGAAAACCTGCAGCCCACGGGAATGACTCACACTGGAAAAGTTTGTGTAGAACTCTCTCCTATGAGAGAGAAACCCCATGCAGGAGCAGAAGGACTCCTCTCCCTGAGAAGAACAGACATAATCTGTGATGAACTGATCATAACCCTCATTCTCCATCTCCCAGCACCACTGGAGGGGAGGAGGTAGATCCCAGGGAGGAGGTAGATCCCAGAGTGGAGGTAGATCCTGGGAAGAAGGACAGGGTAGGGGAAAGATGTTTTTAAGATTTGTTTTACTTCTCATTGTTCTTCTGTGATTTTGATTGGTTATAAATTCAGTTTATTTCCCCAAGTCAAGCCTGCTTTGCCTATGACAGTAATATGTTTGTGATCTCTCTCAGTTCTTATCTCATGAGCCTTTTGTTATATTTTTCTCTCCCCTTTCCACCTGTGGAGAGGAGTGATAGAGTGGCACCTGACATCCAGGCAGGATCAATCTGTCACACATGACCTTGTCAGCTCTCTATGACTGACTTTGTTTTCTCTTTGGAAAACGGCACAAGTGGAAATTAAAAGCATTTTAGTAAGAAAACTATCAAACTTTAATATTTGCTGTGAGATAGATTTTTATTCTTCCCTTTCTTGTTTTTTGGAGGAAAGTCTGTTCTTCCTTTCTTCTTGTAGTCTAACATGACTAATTCTATATTCGTTTGGCTTTAAATTTAGAGTTTCCTCTATGTATTTCATAGAATTTCACTTCTTTTACAGAAATGTAGAAAAATGTTTTGTACGTTTTCAAACAATACACTTTCAATTATGTTAGATTGTAGTGAAATGTAACAGAAATGTAGAAAACTGCTTTGTACGTTTTCAAACAATATACTTTCAATTATGTTAGAGTGTATTGAAAGTGGGAATGGGAATGCCCCATTATATTTCTAGTTGATGCTCTTCATACCAAAATTGTTGGATATAGCTATTCTCAAGTGCCTTGAGTAATAACATTCTAAGTGGTTCTCCCACTCTTCTATGAAGGGTAGCATTTACATTCCTGTACACTTCCCCACTAAACACTTTTCTTGATATATCACATTAATTTAGCTGCACTTCTGACAAGTCACCTACCTTTGTACTTACAATAGGCAATTTTCTTTTTGTTTTAAGGAGTCTTATTCCAATAATTTTCTAGATTGGTGCAAAAAAGCCCTGAACAGTCCAGTTCTTTATTTTTTTTTTGCATGCACCAGAAATGGCATGAGAGCATGTAGAGTATAGATGCTTTTTATGCTTGTAAACTAATATACAAGTAAGTATATGAACATTGCTGCTACCCTGTTGATTTTACACTGCAGAGGAGATGCTATTATTGGCTTCAGACTCAAATGTCATCTGGGTTCGGAGTCTTCCAGATTATGATTTCATCTCTGTAAATTCTAGTTTTCATAAGTCTGTTTATATGCACTGTAAACTGAAATATTCAGTCTGAAATAGTTACAGACATAAAGTGGTAATCAAAACATTTTATGCTTGAGTTATGCCTGCTTCCACTCTTTTAAAAATTCTGCTAATGAAGTACATCATTGTATTTTATATTAGATGCCTAACATTTCCTTGTTTGTGCACTTCCTTTATCCAGACAAGCCACCATATTCCGTTGAGCAGGGCTTAGGACTCCAAAAGGGAGGCTATTTTTGGAAAAAAAATCCAAATAAAATAATGCCATTTTTATTCTTTCCAAGACAGGCTTATCATTGGGGAATTTGTTAGTTTAAAGCAGTTGCCCCATTTAATTTGCTAGCTACCTTTAAAGATCATGCAATTCCTTCAAATTCCAGGGTAAATGCCATTTTAAGATGATACAGAATTGGGGTTGGTGATCTTTTGTATATCTCAGCGAGCAAAATAGGTGACAGGAAACAGTCCTGCCTGCTTAGACATTCATCCAAGTCCTGCTATAAGGACTGGAAGGACATGCATTGACTTCACTGGGAACTGGATGAGTCTCTAAGCATCAATAAAATCAAAGAATTCTCACAGTGAATCGGCCTATCTGGCAAGCATTAAAATAAACTATTGTAAATTTTGAAAATGACTCTTCTTGCAGCATAGGCCAATTGGTCAGCTGCAAATTTGGCACAGCTGTGCAGCATGTGTCCTGGGCAGCCCACAGGAACATGGTGTTCTTTTTCACTCCTGAGAGCTTTGGAGAATGAAAGAAAGGGCTCAACCCATTGCTGAAGACTAAATGCTAAAATAATGGAGCTAAATAAAGAAATCAACAAAAGGCTTACAAAGGTAACATTTCTTTTGGAAGAAAATAAGTTAACAAAACCCCCAAAAGATAAAACATTTTTAAGGCAAGTGTACTCCTTAATTGGGTGTTCTGCAAAGAAAAGAACAAAATTCAGAGAATTCTCTGGCAGAAGCTGATGGAATTTGACCTTTATATCAATGCACTGTAGAAATCAGGCAGAATTCCTGAAAAAAAATACTAAGCATGTAATTTTCATCATTAAACCATCTGCAAGGGGAGTGAAACTCATCCAAAGTGAGGAGAAGCTACTGAGCCCTAGGCATCCACACTGCTGTGAAGAAATGCTGCTGTTCTATCTTCAAATAGAGGGATGATTTTTCAGCACAGACTCCTTGATGATGCCTTTAAAGCCTTGTGCAGTGGATATGAACTCTAGAAAGAACAGATAGATAGATTTTCAACTGCATATAAAGACAAAGGACCAAAAAATTACAGTCAAATATTGTGGTTCATGTAATGTGTGAATAAAGCACAGCACATGCACATTTGGGCTTGAAAGCAGCCACTGAAAAACTGGTTTTGATTGCCCTAATTTCCCACAAAGGAAGCTTCTCATGCTTAGAAAGCTGGACCAATGTCATTAATGGAAAAGGAGCTTCACCACAATAAAAGAAATGTGAGGTTCAGTATCTGTACCACACTGTTAAACACCAATCCCAAGAGACCTTAAGTCTAGCGTTCTTACAACTCAGTATTTTGCAATTACATAGTAAAAGATACTTTGGACTTCCTTATTTCATCTCTTTGGGGTACTCTGCACTGGTAAAACAAGATATCACAGAATATACGATTAGTAACTAAATACTCCTGTGACCTAGATAGCTGCTTCTCTTCAAGAAAAGTGAATTCTTGAAGAGTCTCTGCAGCTGTTAAAAGTATGTGAGAATTTGGTGTTTTGTTTTTTATTTTTTAAAAAGGTATTAAAAGGTCACTATTTTAAAAATTGCAATTTTAAATTAGTATTTTAATTTTGGAGGCTTTAGAACTCCAAGGTTTCATCTGTGTTTCGTTATGGTTTTTACTTCCAGCTGTTGTGTATGATCTGAAGTTCTCCTCTTCTGCTTCTTTGCTGGCTCTGAATGATTTGTGATTGCATTCCACAAAGACTCAGTGCGACAAGAGCAGAAGAATACCTTAGAAGATTTTTAAAAGGTAATTTTAAAATTCTCTTTTTTGCTTATTCAACTTTTTTTTCCCAGTGAAAAAATCTGGCCACTAGTAGTTTAATTTGACTCATTGATGCAAACGGTCCATGTTCACCTCTGTTTCTATGGAAATGGATGGCAGTCTGAAGAGAAGGGAATGATTTTAAATATATACTCCATAGAAGCTGTCACCTATTGGGTTTCCTTTATCACTAAAATCTGACTTAGAAAGGTTTCTGGTAGCAAAATAAAAACACTGCTAAATAGTTTCTAGTACTGCTAGTCGAGGACCAAATGTACCAAAATATATTTTTCTAGTACATACAGAAGAAAATCCCAGGTCCACTGGCTTCTTGATTCTGATTTGTCATTGTCTTGTATCAAATGCAATAATTCACCACATCAGAAAGAGTGTATGAAAAGCTATAAAAGTAGGATGGGTGAATAAAGCATTACCAAAATAGGACAAGATTGCTACATTGTTCTTGTAAAGAACCAGGCAAGGTGAGAAGGAAAGAAGGAAGAAAAACTAGAAAAATTTCTAATATCTGCTCTTAAAGGGAGCATAGACATTGTTCTCCCAAGAGAACATTGGCTCTCCACAGAAGTTTTGCAAGTAAGGTCTAAGGCAACGTTTCTCTCTGAAAGCTATCACTCTGCAAGAACATTTTACTAGGCTGAATAGGTTGGTGTTCTTGTTAACGGTTTTTTTCTGATTCATAGGCAAAATTCTGGTTGGTTCAATAGATAGTATTTACAGCTGAGAGCAAAATTGTTTCTAAATGTATAGTGAAAACTTAAAAGCCTTTTCTTTTTCCCAGCAAAAGATTGAAAGACTTAATTGAAAATATCCTATCCATGTCTCTGATCTGTATATACACACATGATCTTGGTCTCATACAAAACAGTGAGGAAGGATGACATGGAATGAGTATTTACACAGAGTAATATAACAAATACAAGTCACTTCCACTTTTTTAATTAACTTCTCTGGCACAGTGTGTGAAGCCAGAACATATGTCCTGGCATGTATGCTATTTCAGCAGATTTTGAAATATTGCCACATGCTTGTTTTCATGACTCTGTTATGGGTTCTCCCATTGGCTATCACCTGGTTTTAGGTTATTTGAGTCAGATGTAATCTAACATGAGGCATGTGTATTTTAATGTCTGTAATTGGGCATACTGTAGTGTCTCAACAGCATTGCCTCTGATAGAATTAACATACTGAACCTTCTGTATAGTGCATGACCCATGAATTCTATATGTGCTTCTCATCATCCGAGGTCTTGCCCTTCATGCCTCCCTCATTGTGTACTTTGTCCATCCACTCCAATGATCAAGTGGCAATGGGCTTCATTGAAAACAGTGCCAACCAGTTTGAGCAGCTGCCTTAACATTGATCTTAACACAAAGAAATCTTTTTGACAATTTGTCCCAAAAATCTTCTCTGAATAGGACCTTCATCTGGGGACAGTTCCCACCTGGAAGAATGATGTATCATTATGTGGCAAGTTGGAATTTTCAGATTCACTGGATAGACTAGAGAGAAATATTTTCCTTGTGCTTTCTGTGGAGTAGAGTAGGAAAAAAATGTGATGGGGCTTTTTTCCCCCAAATGCAATGAAGGTAGTAGGTCCTGTCATAAGTTACAGACGCTCACATCCCTCACTGAGCTGCTAGGATATATTACAAAAATCCCTGATCATAGTACTATGGAGAAAACTGAAGTCACAAGGACACAAACATTAGCATATTATCAGATCAATCAAATTTGGCAATGTTGACTGTAGAAAGGATTCAGCTAAAAACCAACATTGTGTTTAAAAATTAGTTGAAAAAACAATTTTCTGTTGAAATGAAGTTTGCACAAAAAAAAAAACCCTCTCAACCAGTCATATCTGAAATGCCAATACTCTGCTGATGGCGAAGTATTTTGTTGTTACTTTTGTACAGATGGCTGCATAACATTCACAGAAGGAATGATTCTAGAAGCCAGTTTTTCAAATGTCATCTTCTACATATGTAAGTGCAAATGGGTCCCTGCATATCACTTGTGCATGCAAATGATAGACTTAGCATTTGCACATCAAGCACAGATCATCTCTGGGCATTATCCTACAGATGGACAGATACAGTGTGAATCACATTTATTTGAAGAAATGCAAGCTAAAATCCCTTTAGAAAGGCAGTCACTTGGTTTGTCTACTCCCAGCAACATACAGTTGCTGAGGTAATCAGTTACTCCTACACAATTCTTTGGAGTCTTTTCATCCTCTGAGTATGCTGTTATTAATCCTATTTTCCAAAGGTCTGATACCATTTTGGGAGGCTGTGCATTGCAGAAAGGAAGAGAGTTTTAGAATTAATATTGCTTTGGGCCATCAATAATTACACACTTATCTCTGCACAAAAATTGACAGAAAGAAAATATGCTGGCTCAATATTAGGAGACTGGATTATTTTAAAATATCTTGTGATATCCTTGTCTTTAATCTGTCATGTTATTAATGATACATCTTCAACTGAAAAGCTAAGGCACATTATTTATGCTTCTGATTAAATTTAGCCATGTGAAAGTTGGGGTTTTTTTCAGTCTTTTTATTTGTGAGAATAGATTTTTTACCAGAATAGCTAAGACTAAGAAATTTTGGGCCAGGGTTGATGCCATGCCAGAGTCTAGGGCTAGCTCTCCCACTTTAGTGCTGGTGCCAGAGGGACACTACTCCTAAACAGAGTCATGGGAGCAGTGGCTTAGATCTGTTGCTCTACGGCACACGATGGAGAGAAGTGCAGGCCAGAGGCAGGAAAGAGGAGGAGACTCTTTCTTCTTGTATAATCCAAGGAAATTATTAAACAAGTGAACTCTTGAAGGAACAAGGCAGAAAGATCCCAGAAGAAAGGGTGACAGCCACTTTTAAATGGGGGAGGTCCAAGGGGTGGGTATCCGGGTCCAACCAATTGGGGAAGAGAGTGGGAGCAGTTTAAGGTGGGGTAATATTTTTCTGGGACCAATGGAGAAACCAGGGGGAGGAGAAAGAGTCACATGGGCCAATGAGACATTGTGATTTAGGGTAATTCCAGGGAGGGGTTTAGGTAGGGCTTGGCCCATGGGGAAGACTGGCAGGGAGCTTTCTGGAAAAAGGGGCGGGGTTAGGGTAGATAGACAGCTTGTGGGATGGTACAACTTTTAGGGGCAAACCATCAACTTAAGAGAAACAGGGGAGTACAGAAGTTGCAAATACAGAACTTACAACCATTAATTGAACATAATAAACACACCACCACACAGCATCTCCTCAAATCTAAGATGATTCTATTGGCTTCTATATCAATTATTTAGTTGTAGACTGAAAATAAAAACTCTTAATTGAGACTTACAGTAATCTGGAATAGTGTTAAACTGCTTATAGTATGCTATGTTTAGATGTGCTAATACAAATGTGATAGCTGGACATGCATCATGTATCATATTGAAAGTTTTATTACTGCTTCACTGAATGCTAGAGAAGTAGTGAGGTTTCACTCCTACTGAAGTAAGAGTAGTTCTCCAAACAGTACCGTTTTAAATGTGCAACATGCAATAAATTAACTTTTGTCTGAAGAATTTAAATAATATTTATATTTCAAAGGAAAACATCACAAAACTTTTCCTTGTTTAAACACAATTTTCTTTCCATAACCTCTTTCTGAAGGAAAGGGAGGTCAAACATATATTTTTAAGCTTTTGTAGATATTTATTGTTAGCTTTGCTTCAGTATTCTTGATATTTTTTAAGGAACTCAGTTAAGTGTGCCTTATTAGCTCATTTGTCAGCTATTTAATGTCAATAGTGTTAACACAGGTGAATTAAAGTTCATGGAAAGTATTGTATTTCCAAAAAACAGACATCTTAGCACTTAGTTTTCTGTTGGCCTGGTCATATGACAAGGGGACCTTATTGTAGCAATGGGGAACAAAGAGACATGGACCCCCTTATGCATCCAAGAGAGATCTCTTTATTGTAGAAATCACCCCACTTTTATACTTTTAGTTTCCACCGGACATAACCAAAACTTAACAGAAGAAGGGCACCCGTTGGCTGGCTCAGCTGCAGTGCTGCTGTCCACGTGTCTAATCGCCCAATCAGCTTCCTGTTCATATGCTGTCCACGTGTTCTTCCTCATAACTACCTCTCACCCCCCAGCCTACTTCCAGCTGTCTAGCCTGCAGCTGTGCCTTCCCCACAGGGCCTTCTGGTGAGCATAAGCTTTAACAACTTTAACAAATATAACCCCGTATCCCAGATCTCCCTCCTTTGTTTTTTATTAAGCAACGAAAACCTACTGAGAAAAACCTAAACAAGTCCTAAGACATTAGTAACAGTGACAACATTAATAACCGTAACAACTTTCCAAAAACTGTAACATGTACCCATAACATAGCAACTACATCAGGATAGTGTGACAAAAGGTTGCACAAACCATGATGGAACCCACTCCACATGGTGGCCTGTGGAGATGCAGGCATAACCTCCTCCCCATGTTAATAAGTCCAGGGCTCCTTTCCATTGTCCAGTGAGTAAGTCCTTTACCATTACTGGAGGTCTTGGATGAGCCTTTGTGTTGAAGGAATATTGTCTCTCACATCCAGTCTGTCCCATCTCGTCCCAATTTAAAAAATTAAGGATATATAGGGCTTTAGCTAGTCTGT